>CALYLW010000152.1:384741-424741 GCA_944989445.1 Ampullaceana balthica | reverse complement strand
ATCTGCGTATTATTGACTGCAATAGGAATTTCAGAAAATTAAGTCTAATATCTTAAAAAAATATTCAAGTCTGGGAGACGGAGTTAACATACCTTCAAATATTTGAAATAATTACATTTTGAAAATTAACAATTAAAAAATATAACATCAGATTAGTGTAGGTTAAAAGACAGCAATACATTTTTATAACGATTTTTACCCAAATAGGCTGGAAAACTTTATGTTGTCCGACTTTCTGTGAATCCTTCCCGTTGATTGGTAAATGAAAGAATTCAAAGACAGAAAGAGGAAATGGATACTTGAACCACCTGTTAACAACTGAATGAAAGGCAAAAATGATAAAATCGCATTCTCGTCACACAACTAGAAACAATTCAAGAAAACGCCTGACAATAGGCACCATTTCAGGGCAGCCGGACTCATAACACATATCAAGAAAAATAGCACTAAGTCGACTAAACCAAACCAGAGCAAATATCCTTGGCAGGACATACACTAGAGGCCTTCACGTACTAGGGGGAGGCATCTCAGCCATGAATGGTGAAACCAAAGGATGGCTTTCATTTGAACGACCGGGGACTTTAACAAAAGTTTTTTACTATAAATCCCTTATATATGAGAGAGAAATAAAAGTATTGATTATGTTCAAAATAATACGCAATTCGCGACAAACATTTACAGACTGAACGTGTCTGAACTCTCCTTGCTGTAAAACACGGGGATGTGCTAATCGATGGCTGGAATGAACTCCAGTGACCCGTGGAGGTCAACTATTGCAGACGGATACATAGAGATAAACTAAAAAGGCATTAATTTAATTACGGTACATTCGATCGATCTGAAATTTTGATACAATGCATTGTTAGGTGACACAAGTCTAGGTGCAAATTTCAGCTCGATAGCATCAAGCGGAGTGGGTCATTTTTGAATTTTGTTTTCCCGCCCGCCCGACCGACCACGACAGACGGAGAGAGAAATAAAGAAAGAAAGAAACAAGACGGTGAAATTAATATAAGGGATTTAAAAATGAGTCAGCTGGGGCTGGCCTTCATTAAAAAAAAGTCAAATCGTTCATCACATATTAGATAACAGTTTTCACATAGATTTTCACACAGAAAAGTACAGACCTTCCAAAACACTCGTCTTTGAAAGACCCAACAGATAAATTGAAACAACTTTATAAGTGATCACAATATTTTGAAAGTACACACCAAGAGCTTAATGTTGATGACGTCAGAAAAATGTGAAAAAGGGGACAGTGCACAGCTCTTAAAAAAATAAAATAATAACCCATAAAAACATGAAACTTTCATAAAAATGAAAAGGGAAGAAAGAAATAATTTAAAAAAAACAGAGAGACATGAGCTAGAGCAGTGCTCCTCAAACTTTTGAGTATGGCGGACACAAGCAGAAATTTTTCCATTGCACCAAGGACAAGTGAACTATTTTATCTGTACTGACGTGGTAGCGAAATGTAATTTATTTTATTTTATTTGTTTAATTAAATTTAATTTGTGCTTATTGCCGAAAAATTGACATACATTCTAAAAATATAGCGCTAATACTATTGGTTGCAAATGGAATATTATAATTATATTTTTCTGTGCTTTCTTGATAACTTCTACGGATGGGAAGCGGATGGCCCACGAACCGACACCGGTTCGAGGACCACCACTTTGAGAAGCGCTGAGCTAGAGGCAGACAGAAAAATCAGGGGATCCACATGGAAGCAAGTCTAAAGGAAATCAAGGAGTGAGATGAATGGGAAATTGTTGTAGGCGGCCTATGCCCCAGGAGTAGTTAAAGACATATTAAATAAAAGAAAAACGTATTTTTTTCCAGATTAAGCAAAATATTAAATAACAATTTTTTTCATTATCATCATCATTATCATCATCTTCTTCTATATTTGGCAAGGAATCACCAAAAATACTTTGATCCTTCCGGCTCCTTTTCACTAATTGCGTGGTCAATTATAATACTCAAAAATTGAATGCATTTGATAATCTTTAAAGTAGGGCTGGTACTGATTAATTTTTTTTATTCGATTAAAGGAAAAAAATTTAATAGATTATTTTCGATTAATTATAATGCATACATAGATCCCGTTAAGTCGCGATACGTTATTTCGTGAAATCGGTAAAGTCGCGGTAATTTCATAGCTCCAAAATTTTGTGACGTAACACAGCAAATTCGTTCTGCTATGCAAAAAATAAGGTAGAAAACAGTGACAGTAAAAAGCAAACATTGCTGAGTAGCTGGTTAGTAAAAATTTAACTTAAAATGAATATAAATTTAAAAAAAACCAAGTAATTAAGGATTAAAAAAGTTATACGAATTCTCTTATCTAACATTCGGCTTACTACAAAGCATTAGTTATAAAAAAATTGCTGACTTTTCTGCAATTGTTGTAAGTCAAGTTCTTTTAATATACTGGATTAAAACCAGTGTACCAGGTAATTTATTTATATATATACATGTAATACGTGAGCATAAACTTAATTTAGTTTTAAATAAATGTTATAGGGAAGAAACACGTTTTTATTTGCATCCGTTTCTTCGCTCAATACGTTACACTGAAATCTGCACTAGGACGCGATTACACAAATATGGACCAGAACGACCGCGACCTAAAAGGGGCGCACTGTATTTGTATCTGATCTGCAACAATCCATGACTTAAATTTAGAGCTGACACAAAAATGTTGTAAATTCCAACTGTATGACTGACCAAAGTGATTTCTATAACTTTAAAAATAAACGTATAGAGTTAGTTTAATTATAAAACTTTGACAGTATACTGACTGTCAGTCACATTATAGTAAGCAGGTAGGCATCACTTTGGCAAGTCACGCAGACAAACCAGAGCGTTTACAATTTCTGGAAGCAGACATGATCGCATTTTATTGACGATGTATCCTGAAGAACTGAACAGTCTTTCGCACGGAACATAGGTTGCCGGTACACAAAGAATCGTTTGCACAAAACTGCTTAAGACAGTAAAACGTAGTTTATGAAAGTTTCGACCACATGAGAGGATCCTCTGTTTTTGGAATGGAAGTTTCTTCTTTGCACCGCGTCAGCTCGGCCTGTGCACCGCGTCAGCTCGGCCTGTGTACCGCATCAGCTCGGCCTGTGTACGACGTCAGCTCGGCCTGTGTACCGCGTCAGCTCAGCCAGTATACCACGTCAGCTCGGCCTGTGTACCACGTCAGCTCGGCCTGTGCACCGCGTCAGCTCAACCTGTGCACCGTGTACTGCATCTTATTCGTCTGATTTAATTGCCATCCGCATTAGTGGTGGCTAAATAAAACTTGTGAACGCTACTTCACTTGCCCCATAGTCCGTCATGGACTGGAAAGGGGGTTATATATATATTATATAACTGTGCTGTCACTAGTCGTCATTTTTGTTAACGTATGCACGTCTAAATAAATAAAAATAATACGAGGGAAAATTATGCAAGTAAAAAAAAATATTAATAAACTGAAGAAAAAAAAAGAAATATTTTCTTAAATTGTAATCTATTTGTAATCGATGAAATTAATTTTAATCGATTAAATTTTGAACAATTAATCGATTAATTAATCTTTAATTTCCGCAGCCGTACTTTTAAGTAAATAAGCTCTTCAAAGATGATAAAAAATAAATAATGTTGTAATAAAAGAATTAAGCCCTTAGCTTGACAACTATTTTCAATCGTGTCGTAGTTTTCTGTCTCTATTTTACTATGATCCTCCCATTATGTGTACTTCAACCATTGGCGTCACTAGGGGGGTGAGGTGGGAGCGGGCCGCCCCGGGTGACACCATCAGGGGGGTGACACCAAAATGTAAAATTCTGTATATTCCCATTATTTGGCACTGGAAAACTCGGAGGATTTCTGTGGGTTAAGTCGTGAGGGGGTGACACCATGGGCTACCGCCCCGGGTGACACCAAACCTAGTGACGCCTCTGAATTCAACACAATATTAGGTTGTACCTTTGAATTGTTAAAAAGGTATATGGTGTGTAAAATATTACTAAACTTAGATCATTATTTGTTATTTGAGGAAGTAAATAAGAAGACATAACACAACTTTTCTTTGTATATCGAAAGCATAAATTGTTCACTCACACGTAGAGGCTTCCCTAGGCGGACCGCACCGGGTGACACCATCACAAGGTGTGATACCAAAGTGTAAAATTATTTGTGTTACCGTTATTTGGCACTGGCAGACTCAAAGAAGCAGGACTCACTGGGTGACGCCAACCCTAGTGACGCCTCTGATTGCTAGTAATAATAATAATAATAATAAATTGATTATTTATATAGCGCTGTATCCCAGTAAGGAACTGGGCTCACAGCGCTTTACATGAAAGAAATAACATACCTATAAGTATTAAATTAACTTTCATATCATAACAAACACAAAAATTACAGTACATTATACATAAGCTACGTTAATCATTTACAAGAAATGTTGTTTCATTAATTTTGAAAATAAATTTTGAAAAGATGTGTCTTAAGTGCAGTCTTGAAGGACTTGGTTGTTTGAATACTACGTAAGTATAATGGTAGAGAATTCCATTGTTTGGCTGCACAAAAAGAGAACGACCTTTCACCAAATGTTTTGGTGCGCGTCGTAGGAACAGAGAGAACGCGTGTGTCTGCAGAAGATCGTAGCTGGCGAGTGGGTGAGTAGACCGACAAAAGTTCAGTAAGATAGGATGGGCATGAGTCCGAAAAGAAGTTGTAACAGAGAACGGCCAGTTTGTAATCAATACGGGCTTGTATAGGCAGCCAATGAAGTGAGCGAAGAAGTGGAGTAACATGGTCATGTTTTTGTGCCTTGAGCACCAGTCTGGCAGCTGAATTTTGAACTTTCTGTAGTTTTTCATTGCATTGTTTTGGCGCACCTGACAGAAGAGAATTGCAGTAATCCATACGAGCTAGTACAAGAGCACAGACTAGAGTTTTTGTTGCACTAACTGTTAAGTAATTTGTCAAAAAGTTGTAACTGTTAACTTGGAAACCATTAATACTAAAGCCTGTTAGTTATGCTCGCTTTAAAGCAATTTGGAAATTCCGAAAGTTGATAGATCAATAAGTTTTATATCAGATAGTTTCAAGATTTAATATTTGATAATAAAAATATATACCCATTTTTATCTTTACCTCAAATAGCATAACATAGGCAGTGGTGTACCTAATGATTTGTAGGGATTTGGGGGCCCGGGGGGCTTGACCTCTTTGGGGGCCCTGCATACATGGCGGTGGCGTAATATTTAATGTAAAAAAAAATTCGGACACTCCTTTGGAGGCCCCCATCAAGTATGGGCCCGGGGGGACTTTCATATTTTGACCCCCCCCACCTCCCCTAGATAAGCCATTGAAAATAAGCCTCACAAATTTTCGGAAGTACATTTTCAATTATTAAAAAAAAGTTCAAAAATAATTTGAAGAAGAATTAAATAGGAAATTAACTAGAATGAAAATTAATATTATAACATCAATGAATACGAAATTAAGATTTTAAAAATTAAATTTTTAATGTATACCAGTATACCAATGTATATATTGCATACCAGTTTCAAAAATCATAATTCAAAGACCTTAAACTTTTTTTTGTGCACATTTGAATAAATGTAGCAATCGATGCTTCTAAAATTAAAAATGATATATAATGGATTTTATTTTGAATTTACCATTCTTAAATTTACCGAAAAACTTTTTATTCAAAACAGACAGGAAAAAAAGTTTTTGAAGGCTGTGAAATGTTTTGTAGATCTTTAAAAAAATAGATACACTTGTCTCAAAATCAGATAATGTTAGAATGGCTCATTCATTAATGATTACTTTTCTCCCGAAAAATGGATAGTTTAAATGACATTATAAATAATTAAAGGGCGTAAGCAAGTAAAGTAGAAGCTTACAAATATGAACATCAAAGTACGATTTAGTAACATTTGTAGCTAAATCACCTAGTTACCGTTCACTTATGCCTGGTCCTATATAATACTAGTAGTATAAAATAAATAGTATCTTTTTCAGATTTATATATTTAATAATTCTTTGAAAGACTAGACAGTGAAAGTTTCATACTACCACAAATATTATTCCCGTAAATATGGTAGGAGCAACAGGTTTGCAGTGAGTAATAAAAATACTAAAGTAATAGTACTACTTCTAAGTACTATTAAAACTGTCGCCTTAAATGGGAAAGGGGGGGTTCCCATGGGGGGGGGGTTCCCATGGGGGGGGGGTTCCCATGGGGGGGGGGTTCCCATGGGGGGGGGTTCCCATCAAATTAATACATACTCAATGAATATTTGAAAACTTAGAAGATGAGGACAAGGGAAAACCCCGATTTTTTGTGTTTTTGGTGTGCTTTAGAGAATCTTGGGAAAACCCAATGCTCAGGTCAAGATGTGTCGTTTCTAAATACTTGGAAACTAATCAGCTGTCTCAGACTACGTGGTTCAGAGATTATACGGAAAAACCAAAGTCTAGAGTCTAGAGTTTGTCCGAGAGCCACGCGTTTAGTTTGTGGACGTCACCAGTCTACAACGAGACCCCTGTCTTCTGCGGATGTCTATAGAGGATGAGTGGTGCATGAACGGCGGTTAAAGATGTCAAGAGGTTTCACTGAGATGGATATTTCAGTCACATTTCAAGGACGTGAGCCTTTCAGAAAAAAACATTTAAAAAAAAATTTGACCTATCAGGTTTTTGATAGTCTAAGGAAGACATTGCGAAACAATATATTTTATTCATAAAGAAAGCGTCTTAACAAAAAGAAGTATACCAGTTGGCACACGCGTGCTTCAGTATAGGAGGGTGTGGGGATGTCATTGAATTTTTCTGTGGATGAAATAAATCTCCAGTGGAGTACAACATAATTTATAAAATATAATTTGACTTATTCATAAAATCCTTATATATATATATATATATATAAATGTGTGTGTGTGTATATATATGTATGTATATAAATGCAAAGAGGGCATGTTAAGTACATGTACTTTTAATTGTGGCTGAGAAGTCGTGTTCGGATTTGGTACCTTACGTACTTTGTTATCAATCTCAACATCAAAACACATTCTTTTTTTTTGGAAAGAAGAGTTCCAAAGCAATGGCAGGAAATTTCGGTAAGTGTCAAAGAGAGCACTGACTGATCCAGGGATACATATAAGATTATCCGCCTGACACATTTGAAAAAAGACTTGAACTTTTAGTTAAAAAGTAGGCGGTGTCATGTTGACCTACGCTATGTTAGGGTCACTGACTTATCCAGTATGATTTAGAAATATTTGGGGAAATCCGTACTTTTCTTAAGGAAGATTATGGTTATCATGTGTCATAAAGTACGTTTGAGGAACATGTCATTTGAAGATAAAATAGTCGACAAAGTTTTGTCAGAATCCTACAAAATAAGACGTGTTTTAAAAAAAACAACAACAAAACACACACACACGCACACGCACACACACACACAAAAACACCATAATATTACATTTAGATCTATAAATTATAGAATAGAAAACAATTAATTCAAAACAACATAAAATGTAGAAGGCAATGAATGTTCTGGACGATATCCGAATACAAAATTACAGTAGTTTTTAGTTTTAGATTTTGTAATCAAAGTCTGTCATATACAAACCATGATCTCACTCCTCTAAATATATCTAAAACCAAATTTGAGGAGCCAAAAGTTTGGTCTACATTTCGAGGATGAAATCCACAGATGCCAATCACATTCTTAATTATACGCCTTGACAGTAGTGTTTACTACATTCCATGTAAAATGTACTCACGAAAATTGATGTCAAAGCAATTCTTTAAATAAAATTCCGAAGCTCAATTTCAAAGTACACAATATGAAAAACCCAAGACTTACTTAAAAAAACTATTTAAAATAGAGGCTCACATATGAACTTCGAAATTAAAAATATTGATAAAAATGAACACAGATAAAGATGTTTATAAGGGGTGGGTGGGAGCTGGGGTAATGCTGAAAAAAAAACAACAACAAGAAAAAAAAACTGGAATGAGTATTTAAACGCAATTTCGAACAAAGAATTTCCAACTTAGGCCCTATCCAGCCAGCGTCCCTTTAAATAAACTGATTGCTAGCAGCTAATATAAGACTGTAGCTTGTAACTAAATAGTCCATTGGTTCCTTGCTCATAATTTGTCTGTACTATGGGATCGGATTCATAAAAAAAACCGAACACGAAGAAATAACTGTTTGCCGGTATCCTAAAATTGAGTGTAAAAAGATAATTTATAAAAAAAAGACATATGAAAAAAATTAATTATTCCCCCGGTGGGAATCGAACCCGACATCGCTTGCACTACAAGCCTGCAACGCTGCCACAAGACCAGTAGAGCTTGACGCAAAAATTTTATTTAAAAGATATAAATAGCATTATTACTATTTTCTCTTATTGAGCCTATCAAGTCAAGTTTTTCGATTACTAAGACTATCGGGTCCGAATAGCGATCATATTAACAGATAAGATTTTATTAATTTATTTAATTTATGATATTTTTAAGGATTCATGGAAAAATTTGTCCACCTTTATGATAAAATATACTAAATTTGGGAGCCCTTAAATCATCGGGCGCCCCTGGCTTTAGCCCGTTCAGCCTTAAATCTGCCATAGCACTCGCGTTCATACGCACTGCGCGACAGACTAGCATAAACATTTACAAGCTACACAGAGATAATCTAAAAATAAATTAATTTAATTACAGTAAATGCGATCGATCTGAAATTTCGATACATCATTTTTATTGTCGCCACGAGTGTGCCAGCAAAATTTCACTCGATAGGATACAGGGAAGTGGGTTAAAATCGATCCAAAGTTTTTGCGATAAGCATTCGAACAGACGCCACGAGTTAATATAAAGGATCTAATAAAAAAAAACCGTAAAAAACCAAGTTTTTCACTATAAATCCTTTATGTACTAGACGTAACTAAAAGAATGTTCATTATAATATGCAGCGCAAGACCATCCCAAAATACAAAATTGCAGTTGTGTCGTAAAACATGTTTAACATAATGCGCACCGATCAGGAATATGTTTATAAAAAGTGTTGACAATAAAATACGCACCTTATTGCGCGACAGAAAGGTTATTCAATATAATACGCACCGCGACACTATATCTCAAAAAATAACATGATACATAGGAATAAATAAAATAAACTAAAAATTCAATAATTTAATTACAATACATGCGATCGATCTAAAATTTTGATACATAGTTTTTATCATCGCCACGAAACTGCCTGCTAAATTTCAGCTTGCTAGCTTACGAGAAAGTGGGATAAAAATCGATCCAAAGTTTTGGCGACCGACAAGCAAGCAATCAAGCAACCAGACACCACGAGTTAATATAAAGGATTTTTAAAAAAAACCGTAAAAAAACCAAGTTTTTCAATATAAATCCTTTATGTACTAGACGTAACTAAAAGAATGTTCATTATAATACGCAGCGCAAGACCATCCAAAAATACAAAATAGCAGTTGTGTCGTAAAACATGTTTAACATAATGCGAACCGATCAGGAATATGTTTATAAAAACGACTTGTCAATAAAATACGCACCTTATTGCGCGACAGAAAGGTTGTTCAATATAATACGCACCGCGACACTCTATCTCAAAGAATAACATGATACATAGGAATAAATAAAATAAACTAAAAATTCAATAATTTAAATACAGTACACGCGATCGATCTAAAATTTTGATACAAAGTTTTTATCATCGCCACAAAACTGCCTGCTAAATTTCAGCTGGCTAGCTTACAAGGAAATGGGTTAAAAATCGATCCAAAGTTTTAGCTACCGACAAGCAAGCAATCAAGGGTTCAAACAGACACCACGAGTTAATATAAAGGTTTTAAAAAAAAACAAGTTTTTCACAATAAATCCTTTATGTACTAGACGTAACTAAAAGAATGTTCATTATAATACGCAGCGCACGACCATCCAAAAATACAAAATTGCAGTTGTGTCGTAAAACTTAAATAATATAAAAGCCCAAGTCACTCACTGTTGGATGTACGGATGTGGAACGTTGAGGAACGATGTACAACAGTCTATAGCAGTTGAAAAATCGTGTGGTGATTAGCACTGTAAAAATATTTAATATGACGTCATTATTTGATCTTATATTTTAAAATACAAGGTGTGCATCGGTGCGCAAGATGATTATAAATTAAAGATGCGCTGTAAAAATATTATATGACGCCATTGTTTTAGCTCATATTTTAATTTTGGAAAAGGGAACAATGTAATAAAAACAACCCGTAAAAAACCAAGTTTTTGACTATAAATCCTTTACGTATGAGACGTAACTAAAATAATGTTCATTATAACACGCAGCGCAAGACCATCCAAAAATACAAAATTGCAGTTGTGTCGCAAAACGTGTTTAATTTAATGCGCACCGATCAGGAATAGGTTTATAAAAAGTGTTGTCAGTAAAATACGCACCTTATTGCGCGACAGAAAGGTTGTTCAATATAATACGCACCGCGACGCACTATCTCAAAAAATAGCATGATACATAGGAATAAATAAAATAATCTAAAAAATCAATAATTTAATTACGGTACATGCGATCGATCTGAAATTTTGATACATTGTTTTTATCATCGGTACGAAACTGCCTGCAAAATTTCAGCTCGCTATCTTGCGAGCAAGTGGGTTAAAAATCGATCAAAAGTTTTGGCGACAAGCAAGCAAGCAAGCAAGCAAGCAAGGTCGGTCGGTCGGCCGCAGACACCACGAGTTAATATAAAGGATTTAAAAAGAGGATTTGATTTGGTTAATTGTAAAATACTTTGTGTACATTCCAGGAAGTTAAATATTTCGTATTTATCAAACAAGGATAAATTACTTGGGCTTTTGACAAAAAACAAAGTGGGCGCCGTAGGTGCCCTACAACCCCTATTATAAAATACTTTGCGTACATTTCAGAAAGTTTAATATTTCGTATTTATCAAAAAAGGACAAGTAAGTTGGGCTTTTGAAAAAGGTTGGCACCGTAGGCGCCCTAAAAAAAGTGGGCGCCGCAGGCGCCACGGCGCCCTGGCACAATCTAGTGTTTAACATAATGTGGACCGATCAGGAATATGTTTATAAAAAATGTTGGCAATAAAATACGCACCTTATTGCGTGACAGAAAGGTTGTTCAATATAATACGCACCGCGACACTCTATCTCAAAAAAATAACATGTTACATAGGAATAAATAAAATAATTTAAAAATTCAATAATTTAATTACCGTACATGCGATCGATCTGAAATTTCGATACGTAGTTTTTATCATCGCCACAAAACTGCCTGCTAAATTTCAGCTCGCTAGCTTACGAGCAAGTGGGATACAAATCGATCCAAAGTTTTGGCGACCGACAAGCAATCAATGGTTTAACCAGACACCACGAGTTAATATAAAGGATTTAATAAGTAGAGGCGTTGTTAAAATATTGAAAATTAATGAAAAATAAATCCTATTAAGCCCCATAGACTTGGGCAGGTTAAACCCCTAAATTGAAATATTGGAATTTGACTTTTTTTTTCGCTTCCGTTATTAAAAAACATGTTTAAAATCAATTTAAAAAATACTCAAAAAATCTAAGTTATTAAAAATACAGTTTTTCATCATTTTTAGGGTAAATTGTTGCGAAAATGTTAAAATAAGACATAAATGAAAAATCAATGTATCTCAAAAACAAATAGCCTCAGGACCTTAAAAATTTGATATGTTGTAGAGCTCAGTCATAATAAAAATGTCGACCATATTGGTTGAAATAGAATAAAAAATGAAATTTCCCTGAATTGTTTAGATATCCATGTCCTTCGATGAAACATTTTTAGGGTAGGGGATAACATTTTCCTTAATATTTCCTTAGTTTTTAAAACAGGTTTACAGACAATAGACAGTCCCACCAATACATATATAAAGAACATTCCTGCCAATTTATACAGCTATACAATAAGTAATTTTGAAGTTACAATTTTAAATGTGAATTCTTATCTTATCTTATCTGTTTACAGACGCTCCTTCTATACAGAAGATAATTGCGTCCTACGCTTATCTATGGTTTGTGTTTAGTCCTGCATTTTTATTAGAGATTTAAATGTTGATAAAGTGTTGGTTTTCCTGGATTCTTCAGGCAACCCTTTCCACGCCCGAATTCCGGACGGGAAGAAGGAAAACTTGTATGTGTTTGTTCTTGCATACGGAATAAGAAAGGTGTTTTTATCCTTATGTCTATCACAGGGTTGTATTAAGTTATCTTTGTGTTGTATTTCTAAATTAGAATTAATTGCTTTATGTATGATTACTACTTTGCTCTTGGTTCTTCTATCCTCTAGTGTTTCAAGGTTTAATGATTTAACTAATGGTGTTATTCTTGTCAGTTTCGAGTATTCTCCAGTAATGAATCTGGCAGCTCTTTTTTGAATTTGTTCTAGTTTATCAATGTTTTCTTTGGTGGATGGGTCCCATACAGAAGATGCATATTCTAGTACAGGTCTCACCAAAGTGAGGTAGCATTTTAGTTTTATATCTCTATTACATTTGTTAAAGTTCCTTTTTATAAAGCCTAAGGTTTTGTTTGATTTTTTAATAACTTCATTGACATGGGGATTCCATGAAAGTTTCTCATTTATTAAGACTCCTAAGTATTTTGCATCTTTAGTTTGGGTCAGTTCTTTTCCATGAATGTAATATTTTGAATTTATTTGTTTCTTTTTCTTTGTTACTCTTAACAGTTGACACTTTTCTGGGTGGAAAGACATACTCCAGTTAGTTTCCCATTTTGTCAATTCATCTAAGTCTTTTTGTAAAATTTTGCTATCTTGTTCTGATTTAATTGTTCTATAGATTATACAATCATCAGCAAATAACCTAACTTTTGTACCTGTCGAGATGTTGTTGGGTAAATAATTTATATAAATTAAAAAGAGTAAGGGACCTAGCACAGTTCCTTGTGGAACTCCTGAGTTAACCTTTATTGGTGCAGATTTAGATCCATAAATTATTACAGTTTGCTCCCTGCCCAAAAGGAAGTCTTGGATCCAGTGATGTAAGGAACCTGAGATTCCAAAGTAGTTAAGTTTTTTAAGTAAACTAAGGTGGTGAACTTTGTCAAATGCTTTTGAGAAGTCTAGTAATATTGTATCTATTTGATCATTTTTGTCCAAGCCTTTTGATAGTTCATCTATTAAACCTATTAATTGTGTTTCACATGATCTGTTTTTTCTAAATTAATTTTAAGAAAAATTAGATTTTGAGAAAATTGAAAAAAACTTACAACTTTACATTTGTAAGCGAATTTTATCAAATTTAGAAACCCCCAGCAACATAAAACTCTTCCTTTTCCAATTCCGTACTTGATAATACAGACTTTTTAGCCCTTTTAGCTTTACTTTTATCTTAATTTTGAATAAGCGAGGAGGATACACGCTTTTTATCGATTCTAGAAAATGTCTGAAAACAATATATTCCAAAATTTAAGTCCAAATTTTTTAATATGTCCCTCCTTTTTAATTCACCATTGTTATAAACTATTGTGGCATCATCTACAGCTATTTCTAGTATCTTTCTCCCAACAAAAGTTGTCTTAGGACAGCGATACAAAATTAAATTATGGAACGCTTCATTAGCGTTCTGAGTCCCTCCGTGAACACACTTTGCTAGAAGAGCATCCGATGAATCTCCTCAAATATAGGTTTAATAATTTCCATTACAAAGGGAGGAAGACAGTTCTTATTTGAAGCTTCTAAATCCTTATCTTTGGGGCACCAACTACCACAATCATTATGCTTACCCTCCCGATGGTGAAGTATTGTTCAAATACTTTTTTTCATTTTACCCATTTCCCCTGATTTTGTTCTTATTGCTGCCCCATAATGTCCTTGAATGCGCTTTATAGCACATTTTGTTATCTTCCTGCCCCACCTATTCCTTTATAAGTTTTACCATCATGATCAAATGTTATACCCTTATGCTCATTTACCTTATCTATCAAGCGTTTTCCCATTCGCTTCTGAACATGGCCGCAACATTCTAATTTTAAAATTGATACCCCTTTATAAACTGGAGGAATTGCTTCAGCTACACTTTTAAAACTTTTAGAATCCCCATCCCCTAAATAACCAGTGTAAGTTAGACCATACATATCTTCAGAGCGGCGAAAGATTTTTAAAATGCCTTTAGGTTCCAACTGACCAGATGTACCTTGGTGATTTGATTCACATTCACCGCCACCTGAATGGTTTGTAAACCAATCCTGATAATCAGAGTTATCAGGAAATATTTTTTCTAGCCTTAGCACACTTATCACATAGGTTGCTACTCACATGAGTATCAACTACTTTGGAAGGTCCTTTGTTTGAATTTACTGACAAAACAGTAGCTACTCCGTTCTTCGAAACAAGGCCTCGGCGCTGCCAGGTCCCATCGCAGGAAACAGTAACATTACTACCCTGGGCTTCTTTTGGTTCTAATGCTGCCTGAGACATGCACTCTTTTGCTAATTCATTTGTAGCAAGATGAATTCTATCCTTATATTTAGTAACTATAGGAGCACTAACAGGGGAAGGCATGTCCATGTTCCCTAGAAATATTTTAGATTTTTCTTGATGACAGCCAATGCTGTTCATTGCTAATTGTAGTCCAAGGTTTACATTCTTAGGACATGTCTTAAATTCTATTTCATCCCTAAACTTATTACATTTTAAATATAATATACTACTTATCCCATTTAGCTCTTCTCTAACAGAATAAGTTGTAATCTGCTCACAAAATGAGCAAGGAAATGACTGAATGAATGTTATTATTATTATTATTGATACCACATCAACTAACCGATAACCCGTAATTTCAGGGAATTTGGGGCTAGAAACATTTAATGAATCATGAAACATTTAGTTTTTGAAATGAAGATGTGGGTACTGAATTTAAATTATTATGGTCCATAGGGTCAATAACAATATCTTGGATAATACTATTATTAGGCAGATCTGTTAGCCGAGTACAACTAACCGAAGCCTCACTACACTATTACTATCAGACTTATTATTTTTAGTATAATAATTTCCATTCTTTTTCACTTAAACTTTATCCATTTCTTTTGTAAATTTAAAATTATTTTAAAACAAGCTAGTCACAGATCCTTTTAAAACAGAAAATCCAACACAGTGAACACAGATTATATTAATCTTCTCAACGTGGGGAATCAACAGTTCTAGAACGTAAACATTGTACTACCCAGGGTTGCCAGATTGTAATTTGGGTAAAAGGCCAAACTGACTGCCAAAAAAAGGCCAAAAAAAGGCCAAACTTATGTTATATGAAAAATGTCAACAATAATGACGTCACGCACCTAGGGGGCGGGAGGGGGTTTACAGATTTATGGCGAGGGGGAGGGTTGCTTTTAAGAACTGTGACGTCATATTGGAAAGGGTCTAGCTCTTGATTACGTGTGACGAGTGGTGGGGTGGGGGGTGAAAATACATTGAAAAATCTGCCAAAGTCGCGTGACGTCATTTATGGACGGCTCATAACGGCTGAAAATTATTTAACTATTTAAAATGAAGGTAGAAACAGGAGAAAAAGGATAATAAATGTGTAAATGCCAATGTTCGTATGTATGGTTGTACTCACAAAATAAATAGACTATGATACTAACATAAAAATTTGAAAGAAAAGCTTCAGGTCATACTTTTCCTCTAGACTTCTATTTGCAGTATTATTATAAACTTTATCAGTATTATTATAAACTTTATCAGATGTCAAGTCATCAAGCATTCTTGTTGAAATGAGAAAGTCCTCACTGCATCTATTTGTAAACAAAAGCTCAATAGCGTCTAAAAGTGTGAGCTGCATTCTATATCTGGCCTTTTCTTAATAGCCTTTTCGTTAAAAATTTTAATGTCTAACATACACGTAAGCAATTCAAAAATAGAAAATAATTAATAAGGTTATTGACTTATTGGCACATTTTAAAAAAAATGTGTGATAAACATTATTTTTATATATATTTTATATATATATTTTTTTTTAAAGAAAAAGGCAAAAAAAAAGGTCAAAAGGCCAAAAAACATTTTTTGAGGCTAACCCTCTTAAAAAAGGCCAAATTTTGAGATTGTGCCTTAAAAAGGCCAATATGGCAACCCTGGTACTACCGGAAACCCCAAGGATTTTTTTTAAAAGAAGGGATGTGTTTGGCTTAAACAAGAGGATTTCCGTTCTATCAACCAATGAAATTTATTTTTGCACTTAAATTTTGTCCCTTAAATAAAATGGTAGGGATTTTAATTTCGCACATTTTAATGGTGTTTACACAATTAAAATGTATCATCAAACAAGACTTTTTTTTCACCAATTTAATAATCTTTCACAAAAAGAACAAGTTAAAATATCAAGTAAAGTTAATAAATTTAAAGTTTAAAGAATTTATTTTTTTAAAAATAACGAATTAAGATAAATTAAAGGCAAAAAGCAAACAACAAACTGTTTACATTCTGTCAAATTGTTATCATTAAGTTGAATCAGGACGATCCATTTTTTCTCAGCGTTAACTTAATTAAGTCAGTTGCTGCGTCGTTATCCTGCTAAGTCGGACCCTAAGGGCACCACTTTCTCTGGGACCCAAGAAAGCATTTGTCATTATTATATGTTCCGCCCCCGGACTAACTATCACCGATTCGTCCCAGTCAATTGTAATAAGATAAATTTTCATGACAAGAAAATGTGTTTAAGCCAGTGGTGTATGAATGGAGGTACCGGGCACCATATATCAGCATAGGTTGGTGTGGACGTGAATTGAAATTGTTGACGACAATAGGGTGGCTAGAAAGTGACAAATGGGCGACTGTTTAAATTGCGCTTGTAATTATGGCTCTTGGTGAAAATGTAATTTGTAATACTTTATACACACTCCAATAGCATCTAGTTAATGGGTTCCGGGTTATTTTAAGTCAAATAGAAAGGATTCTACACGAAATGTCCAACACTTTGAACATTCATCAATACAACTTCAAATTAAAAAAAAATTATATATTGAATATTTATGTGACTTTACAACATTTAAAACATTTTTCCATATTATTGACTAAAAATAGACCTTCTATAAGAAAAGGAGAAAAGTAAAGCAAGTTTGACGGACAAGGCTCTTAATAATAATTTGCTCATCTCGTTCCTTAAAAATGCAAGGAATATATTCTTAGAATTGCTGATCTTCTTTGAATTCTTTGTACGATTAAACCAGGACACTAAAAACAAACGGATTTGATTAAGATAAGCCAGGATACACAATTGATAATTTTTTATGACTACTCTTTTAATGGACTCATTTATAAGGCTGCAGATGCATATTGTCATGGATAAAATGAGCATAAAGGGTAAAATGATGAATGAATACAACGCTGCCATATCGTGAAACGCTGTGTAATGTAGCTTATATTATTACCTGTTAGTTTGAATAGCAAATAAAATTTGTTGTAAATATTGAAAAGAAAAATGCAAAAATAATTTTATGCACTTATCACTAATCGATACTTTTGATTTAACTTTGGCATCGTCCATTTAAAAGTAAAAAAAACAAACAAAAAACAACAACAACAAAAACAACAAAACAACTAATCTCTCTTAATTTAATAACCATTGCAATTTTCGCAATTTCATTCACATACATGGAATTATTATTTAGTTGATTACATGCAAGGCGCCTTAGTTGAGATATCCTGTGACATTGACGTCAGTCAGAAATTGAACATACAACGCTGTATGGAAATTGAGGGCTCGTTTATTTCCATAGCTTTTGAATAGCATTCGTATCCCAGTCTTATTTTCCCCCAGTAGATAAAGAATCTTATAAGACGGCCTGAGTAGTTGAATAAACAAAGGACGACATTAACAACCTCCTTATTCTTTTGTTGTATTGTGGATGTGTGTGTGTGTGTGTGTGTTAAATAGCTTATCTCCAAGTACCTGACTCTCCATTAGGGAGAAGGTTATCTCCCTTGTTTGGGTTTAAACAAGCTTCAGATTAATCGAGGTCCTAATATCACGTTATGAGATTGCGCACAAGCCGATTGTTTAGTCATGGTCAGCACTGGTCATCAAGTACTCTTTTGGATTACTTTCTATTTCAGCCACTATGTCCTATTATTGACACTAAACTGCGAGTGACAGGGAAAAGAAAAAACACCATCGATCTAAACAGCTCAATAAACGGGGATGTCGTGAAAGTGCAATCATGTCTAAGAAAAGGGATGAGAAAATAATTTGTAAATATAAGACAGAAAAACACAGTTATCAATATCTGTTAATTTCTTTAAGAAATCACAGACAATACTTTGAATGATTGAATAATTGCTAATACATATTTTGTTCTATAAGAGGAAAATTAAAAAAAAATTATATGAAAAAGGGTCTTGTTCTTTCCTTCTAAAGTCGAATTCATGATCTTGTTAAGGCAAGCAAGAAAAACAAATATGCAAATTCAGTGTTAAAATGTTTTGTGATAGGTCAGTGGTGTACTTTCATTGGTAACATGTTTTGTGATAGGTCAGTGGTGTACTTTAAGTGGTAAGATGTTTTGTGATAGGTCAATGGTGTACTTTAAGTGGTAAGATGTTTTGTGATAGGTCAATGGTGTACTTTATGTGGTAAGATGTTTTGTGATAAGGTCAATGGTGTACTTTCAGTGGTAAGATGTTTTGTGATAAGGTCAATGGTGTACTTTAAGTGGTAAGATGCTTTGTGATAGGACAATGGTGTACTTTAAGTGGTAAGATGTTTTGTGATAGGTCAATGGTGTAATTTCAATGGTAAGATGTTTTGTGTTAGGTCAATGGTGTACTTTCAGTGGTAAGATGTTTTGTGTTAAGGTCAGTGGTGTACTTTCAGTGGTAAGATGTTTTGTGATAAGGTCAATGGTGTACTTTCAGTGGTAAGATGTTTTGTGTTAGGTCAATGGTGTACTTTCAGTGGTAACATGTTTTGTGATAGGTCAATGGTGTAGTTTCAGTGGTGAAATGCTTCTGATAAGGTTAGTTGTGTACTTTCAGTGGTGAATTGTTTTTTGATAAGGTCAATGGTGTTATTTCATTGACTACCCATAATGACACGCTTTGGTAAAAACACAATCTACTGAGTCCGTTCCATTCCCGAGATAGCGGCAGAGTTCAACGGTGTCCGCAGATCGGTCGCCACCTACCGACCACGACATTTTGTATTGCCATATTGGGTCTCCAAGTACACCAAGGTTCACGTCAATCAGAGATCAGGAAGTGGAGAGAAGTGAGATGTCCGCTAGAGTTCACTTATTTATATATCCAGGAAACTTGCGACCGCTTTATCGTCATAGTGTGTGTGTATGTTACGGGGGAGGGGAATTTAAAAAAAAATTAAATAAATGTTATTAAAAATGTGTTTCAAAACTGAAGTTCAAGATTCGACTTAAACAAACGAAAAACGAAATCAGCCCAGAGTTGTTTTTCTTTAAAGAAGCTATACAAAGAATATACCCCACTTCACAATTAGTCACAACGTGGTAAGACAGTAATCTGGAATAGTTTTTCTTTTTAAAAAAAAGATGGTCTGAAGTCTGTTTCAGTCTAATAAAATTGCCAGGGTTACCCGAAAGTTAAAGACATTGCTAAAAGGATTAGAATTATCAAATACTATCGCACTGGGTGATGTTTCTACTATCGCACTGGGTGATGTTTCTACTATCGCACTGGGTGATGTTTCTACTATCGCACTGGGTGATGTTTCTACTATCGCACTGGGTGATGTTTCTACTATCGCACTGGGTGATGTTTCTACTATCGCACTGGGTGATGTTTCTACTATCGCACTGGGTGATGTTTCTACTATCGCACTGGGTGATGTTTCTACTATCGCACTGGGTGATGTTTCTACTATCGCACTGGGTGATGTTTCTACTATCGCACTGGGTGATGTTTCTACTATCGCACTGGGTGATGTTTCTACTATCGCACTGGGTGATGTTTCTACTATCGCACTGGGTGATGTTTCTACTATCGCACTGGGTGATGTTTCTACTATCGCACTGGGTGATGTTTCTACTATCGCACTGGGTGATGTTTCTACTATCGCACTGGGTGATGTTTCTACTATCGCACTGGGTGATGTTTCTACTATCGCACTGGGTGATGTTTCTACTATCGCACTGGGTGATGTTTCTACTATCGCACTGGGTGATGTTTCTACTATCGCACTGGGTGATGTTTCTACTATCGCACTGGGTGATGTTTCTACTATCGCACTGGGTGATGTTTCTACTATCGCACTGGGTGATGTTTCTACTATCGCACTGGGTGATGTTTCTACTATCGCACTGGGTGATGTTTCTACTATCGCACTGGGTGATGTTTCTACTATCGCACTGGGTGATGTTTCTACTATCGCACTGGGTGATGTTTCTACTATCGCACTGGGTGATGTTTCTACTATCGCACTGGGTGATGTTTCTACTATCGCACTGGGTGATGTTTCTACTATCGCACTGGGTGATGTTTCTACTATCGCACTGGGTGATGTTTCTACTATCGCACTGGGTGATGTTTCTACTATCGCACTGGGTGATGTTTCTACTATCGCACTGGGTGATGTTTCTACTATCGCACTGGGTGATGTTTCTCAGATGTCTAGTGGAGTCTCTAGACATCTTGCCCTCATTAGAAGAAAAATGTTATCTTACAGGGATATGTGGCAAAGTTTGGACTTCTAAAAGGGATTAATTTTTGCTTACTTTTGCTTAAAAGAAAAGACTAGAGAAGAACCCATTAATGGACTTTGGTGAAGAGACTGTAGAACGAAGACTGGATTGGAAATGTACGAGTATTAATGGGGGTGGTAGTTGGAAAGGTGTGGTGGCTGAGGCTGTCTTGTGTCACATACATGAATGTATATAGTACTGAGAGCTGAACATTATGAACACAATCTCCATTTACATTATATTTATATATATTTAAGTCATAGCTTTTAGTACTTTTAGGAATAAGACTAAAGACTATTTAATTAATTTTAATGTTTGCTCTTACAAGAATAATTGTATTAGTATGAAGTTTGTTTCTTAAAGAAGATATTATATATTAGTTTAATATTTTAAAAAACCAATTGGTCATCTCAGCTCATGTAGGTTTGAAATATCCTTATCTCAACAGGAAACATTTCAATGTTTTGACATAAGAATCTTAATATTTGAGACTCTGCATTCAATAAGTGAACGAGATACTTTATATTTCTTCTGTCTGTTGATGGTGGAGACTTCTAATCGAAATTTTCTTTATATGGTCATGCCATTTAAAAATTAAGCATTTGAAATATCTTGTTAGAATATTTATTTGATGCTGCTGTACTTCCAATGGCGTTCTGACATAACAAAATCTAATTACAAATTATTAAATCCTAAGGGAATGACAGGATGACGTGGAGGCACAGCCAGAATGTTTACTCCCTAAAAAATAAAATCAAATTTCAACAAATAAGATGGAAATGTATGTAGAAGGAAACTTTGTTTAAAATAGTTATTTGTAATAGACATTAATGTTTGTATTCCCTAGTGACGTTAGTGAATCATTTGTATGGTTATCCAGCCGATATTTGGAACGTTATACAGGCATCAGTGAAGTTTTAAAGAAAAGTGCAAGCAATAATGGTTCAAATTTCGAATTTTTTATCCAGAAAATATAAATAAAAAAAGCTGGGGGTGGCAGGGTGGGGGTGGACAGAAAGACAAGACGGGAGTCTGGTCAGGGGCCCTAACAGATGGGGGTCTGGTCAGGGACCTAACAGATGGGAGTCTGGCCAGGGCCCTAACAGAAGTGGGTCCTTTCGTACTTTATTATTTTAATATTAATGTTCTGCACGTGGCAGACAGATGTGTCCCAAAGTACACAGGTGTCTGGGTTCTAAATATTTTTGATGTCAGAGCCTGCTAGAAGTCTTTGTTTTCCCACTCTATCTTTGTAAATCTATCATCGTTCGATTAAAGTTTAAACATTTGGATGCGAATAAATATTTATAAAATACATAAATACAATTCTTGAGGGTTGGAAGCGAGAAATAAATCAAAACAAAAAATAAACTTTCTCGCCTAGTTTAGTTTCAATAGCATCGACTAACAACCTCAGTTTTGTCATAAATACAAAAGGACCTTTTACTTTTAATCACTAAAAATACAATATAATTATTGTTTAAAAATAACATAAAAGTGAATAAGTATCATGGCTTAATTTAATTTATTTCAATCTCAGTTTTATGTTTCAGATCCACATTTCTCGATACTCTGTGGCGAACTAATTTTCATTAAAATAAAAATATATTCCAGAAACATTCCGTGGTAACCGATAGTTACCAGTAGCTGTAAACATACGTGATTCTTGATTCTTAACAATTGATAAATATATTAATTTTACAGCTATGACCAGCCTACCAGAGGCGTCACTAGGGTTGGTGTCACCCGGGGCGGTAGCTCATGGTGTCACCCCTTCACGACTGAAGGGGTCGTCCATAAATGACGTCACGCGAGGTTGCCGATTTTTACCCCACCCTACCCCAGCGTCATACTTTGTCACAAAAACTTACTCACCCCTTTTTTTACGATATGACGTCACAAAGCTTTGACAACCCTCCCCTAAGCCGTATTTTCTCAATAAAAATTAGCATACTGCAAATTATTTTTTGTCATTTTAATATGTATTTAGGGTAAGTCTGCACTGTAATATC
This sequence comes from Ampullaceana balthica, assembly GCA_944989445.1. Taxonomy (NCBI): domain Eukaryota; kingdom Metazoa; phylum Mollusca; class Gastropoda; family Lymnaeidae; genus Ampullaceana; species Ampullaceana balthica. The sequence continues at coordinate 401,969 of CALYLW010000152.1, read as the reverse complement.
GTAACACGCGTAAAGTCATTGAAAACGTAATTAAATAAATGGTAAGCAATCAAATATTTAAGTGGAACTTTTATTTAAAGTTTCGCCCTTTTGATGTGACGTCACATTTCTTAAAAACCCCCTCCCCGTACCACATCGTCACAGTTGTGGACCCCCCCCCTATGGCAGATTAAAAAAAAGGGGGGTGCTGAACGGGCTAAAGCCCCCAATAAATTAAGGGCCCCCCAAACTTTTTATGAATTTTATTGTATAATAAAGATGCAGGCCATTATGTTTGTACGAATCCCTGAAAATGCATTTGACAGTCATAAGGTAATGCTGCAAATGAGTAGGAAGTATAACGAAACCAGGCTATTCTTTGTGCGAAGTGCATTGTAGCTCATTATGTGCCGTGCACAGCTCATTCCTTTAATTTGGTTGGGAAAAGAGCAGCAGGTTGTCCTACTGCAGTCATATTTTTTTGTCTTCTGCAAAATCTTTATACCCGACTTGTTACATCTACTCATCGTTGACAGGTACTTCAAAAACATATGAAATTGATACATGCTAAAAAAGCCTTGTCTGACACAAGATGGTCAGCCTGACATTATGCTGTAAGGTCTGTTAATAGCTCATACCATGAGAATATCACAGCACTGGAGGAATTAGCAACGAATGAAAATCAGCCACGTGACTGCCACCTTGAAGAAGAAGGATTTCTAAAGGAAATTGAACAACTGGAAGTCGCTATTTTACTTGAAATTTGGGAAACAATTTTAGAAAGGAAGTCTCTCATTGAGTTTGTTAAAAAATAGCATTCTTAATTTTATTCCTATGAAGACAAAGGAAAGGAAAAGTCCGTGGTAAAAACAGTGTAATCAATCTTCAATACTATCAAACAAAAAAGAAAGCGTCAGTTTGATAAAGGGACATCAACAAAACAGTATTCTCCTGGAGAAAAAAAATCAAGATTGAGGTATTTCTGGTAATCATTGACAAACTTTCTTAAGCCCTAAAACATTGGTTAGGTGCATATAAATACATCCTTGAGAAATTTGGCTTTCTTACAATTACCTAACTGAGCTCAGCCTTTCGCCACCCGATGGGCAGCAGCCAAGTTAATGGAAGAACATTCAAGTGATTTCGAAGAAGGGGTCGGTTAAATCCGAAGCAACCGTTTCGTCGCCCTCATTTTAATAGCAACGCCATCGAGCGGTGCCGGTTTAGGGCCAGGAGATGGCGCCAAAGTGGTAGCGAGTCATAGTAGGAAATTCCACCACCTCCTTGTGAGGGCAACTTAGTGGGAGGCATCTTCGACTGTATGTCCTGGATGCCCAGGTGGCCGCTTCAGAAGCGACCGCTTTTGGGGGGGGGTCCTCAGCTGTTACGTCCCTTTGGTGGCCAGATGGCTAAGGGGATCTTCCGGGAAGACCCATAAAGAGCACTAGGCTCGGGGCGTCTGATTTTCTTCCACATGTAGGTTCATGAGTGATTTCGAAGACTGCTTACCTTCAGAATTAGTCCAATTTTCAGAACTCTTAAAAATGTTATTGTCCAGCCCCAGGCTCAGGGTAAGGAAAAGGAATTAGCACAAAGCGAAACTAAAAAAAATTGCACAGAGCTAAATATTTTGCTGCTTTTGAATGATCTATATTTCACACAGTCCTTTACAAATGTACACATCACACTTCGCATCTATCTTTCAATGATGACATCAAATTGCAGCTGAGAGCGATCCTTTTCAAAGTTGAAAAGAATATATAATGAGTTAGAATTCGCATGGGACGAAAAAGGCTGAATATGCTCTCTCTAATGAGCATTGAAAAGGAACTTGTAAGCTTACTCAGCTTTATTGATTTGATTGAAAACTTCGCCATTTGAAAAATTCGCAAACGAAAGTTGTAGGTTGAAATAATAATTATACATATTTTTGAATAATTTTTGTTATTTCAAATAGAGAAAAGAATTCGTTACCTCATGAAATTATTTTTTTTAAAATACGGAATAACGCGTAATACTATTCTTTCCGGGGGCGCGTTCGTAAGCACTAAACAGCGTAAGTCAGGATGGGACCGTCGTAACCGGAGGACTACCTGTGTATAAACATGCATATCTATGCTTTCACGCCTTTAGTAAATATTTATATGAAAAATATTAACTCAAAGACATTGAAATCATAATTTTCCTCAAGAAAAACATCAACAAAGAAAACCCATCTTTTGATTTTTTTCTTTGAAGGGGGGGGGTCATGATAAAAATCGTATTCCCCCCACCCCACAGTGGTGGAGGGAGTCGTGAGGTGGAATTCGTTCATGCTGTCGGTGTGTCCAAGCCCAAATGGCTTTATATCTTTTAAAACAGAAGACACTGCCTCTATCATTCCAGCCTTTTTTAAAGATCTCTCTGCTGCGAATATTTATTTTCTTTTTTTCCTAATTTGTTTTAATGTTGTTCGTGTGTTGGGACTGCATTATTATTGCAAGTTAACTGATACTTTTTTAATAAGAATTTTCGCGTTTAACGTATTTCATTGTATTTCTTTATTTCTTTCTAGATTAAGAAATGTGTCATCTTTTGTTTTCTGACATAAAATAGTACACAGTAAAATTTTAGGCTCGGGTGTCACCCCCTGATGGGTGTCACCCGGGGCGGCCCGCCCCCTGCCCCCCCCCCTAGTGGCGCCACTGCAGCCTACATTTTAGTGGTACTGTTGGTACATCTGACTGTAGTAGACTTTGTATCGGTACGGTATAAATACAGTGATATTGTGATACAATCTTGAAATAGAGCAGACATGACACACACTTGTTCGTTGATACTCTTATCGACTTTTGATCATCCCAGTGCTGTCGACCTAGGGATCGTGTTAGTCAAACTCCCGACGTCCACGAGGACCACCGATCTGATAAGGTGTTTGGCTAGAAAAAGTGATAGATTAGAACTTAACTGGTGCTGGATGAGATGGGTACCCAGGAGGAACAGTCGGTGCTTGGGCTCATAAAGTATTTGTTTCACATCTTGGTGGATGGAAATGTAAAAGTAGATCAGAAGAAATAAAATATCTCAAGTGAACCAAACAGGGATCATTTATTGAAACTATAGATGATGGTACGAACAGATGAGGTAAAATAAATACACATACACAAAATGATAGAGAGATTAAGAACGGTAGGGAGAGTTAGAGAGAAATGTTATATGGAGCGATAGATACAAAATAGAGAGACATGAAGAGAGTAAGTCACCGAGAAAAAACAGAAAGACAGGGAAAGAAAAAGAGTCACGGACAATTTTCCCTCTAAGGTTCGTTGGTTCGTGTGCAAAGTAAAAAAACTCGTGTGCAGAGTTGCCCAGCATCCATTTTTTGTCAATGTTTTACAAAATTTGCTGTGCAATAATCTTAAACAGCTGCGTGGCGTCGGTTTGATATCTGCGCGGCCGTGCAGCTTAAAGCGAACATTTGTCACAGAGAGTCAGTGTGTGAGAGATAGAAAAAGGGAGGAAGAGGGATCAAACAAGAAAGCAATAATGAGACAAATAGAGAGAGAGAGAAGGAGAGATAAAGAAAGAGAGAGAAAGAAAGAGAGGAACAGACAGAGAGATAGAGAAAGAGAGAGAGAGGAAGAGAGAGACAAAGATAGAAAGATAGAGATAGAATGAAGGAGAAAGAGATAGAGATAGAAAGAAAGAAAGAGAGAGAGAGAGAGCGGGCGAGTATGGCGCTAATTATCTACTAGATTTTAAATCAAATTTAAACGGGTAATTTAAAAGATAAGTCATGATACATTTTTTAACTGTAAATTATGAGCCAAGAAATTCTCATAACAAAACACAACCTTTACTCAGTAGTTAACATAACCCAATGAACAGTTTTATCAGATTTATAGTCGTTTCATTGTTTTCATTATTTCACTTGATTCTTCATTCAGTTGCTATTTCTTAAGATATTCAAGTACATTAAAAAAAATTTCAATGCTATTAACTAATCAAAACAAAGCACTGAGCCATCTATCATCTGTCATCATCATTGCCTGTCGTCCCATCTAGGGTATATGCCACAAACAAAGGCTCTCCAGGCATCCCGGACCTGCGCCAATTTCTCTTATAACTGTCCCCAGCTGTGCCCACTCTTTTTCGTGTCTTGCTCCAGTTCCCTTCTCCATGTCATTTTTGGTGGACCTCTTTTCTCTTGCCTTTGGGGTTCCAAGTGAGAGCTTGTCTCACAATGCTGGATGTAGGGGATTGTAGGATTTCTGAGGGTGTGGCCAATCCATTTCCTTCTGCGCTGGCGTATTAGCTCGTCCACTGGCTCTTTTGTGTGCATTGCCAGAGGTCCTCGTTGTAGTTTTACATTTGGCTCCAAACTTCCCATTCTGGGCCACAACCAGGCGACACCAATTTCACTTATTTGAGGAAAAAAATTGAAGCATTAAAAGAAAATACCAGTACTTCGTTTATGTCTTTATCTTTGACTTGAAACGACTTAAGGGCAAAGTTAGTACACCAATTGTTAAAATTAAAATATTGCTATTTGCATCATTAGATAAATCATTAAACATTGAAACACTAGAGCAGTAATGGCGAACCTATGGCACGCGTGCCCCAGTCGACAAGCAGAGCCTCATCAGCTGGCACGCGACTAAAATATTACTTCCTTAAACCAGCCCAGCCAAACTCCAATTTTTGGGTTTCATGGGAGTTTTGGCACTTTGCTATATAAATAAGTGGGTTTGGGTTGAACGTCAGGCACACGAACCCAAAAAGGTTCCCCATCACTGCACTAGAGGATAGAAGAAAAAAAGAGGAAAGTATTAATAATGCGCAAGTCAATTAATTCTAACTTTGAAATGCATGCACAAAGATAACTTAATACAAACCAAAAATAGACAAAGGGATAAAAACATCTTTCTTATTCCGTATGCAAGGGAAAAAAACATACAAATTCTCGTTCTTCCAGTTCGGAATTCTGACGTGGAATAGGTTGTCTGAAGAAACCAGGAGAATCAAAACTTGATCAACATTTAAAACTATAATCATAAAAATGCAAGATCTGAAACAAACCATGGATAAGCGTAGGACGCAATAATCTTCTGTATAGAGGGAGTGTCTGTAACAGTTAAGTTAAGATGGGATAAGTTAAGATAAGACTGCACAAACCTAAAGAACTCGGCACCAAAAAGCCTTGCATCTGACCAAACACTGATACTGAATTTCTCTTCAGTTTGTTACTCACTCTATGGAAGGGGTCGGGTAACAATGGCTCGCGAGCCAGATGTGGCTCTATTGATGGCTGCCTCTGGCTCTCAGACCAATGTTCGATTATTGTTTTAACAAGTTTATTCAGACTCCTTTGATCTACATAGCAATTGCATATAAAAAACAGCATAACATTGTTATTAAAAGAATTCAGAGACATAATTATTGTACTTTTACTGTTGAAATTACACATGCACAAATTTACATGAATTTTTAGTTTTAAACATAATGTATGGGTCTCATAGAATTACTTTTCAAAATATGCGGTGTTTATGGCTCTCTCAGACAAAAAGTTTCCACACCCCTGCTCTATGGGATATAAGTACAATACTGTCTCTCTGAGTCGACCTTTTGCCCCACGTTATCCTTTTTTTGTTACATAACCATGAGATTAGCTGATGATTTCACTATTGGGATACGACTTAGCCAAAAAAAAACAACATACCCCAGCCCCCTCACGCACAAGCTCACGTTTAGAGCCCAATAGCAAGAAAGGACATTTGACAAAGAACCACCATTAACTTATTGTCCAGACTTATCAATCACCAAACACAAACACGCACACGCACAGAGAAAGAAAGAGAGACTTGCCAAGCTGGCCGTTGGAGAGTAACCATAGATCAGTAATAACAATGTGAACACTTCAAAGGAAGACATTACAATAAAGAACATTCGAGCACATAAAAAGAAATCTGAATTATCCCTGTGAGACTAAACAACATTATTATTTTCTTCATATCATATCCGTTGTCAGTTGTGATAATCATTGTTTGACTTGAATAAAGAATCATGGGGAGATGGTGGAATGTTTTTGAGGCTAAGGAAACATGGGAAGTTGATGAAATGTTTTTGAGGCTAAGGAAACATGGGAAGTTGATGAAATGTTTTTGACGCTAAGGAAACATGGGAAGTTGATGAAATGTTTTTGAGGCTAAGGAAACATGGGAAGTGGAAGAAATGTTTTTTAGGCTAAGGAAACACTGGACATTTATGGAATGTTTTTGATGCTAACGAAACATGGGAACATGATGTAATGTTTTTAACCCTAAATTTAAGTCTAATGGAATATGGGAATATGATGGATGTTTCTGAAGACCACACACAATCTTTTGGACCTGAGTTAAGAAAAAAACAACAACATAATTTCGGTAGCAACTCAAATTGAAAATATGTTGCAGTTAATTTTTTTCCCCTCGAAAATAGGGACTTGAATCAACAGTATACATTGGTTTGGAAGTGAAATTTGATCAACGTCACAATCCTTATATGAAATTGACAGAGCTGTCGTCACACAAACACACACACACAAACACGAATATATTTATTATCTCTTTAAGGGTCATATTTACAATTGCACAAAAATGTTTGTTGGAAAGTGGCCTTTTCTGCTGCTTCTTCTTCTTCTTCTTCTTCTTATTTTTTAAAAATCCCAATCCGTAATTAAAGGTGGTGAGGATTAAGTTAATGAAAGCAAACAAAGCCGCAAAAGGCAAACACGTCATCGCCTATGATTCAAACAAAACTAATGCAATAATACAATAAGTTGAGTAGATACGAAATAATTAAATAATTCCTTGAAAATTAAAGAAACCAATTAAAGCTTGTTTACAAGTGAAAGTTGCGTTAAAATGTAAACAGTTGAAGCACAAACATAATCAGCTTTGCTAAAAATGCAAGAAAACATTGTCGGTAATAAGGCTAACAAATCGAGAGGGAATTGAATAGAGAAAGATTTTTTGAGAAGAAAACATAGAGAAATAAAAAAGGAAAGAGAAAATTAGCTGAACAAAATATCTAAAGGTAATAATACATTTTGAAATTTAAAGTCTCCAAATAAATTTGTTATCCATTTGAGAATTTTTGAAGCAAATGGAAACATCCTATGATTGGCAGGACAATAAAAAATGATCTTTTTAAAAATAACTAACTTGTGATTACGCAAGAAAGAAACAGACCTTTAAAGCTTGTGGCTGATGTTGAAGCCTGAAAATATAAATCTATTTTATAAGTTAAATATAAAAACGGAAAGACCTGTCGTGGGTAAGTACAGTGGATGTAAAAAAAGACATCAACAGGATTATAACAACTTCCTCTCCAATTTTGAATTTAGAAAACAAACTATATTTTAAAAGAGAACGAACCTCCGACCAAAATAAAAACACAATAAAATAATGATAAAAGGGAATAAAATTGCCGCAAGAAAGAAGTAAACAAAGATTGCTGACATATTTCACTGGAATTTAAAAAAAATCTGTCGATGTTATAATTGTATGTAACACGTTTGATAGAGATAAAATTTTTCCAAATCATCTCCCATGTGAGGTGCAAAGACCATCTGTGAATTCGCTCCCCTTTCATAGCAGAATTGTCAACAAACATGCTTTAAAAATAAAGGCATGACGTCACTGAGTTAAATATTGATGTTCAATGACGTCAAACAATTGTGTTTTAAATTCTTACGAAAACAGTAAATAAAGAGTCAAAATTTTAAAATAAATTAAATTTAAAAAAGAACATAATCCCACCCACATGTTGACCATATATATATATATATATATGTATGTTTACGCACATTTTTTTATGTATATATTTGTGCATGTATATATGTATATACATATATATATATGTGTACACATATATATATATATATATATGTATATATGTATATTTATTTATATATTAGGGCTGTTAACGATTAATTTAAAATCTATTGTTTACCTTTGAAAAATTAACGGTTAATTTCGATTAAAGCCAAAAATTGAAATTTATGGTGTCATAAGTAACATTTATTAAACATCCTTTCGAAAATCGAAATAACACTGGGATTTCCTCTTTATATGACATCTTTTAACCAACAGCCCAAACAGACAAGTGTATTCACATTATTTGGTTCAAGTGATGAGAGGGTCTTATTGACAATATAACCAGCTGAGCTGAACAATGGTTCACATAGCTTTAGATTGTCTCAGCTGAAGTTTCCGATACTGTAGTGAATGTTTGGTTTGCAGGTGATATGTAAGTGAAGTGTTAGAACCATGGCAGGAATGTTCCGTTTAAGCAGCACCGCTGCACAGATATTTGACCGACGCCACGCAGGAGTTTAGAATCACCGCTCAGAAAATTTTGTAAAATATTGCACAAAAAATGGACGTTGTGCAACTTTCAACACGAGTTTTTCTTTTTTAACTTTGCACACGGACCAAAGAAGCTTAGACTTATAGGTAACATTGCATGGTAGGCAAACGTTTTCTCTCAATGGAAATAATAACCTAATCAACATTTTGAACATTCACGTAATTGAATAGTTTAAAACCAAAATTTTCGTGTAATCGTCCGGAAATTAGTTTACATTTATCGGTCAAAATATTTTACTTTTTGACTTTCAGTACATTTATAAGTGGTGGATCGATTAATCGTTAAAAAAATTTAATCGTTAAAATTTTTTAACGATTAATCGAGAAATTAATCGTTAATTTCAGCAGCCCTAATATATATATATATATATATATATATATAATATATATATATATATATATATATATTATATATATATATATATATATATATATATATAAATTCCCATTGTTTTTTAGTTGGTGTTGAACACAAGAGCACGGAAAAACGCGGAGGGTTTAAGGACAAAAATATCAAAGGTCATTGCGCTCTGGAATATTAAAAAAAAATTTTTGTAAAAAAAGATACCACATTGGACATAAATTTGTTCCCCTCTACCCCGCCGCAACAGTCTTCATGTTCAATGTTCAGACATCGAGCGCTAATAGTTCATACCAATATTTCGACATACTTTGGGCTAATGGACTAGTGTTTATCAGACTCATCTATACTTTTACTTCTATAAATAATTTGTCTAGTGATCACATACGCAATAATCAACTGTATAGAAGGGGCGTCTGTAACAGATAAGATACGATAATCGCTTATTTTACTAAGACTCTCAGAGCATCTATATATATAATTCCCCTAAACCAGTATCTGCAAGTAAGCATGACGAATGACCCTCGATGGGGTCGACAATCACAGTTGGCAAACCCAAACCCAATCGGACCCACTACTTCAAGACTCTGGGGCACACAACGTTAACATGGCACACCAGGGCTGTCAGACATTAATACAAACACGCGCCACATTATCTGAGCATGGAAAGAATGTGGAGGGAGTTTTAATTATTCATCCATGGCTTGGTATAGGTCTGTAATTAAGATTTCTAATGTATACAAAGTTTTAAAAAAATGAGTGTTAAAAATCAATTTACTCTCGTTTGAAATTCTTGGAAAATTTAAAACGCTTGAAGAAATATATTTCCCTTCCGTTGGCAACGTGAATTATTTCTTGAACACGAAAGATACATTGTTGTAGAAGTGAAGACATCAGTCTGTCTGACTCATAGATACATTGTTGTAGAAGTGAAGACATCAGTCTATCTGACTCATAGATACATTGTTGTAGAAGTGAAGACATCAGTCTGTCTGACTCATAGATACATTGTTGTAGAAGTGAAGACATCAGTCTGTCTGACTCATATATACATTGTTGTAGAAGTGAAGACATCAGTCTGTCTGACTCATAGATACATTGTTGTAGAAGTGAAGACATCAGTCTCATAGTTTGGAAAAAAAATTTAGTTTCTGTTTTGCCTCCAGTTGCTCACTTTTCCAAATGTCTTCAGTGACAAAGAACCAAATGAAAAGCACTAGTTTACCTAAAATAATATGTAAACTATTACAACCAAACTTCAACATAAATCAACATCGACTGGTCTACTTATTAATTATCTTTTTGTTGATTAATGGGCTATTCGGTAGTTTCGTTAAAAAACAACAACAAATAACCGTCATAAAGTAAAAGAAAAGAACGTTTACACAACGAGACAACAAAAATCAAATGTAATATTTCAACTTACAAGAATGAAGCGCCCAATACTAAACCTTTCGTAAAGATCAGTATATAAGATGAGACTGTGAAAAATAAAGCGTCTGTTTGCTACCATAGACTTCGTCGTATATTCTTAAAGGGTTTGTCATTTCTAAAACCGGAAATGTCATAGCTCAATGAGTAATGTTCGTATTTTTTAGATTACATTTTAGCGGAACAATGTTTTGAAGCATGAATACAGTCGAATCTTTATGTTCTCAAAATTGTTAGCATGATAAAATTATGAAACTATTTTTTTTTCCTTTTTCAAGACCAATAAGTTGTCTTAAATTAACCAAGAATTAATAAATAGTTGATAAGATACATCCTTCTCAATATACCTGCAATTACATATTGACTCATATCTTTTATTAATTTTTTTTAATGACATTTGTCCTTAAGAAAGATAAATGTGGCCCCAAAATTTATATTAATAGTTTTCCGCCATATTATGACAAGGCCTATATAACAGCGTTTTGATGGCACTTCCGGTTACCGGATTTCGCTCAAAAGTTGATAGAAACCTACCTATACGATCTAATACTTATATATGAAATATCGTCCAACTACCTGAAACAGTACTCAAGATATCGTGTTCACACTCACACAAACAGACACACACACAGGCAAGATTTCAAGACTTAGTTTTTCGAATTAGGAAGTTGCAAAACTTCGAGATTTGTCAAAATCTCGAATCTCGATTTGTTTGCACGATTTCATTACTTCCCTTAAACGAAAAAAATAAAAATTGAACTAAAAAATAAACATTGAAAATGATGGTGTCGAGATTAACAGAACGCGCTTATCGCTTATTACACTGTGTTACGTCATTATTCGAGCGGGATATTAGTTTTTGAAAAAGGAACAATGTAAAGAAATTATATTGCCGTTTGTCCTTTATACATACTTTACCATTCATTCGATCGCCATGAAATTTTAGTAATTTGCTGAGTACACTCCCGCAAAGTATACCGACAAATATTACTACTCGTTTGGAGGCTGTTGGGGGGGGGGCAAAATGGCCACTTCCAGTGGAATCGGGGTAATTTCCATTTCCGGCTACCTGAAATCACTCAAAAGTTTATAGAAACCTACGTATAGAATCTTATACTTCCATATGAAATTTCGTCCACTTAACTGAAACGGTACTTCAGCTATCATGTTGACACACACTCACAGACATACAAGAAGATTGCAAAGCTGGCTTTTTCCGACTCTGGGAGGTTTACAACGTCAAGTTTTGTCAATTGCACATACACACAAGGACACTCCCACATACAAACAAGATAGGAAAAACAAGGGAGAGTGTAAAACATCGAAATCTCCACGTCGATTTAGTGCACGCATAAAATACTTCCGCATAAAAACCCTATACGAGAAATTAAGACTGATTTTAAAAAAATAATTAAGGAAAGCAGTGATTGTGACAGCGATAAGATTTAAGATATATAAAGTATTAGATAAATTCCCCCTTTTAGACCTTGACGGCCCATGGGGCAAGTGAAGCAGCGCTCACAAGTTTCTATAAGTTAAGAAGACTGTGAAAAATACCAAGTAAATCGAAATGATGATCGAAAAAAAACCCAAAAACCTTTAGTCACGGATCATGTTTTTTACTATTAGTACACAAATACACTCGTGTGATTGGCTTTAATGTAAACACATTTGTGAGCCCATCCAGTGTTGTCATCTACTGAAAAGGAAACGCGGTCCTATCATGTGGTCAATGGGTTGCTGGAATAGTTTATTGCTGTCACCGCTTTGTCATGCGATACGTTCCTTGTTGTACAGTAGAACTCTTGGCTAGACGACAGGTGACGTAACTAGTGAGCACCAGGCACTGACGTGTGCGTGTGTGTGTGTGTCAGTGTGTGTGAAGTTGTTTACATTGCACAAAACAATAAGAGGCTGTATCACTGGTCCGATGTAGCCTTGCCTCTAGTACCCCGCCTCCATACGTTATAATCCATCATTTTGAGGTATGTGGGTCATGCAGGGGCGTCACGCGAGATTGACCAGGGGGTGGGCGGTGAAGATTGTGATGCATCTTGCATGAGATTCGGTGTGAAAGGGATCACATTTGTAATAATTAGGTTAAAGAAACTGCATTTATCACAATTGGTTTAAGAGTTTACATTTTGAAACAGCTGAAAGTGCTGCATTTAACGCAATGAGGTTAAAGAAGTTACTTAAAATTAAATTAAATGTAATTCTTTTGAAAAGGGAAATTACATTCATCGTAAAAGAAATTTTGCTGTTAGATGAATTTTATGCAAAGACAAGAAAAGGAAATGCTGTTTAGGGAACATTAGTTATATAGGCCAGACTATTTCTTTAAAAGTGTTTGCATCGTTAGTATGAACATTAAAATGAATTTATAGGCATTGATTTTTTGAAAAGTCAATCATTTTACCTTTCTCAATAATTCAAAGATTTTATTTACTAAAGTCAAAAAGTTAAAAAAATGAAAAGTTTTGACAAATGACTAGCTGCCAAGAACGAACTAACAATTGAAACATAATTTTCAAATAATTTCTCCGTACGAATTACGTAATAATTTACAAGTCTAAGTATAACAATTTTTAATACTTGTTATGTTATTTGCACCCACGAAGGTATTAGCCGAAACGTCTTCTTTTATATTAGCCAATTAATAAAGGTTTAGGTTTTTTGTTTGATTACGCAATTTGTTTGTGTTTCTTGTCATTTATAAGGGACTAGCAGACCCGTCGTGCGTTGCAACGATCTCAGTAAAAAGGAATATATATAGATAAAAAATAAATTACATTAAGGGTCACCAGGCCCATCAGTTTAAAATATGAAGTTCGAAAATCTGTTCATTTCAATCAATTTCATAACAAAAATATAAATATATGTATCTATATTTCTCAATATCGTGTAAAATTGAATGGGGAATACAATATTAAAAATTTAGTAAAAACACATTTAGGGCCCCTAGCCCCGATGAAATGGACATTATGAGATCAGTGCCCTATCGAAATTTAATATAGGCTTTTAAGTTTTTATATACCGCGTTTGGTCAAAATCCATTTATTTTCTCATTATCTAACACCTAAACTAATTTTTATATATATGTAGATATAAGGAAAACTACATTAAGGGGCTCCCAGGCCCGTTCAATTCAAGATGTACATTTTGAAAACATGTTCATTTAAATTCATTTTAATCATGGATATATTTCTCAAGATCGTTAAAAACTGAGTGGGAAATAATATCTTAGAGTATACACAAAAAAAAGACATTTGGGGCCCCCGGCCCATTCGATGTAAGATGTAAATTTCAAAATGCTGTTCATTTTAATTCAGTCTCATCATTGATATATTTCTTAAGATCGTTAAAATAGAATGGGAAATAATATCTCAAACACATACGAAAAAATACATTTGGGGCCCCCGGCCCTGAACAATTAAAAATTAGAAGTGCAGTGCCCTTTGTTATTTTAATATGGGCTACCAAGTTTTTATATACCAAGTTTGGTTAAGATCCATTCATTTACTCAGTAGTTAACGCATAAACTCATTTTTATATAGCTCATAAAAGCAAAAAACGACATTAAGGGCCCCAGGGCCCATTTAGTGCAAGATGTCAAGTTCAAAACGCCTGTTTATTTCAATCAATTTCATTGTGGATATATTTATCTATATTTTTCAAGATCTTTAATAATTGAATGGGGAATAAAATATTAAACGTTTATGAAATAAGACATTTTGGGCCCCCAGTCCCGAAGAAATGGACATTAGGAAATTAGTCCCTTTAGTATTTCTATATTGGCTACCAAGTTGTTATATACAAAGTTTGGTTAAGATCCATCAATTTACCTAATAGCTAACGCTTAAACTAATTTTTATATAGCTCATATATAAGAAAATAAATCATTTTATGGGCCCCCGGCGCCCCATGAGGGTTAAATTTTGAAAAAAAGTAGCCAGTGACCATCCCAGGAGCGTACTCAAAAGTCTCCAAAAGTTTCATGGCGATCGGATGAATGGTTTAGTCAGCTATACAAAGACATGCATACATACATACATACATACTTTGATTTTTATATATATAGATATAAGATTAGAAAAAACAACATTAAGGGCCCCCGGGCCCAATCGGTGCAAGAAATTAACTTTAAAATACCTGTTCATTTCAATCTGGATCATGATAGATATATTAGTCAATGCTTTTCAAGATCGTGTAAATCATACCGGGAATAAAGTATTTAACGCTTACAAAAAAAAAGATTTTGGGCCCCCGGCCCCGAAGGAACGGACATTAGGTGTTCAATGCCATATGGTACTTTAATGTTGGCTATCAAGTTGTTATGTACCAAGTTTGGTCAAGATCCATTCATTTTCCAAGCAGCTAAGCCCTAAACTAATTTTTATATAGCTCATATAAGAAAAAATTCTCATTATGGGCCCCCGGCGCCCCATGAGTGTTAAATTTTGAAAAAAAGTAGCCTATTTCCATCCCCGGAGCGTACTCAAAAGTCTCCAAAAGTTTCATGGCGACCGAATGAATGGTATAGTCAGCTAACGGGAATAAAGTATTTAACGCTTACAAAAATAAAGATTTTGGGCCCCCGGCCCCGAAGGAACGGACATTAGGAGTTCAATGCCATATGATACTTTAATATAGGCTATCAAGTTGTTATGTACCAAGTTTGGTCAAGATCCATTCATTTTCCAAGCAGCTAAGCCCTAAACTAATTTTTATATAGCTCATATAAGAAAAAATTCTCATTATGGGCCCCCGGCGCCCCATGAGTGTTAAATTTTGAAAAAAAGTAGCCTATTTCCATCCCTGGAGCGTACTCAAAAGTCTCCAAAAGTTTCATGGCGACCGAATGAATGGTATAGTCAGCTAACGGGAATAAAGTATTTAACGCTTACAAAAATAAAGATTTTGGGCCCCCGGCCCCGAAGGAACGGACATTAGGAGTTCAATGCCATATGATACTTTAATATAGGCTATCAAGTTGTTATGTACCAAGTTTGGTCAAGATCCATTCATTTTCCAAGCAGCTAAGCCCTAAACTAATTTTTATATAGCTCATATAAGAAAAAATTCTCATTATGGGCCCCCGGCGCCCCATGAGTGTTAAATTTTGAAAAAAAAGTAGCCTATTTCCATCCCTGGAGCGTACTCAAAAGTCTCCAAAAGTTTCATGGCGATCGGATGAATGGTTTAGTCAGCTATAACAGACATGCATACATACATACATACATACATACTTTGATTTTTATATATATAGATTTATAACGCTGCTCACATTTCTGCCAAATTATTAGGCTTCATTTATCGCTTAATGTTTCTTACTTCGTGAAATTTAAGATTGTATTCTTCTTTTAGTGCGTCCTTCACATACTGTCTTTTGTCAAGGGTTTATTTGGATAGACTTGCATGATTAATTTTTTAAGAGAGTTTTTTTGGTAAAAAATAAAAATCATTAATTTAAAGATAACAATTAAAAAACCCAAGAACTAGAAAAAAATATATATAAAGAAGACAACATCAAGGTCGCACTAAAGAGAAGGACTTTCTTCAACAGTATTCAGGCAAGTCGATGGAAGAATTATTTTGACAACTGAAAAGTGACCAAAGGTTAAACTTTTTCTACTTTGGATTTTTTAAAAAATGTATCCATTTAATAGGCTTATTTACATTATATTAACAATGGTATCTGCTTTTTAAATCCTTTATATTAACTCGTGGTGTCTGCGGCCGACCGACCGACCTTGCTTGCTTGCTTGCTTGCTTGCTTGTCGCCAAAACTTTTGATCGATTTTTAACCCACTTGCTCGCAAGATAGCGAGCTGAAATTTTGCAGGCAGTTTCGTACCGATGATAAAAACAATGTATCAAAATTTCAGATCGATCGCATGTACCGTAATTAAATTATTGATTTTTTAGATTATTTTTTTAAATCCTATGTATCATGCTATTTTTTGAGATAGAGCGTCGCGGTGCGTATTATATTGAACAACCTTTCTGTCGCGCAATAAGGTGCGTATTTTATTGACAGCTCTTTTTATAAACATATTCCTGATCGGTGCGTATTATATTAAACATGTTTTACGACACAACTTCAATTTTGTATTTCTGGATGGTCTGGCGCTGCGTATTATAATGAACATTCTTTTAGTTACTTCTCGTACATAAAGGATTTATAGTCAAAAACTTGGTTTTTTACGGGTTTTTCTTATTTAATTTACAAAATTTGTTTATAGGTAGGGAAGGTTAAAAATGAAAATTATTTTAATCTTGTTCTTCATTCAGCGATCATCGCTAACGTGAGGAAAATACATTCATAAAACCTCTTCCCCCACTCCTGAACAAATGCGAACCTGTATGTAACATTTAGTTTCCTAGTCAGAAGTGGTATCATACTCAGGGCCGTCTTAACGTATAGGCCCGTTGGGCATTTGCCCGGGGGCCCACGAGCATAGGGGTCCCATGGGAATATGTTTATTTATATATATTATGTATATTTATTTTTTTATTCCTGCGGGGGGGGGCTAACTCTTTCTTTGCCAGGGGGCCCAACACTTTTTATTTGCCCGGGGGCCCAAAATGGTGTAAAGACGGCTCTGATCATACTACATCTTTTTCTACACAGAACATACTTTTAGTGTTCAGACAAGACATGGCTGAATCTCAGCTGATCCAATTGAAAAACAAATGAAAATGTGAGACCGCCTAAAATGTTTTAGCACACGTTCAGGGTTGTCTATAAAACGTAGAGTTGGTTTACATTAAAACCACAACAGGCTGGTAAAAATGTAATCATAATTAAGCGCCTATCAATCAAACACTTAAAACTATTTGTCTACGACTAAGTGGGGCGGGTAGAGGTGGGAAATGGGGATAGAAACGTGTAATCACCAGACAATCCGGGTCGCCCGTTAAATTATTCACCTGCCCATAGGCTTGGCCGTGGCCAGCGAAGGTTTCCATGGTGATCTAACGATATCTAGCGTAAATAATGACGATATCATTTATAAATGCCGGAACGTGTGACCAGGAGAGACGATATGTTGTGGCAAAAAATAATA
>CALYLW010000152.1:294741-377241 GCA_944989445.1 Ampullaceana balthica | reverse complement strand
GATGTCAGTTGCATTTCAAGGCAGATGTCTACGAGAATCCGTCCTCTGGTCGTTCTTCGCTGAACAGCGCTCCACAAATTCGGGTTTTGATTATTCTTTCGCCAGAAACGATTGAATCCAACAGTGAAAGTTGTGACGACTATCTGCTGCAGCTATTAGTTCCTGACTTCATAGCCTTATCTTATCTTATCTGTTTACAGACGCTCCTTCTATACAGAAGATTATTGCGTCCTACGCTTATCTATGGTTTGTGTTTAGTCCTGCATTTTTATTAGAGATTTAAATGTTGATGAAGTGTTGGTTTTCCTGGATTCTTCAGGCAACCCATTCCACGCCCGAATTCCGGACGGGAAGAAGGAAAACTTGTATGTGTTTGTTCTTGCATACGGAATAAGAAAGGTGTTTTTTATCCTTATGTCTATCCGAGGGTTGTATTAAGTTATCTTTGTGTTGTATTTCTAAATTAGAATTAATTGCTTTATGTATGATTACTACTTTGCTCTTGGTTCTTCTATCCTCTAGTGTTTCAAGGTTTAATGATTTAACTAATGGTGTTATTCTTGTCAGTTTTGAATATTCTCCAGTAATGAATCTGGCAGCTCTTTTTTGAATTTGTTCTAGTTTATCAATGTTTTCTTTGGTGGATGGGTCCCATACAGAAGTGCATATTCTAGTACAGGTCTCACCAAAGTGAGGTAGCATTTTAGTTTTATATCTCTATTACATTTGTTAAAGTTTCTTTTTATAAAGCCTAAGGTTTTGTTTGATTTTTTAATAACTTCATTGACATGGGGATTCCATGATAGTTTCTCATTTATTAAGATCCTAAGTATTTTGCATCTTTAGTTTGGGTCAGTTCTTTTCCATGAATGTAATATTTTGAATTTATTTGTTTCTTTTTCTTTGTTACTCTTAACAGTTGACACTTTTCTGGGTGGAAAGACATACTCCAGTTAGTTTCCCATTTTATCAATTCATCTAAGTCTTTTTGTAAAATTGTGCTATCTTGTTTCTGATTTAATTGTTCTATAGATTATACAATCATCAGCAAATAACCTAACTTTTGTACCTGTTGAGATGTTGTTGGGTAAATCATTTATATAAATTAAAAAGAGTAAGGGACCTAGCACAGTTCCTTGTGGAACTCCTGAGTTAACCTTTATTGGTGCAGATTTAGATCCATTAATTATTACAGTTTGTTCCCTGCCCAAAAGGAAGTCTTGGATCCAGTGATGTAAGGAATCTGAGTTTCCAAAGTAGTTAAGTTTTTTAAGTAAACTAAGGTGGTGAACTTTGTCAAATGCTTTTGAGAAGTCTAGTAATATTGTCTCTATTTGATCATTTTTGTCTAAGCCTTTTGATAGTTCATCTATTAAACCTATTAATTGTGTTTCACATGATCTGTTTTTTCTAAAGCCGTGTTGATGTGGGCATAGGGCATTATATTTGTCAAGGTGGTTAACTATTGTACTATATATTATGTGTTCTAGTAATTTACAGGTGATACTAGTAAGTGATACAGGCCTGTAATTACCAGGGTCTGATTTATCCCCTTTCTTAAAGAGTGGAGGTACGTTAGCTAATTTCCAATCCTGGGGCACTTTACCCTGGTTTAGAGAGGCTTGAAAGAGAACAACAAGGATTGGGGACAGTTCATTGCTTAGTTCTTTTAATAACCTTGCAGGCAAATCATCTGGGCCAGTAGCTTTGTTTATTTTTAAGTTTTTTAGGAATGAAGGTATACCTATCTCATCTACAGTTATGTTACCCATTTCTTCCATTTTATTTAAATTTATTAAAACTTCTTTGTCACCTGAGGCAGAAAAAGATGATGCAAAATATGTGTTAAGGATATTTGCTTTAGTTTCATTATCATTATAGGTTTTACTAGTTTGTGCTGCGGCACCGTGGCGCCTGCAGCGCCCCCTTTTTTAAGGGCGCATACGGCGCCCACCTTTTTCAAAAGCCCAACTAACTTTTCCTTGTATGATAAATACGTAATATTAAACGTTCTTAAATGTACACAAAGTATTTAATAATAGAGTTTTTTTGGTTTTTTTTATTGCAAAAGCTTAAGTAACGCATCATTATGTGATAAATACGAAATATTCCTGAAATGTACACAAAGTATGTATATAATATTTTTTTACAGTGCTAATCACCACACGATTTTTAAAGTAACTTTAGAAAGCAGCGCACCAAATTACTGCACCAAAAATAACTCTTATCGAACGTCCGCATGAAATTGTTCAATTATTAATAATAGTGTGGAGGGTGTTTAATGTTAATCTGGAAACCAAAATGACTATCCAATTTTTTTTTAAAAAGCAGAGTGATGTCCCTTAGCGTTAGGCTACATAATTGAGCGTAAATATATATATGATTATTTGAGCCTTTTAGTGTGGCTATTCCTGAAGGTTCCATTTTTTTAGATTTGATAAAGGACCATAAGTTTTTATTGTTATCTTTGGTATTACATTGTTTATATATTCATTTTGGAGGTTTCGACTAAGTTTTTGTGTCAAGTGTTTAATCTGTAAGTATTTTTTGTGTATCCTATATGAATAGGTAGCTTTATATTTCTTAAATAAGTTCTCTTTTAGTTTGCATAGCTTTTTCAATCTAGAATTGAACAAGCATTTGCTAATTTTATTTGATGTTAGTTTTGTTGGAACATTCTCATCCATTATAGTTTTTAGATTTGTTTTTATATCTTTCCAAATTTCTTCTACTGGGCTATTTGTGTTAAATTTACTTAGGAAAGTTTGTTGGAAGTTAGCCGCTGATTGGTGTAGTTTTATTGAATTACATTTATTCCAAAAATAAATTATTCTTCTAGGTATCTTATTAATTTTAGTTTTTATTGTATTGGTAACCTGAAATAGCCTACCTGAAATTATAATAAAAACCACGTAAAAACCAAGTTTTTGACTATAAATCCTTTATAAACGAGCCGTAACTAAAAGAATGTTCATTATAATACGCAGCGCGCGACAATACAAAAATCCAAAATTTTAGTTATGTCTCGTAAAACAGGTTTAATCGCTGATCGGGAATAAATTTTTCATAAGTATTGTCAATATAATACGCACCACGACACTCTAGCACAAATGTTTTACATTTTGCATAGAGGTAAATAAAGATAAGCTACAAATTCATTTATTTAATTACAGTACATGCGATCGATCTGAAATTTTGATACATCATTTTTATCATCGACACGAGTCTGCCTGCAAAATTTCAGCTTGCTAGCTTACAAGGAAGTGGTTTAAAATCAATTCAAAGTTTTTTAGGCAAACAATCAAGGTTTCAAGCAGACACCACTAGTTAAACTATAGGATTTAAAAAAGACATAACACTGCCACCATGTGAGTTCTCAGCCGGGTTGCTTTTGTAACCGATTGGGACAAGATGGATAATTTGGTCAATCGTTTGGCGTCCCTTTCAGAACCCATTTCGTTTTGTCTAAATGCTCTTGGTTTTCTCCATAGAGCCTCACTTTATCCATCCCTTCAGCTATCTTTACCCCACAAGACGCTAGGAAAAATGCCCCGTAGCTGACGAGATGTTCACCTATTTGTCTATGAGAGTAGGGTTGACTTTAGCTCACACTCCCCCCAGTTTCACAATGTGTCGGATGTCTGAAATCTATTGAAATAGTCTAATAATTTCATTCTGCTTGCTCTACCCAGAGGCATAAACAATTTGTCAATCTTATTTTGTTCTAGTGACATGTCTGGCCTGCAACTGTTAACGTTGTTTGCAAATCTTTCATTGTGAAATGGATGGTGAATACGTCTAAGTGGAGGTCTGTGACGTGTCCCTTAGCTACCTCCTTCATTAGTCAATTGATGGTCTGCCTGCTTTGAGCCTCTGTGTTCTTTCAAACTGGACCAAGTGTTTGTTAATCGCTGGTCTATGCCCATCTTAACTTGCCCGTAGGCCAATTCGTCTTTGGGTTCCTCGTTTTCTACATGCCATAGAAAGGATCCTTCAGTTGCCCCACCTTCCAACCAACTGTGTGGTTAAAGTTTTCACATTTACCTACCCACTAAGCTTTTTTAATAGCTTTTTTGATTGCTGCTCTGACTTTGTGTTTATTTTATTGTACGTCTTTCGAGCTTTGTGCATCTTTATTGACCCTGAATTTTCCCTAGTTTTGCGATCAGTTTCTTAAATTTTTTTGCTACACTTCTACACGTAAAGTCTAAATTTTAACTTTTCATTTGTCTTCAGTATCGTTTACTGTGCATTGCTTTGTCCCAACCACGTTCATCTAAGCGAAGCATTTCATTCCGGCTATGGTCATTAACCATATAATATACTTGTGCAATGAGCCGCGTAGAGTATTTCCCATACAATATTCTCTACTTTGACTTCTTTATATAGGGCACCCAAGATCAATGCTTTGATCTTTCTGGCTCCTATGTATTCTGAGCGGATTGCGATGTTAGTGCCAAGAGACTACGATATTGGTAGTAATGACTACTCATGAAGGTTTCATAAACTGGACGATAGAGAGCAGGAGGCAACAGATACACATGTGTCAAGTAGTGTCCCAACAAATATTTCATGCGGAAGTTCGTTCCAATCACATTTTGTCTACGGCAGGAAGGAGCAGCTCAGTCCAACTAGCAATATTTCATGTATCCCTAAGAGCAGACCACCAACCCTACGTCATCTTAAATTTAAAAAAAAATTACATCCAAAAGGATATAATAAAGATACGCCATATTATAAATGGCGAGAATATTCCATGCATAGTGAAAGATATATGTCGTCCCACTGTGCACCAAAGAACACCCGTCAGTGCGGAACTTTTCTCATGAATTACATCTTACCACTGTTACAGACGTTAAAACTGATAAGATAAAGCATGCAATTATAAAAGAACTTCCAATTATTAAATTTTAAGATCAAACTTATATTTTTAACATTTAAAAGCGATACCAAATCTGTTAAAAGTGAAGATATTTCAATAACACATTGATTTCTTTTTTTCATTTTTACACAAACATCCAAAGCTAAATACGAATTTTAAGAAAAAATGTATTAAAAAAAATCTTATTTAACCCCACTAAAACTCTTTATTGACTTTGGCACGTTCCGGCTAATTCTGTCATTTGGATCGATCCCTGGCTCTCCGCCTCCATGCGCAGACGTTCACAACTGATGTAGATACTTCATCGACCTGTTTCGGTCTCGGTCGATCGGTTAACCCCACCTACGATTTTTTTGTTTATGTGTTTGATCTTCGCTTGATCTTCGCTTCCCTGCGCTATGTGACAGCACTTCTGATATTTCCTGTCTTACATACTCTGCAAATTTTATTTGTTTCGATAATGTTGTGTCACCAAACAATTTACAATGACTCTTGTCGGTTATTGATTTATAAT
Source organism: Ampullaceana balthica (assembly GCA_944989445.1). NCBI lineage: Eukaryota > Metazoa > Mollusca > Gastropoda > Lymnaeidae > Ampullaceana > Ampullaceana balthica. Next base: position 371,845 of record CALYLW010000152.1, on the reverse strand, counting down.
CGACCATTAACACAGGATTTTATTATTAATTTTTTCGTTTTTGATGATACGCTTCTCTCGTGTTTTCAACAAGTTCTTTGATTTTTTTTTGTAAAATCCAAGTTTTAATTGAGTCAAAGAGAGCTATATTAAGATAATCGTGTTTATATTGATATTGGTTGCATTGATACTATCGTTGAAGATTCTTGTGTCCCATAAGCTTATTTAGGCTGAATTCAATGTTGCCTCTAAGTTTCGTTGATCCGTGTGCAAAATAAAAAAAAACAACAACCATTTTATGTGCACTATTTTAAAAAAGTTGCTGTGCGGTAATTCTAAATTGCTGGGCAGCTTCGGTCTGATATATTAGCAGTCGTGCAGCTCAAAAGGAATATTGGCTGAATTGCGTACGTATTTTTCCTGCCATGGTGCAATCGTTTAGCTAATCCAGTTTTATATTATGCCTTTGCATTGAATTTTCCTGTATGTTAAGTAGTTCTTTGGAAATGTGTGGATGCATGTTATTTTGATGACGTCGCAAGTAATAGTCTGTCGGTAAATTACCTTATAATTTATGTTTAATTTCTTAACCTATTCACAGATTTGTTTAAACCACATTCAGATCCCTTGAAGTGTTTGACTATTTCATTGCCCGTGCTTTCCTGGAAGAGATACGTCATCCTTACAGGCCAGATACTGAAAAGGTCGGCGTTATGCAGTGCCTAATGACCCCCATGGTTTGTCCAACTATACTGCGTGCTGGATTGACAGGAAATTCCCTGTATGAACCTTTCAACTTTATTATAATATTGTCACGTGCGAATCACGAGTTGGATGACAGAGAGGTCACGTGAGTGAAAGCGCGGGAAGATGCTAGAGAGTTATTCAAGATGGCTGGAATATAGTGATGATGTTTCCACGAAGTGTAACCCCATTTTGATATTTCTGTACATAGTGTTTGTATTAAAGTTATTTCGTTGACAATAGTATTTTAAGGATTTATTGCACGAAAGTTAGTATTGTGAGAAGGCCTACAAAATATATATAAAAGCAAACCATTTACAAATATGTTGCTGAACCAAATGGAAAAGAACGAGTCCGTCTTTAGTTTTTCAAATCCCTAAAGCAGCCTTCCTGTTATATTGATTGTACATTATTTGTATAAGCCACTATAAGCTGACGTCATAAGTATAACCCGGGTAAAGTTGTTAACGACGCCAAGTTCTATAGAGTATAGAGTATCCTTTCCATATGCTCTGTGCTCTCATAAACGCTCTAGTGCCATGAATAGCGGCTGCAAGGGAGTATTGTATTCTACTCATACATCCGAGAGAAAAGTGATGGGAGTATTGTATTCTACTCATACATCCGAGGGAAAAGTGATGATTCGTGAGGTGACAATTTTATCGTATCGGTTCATTAAAACTTTCCATTTGTCATTCTCACGGCTCAGTGAAGATATTAAGTCCTTAAATTGAGTAAGGAAGCATACTTTTGTATTTTGGAATATACTTTGAAATCTAAAACATAAGATTTTATATAATTTAATCTTCATTTAATTATCCTTATTTTGTTTTTGTAAAGCATACACAAACAGCTTCCATTTTATATTTTAGTGGAGGAATTCAGCGTAGAACCTTACTTTGTATGTTAATTATCTCCCCTTAGTTTATAACTTTACCATGTGTCAAGTATAAGAAATACGCTTAAGGCCATGTAGCTTTTCATGTTGAAGATCAGATTTATTTTATTTATACAATTTTTTAGTTGACCAATGGACCTGGTCCAACCTTTGGTAGATTTAATTTTCACTTGCTCCTCAATATTTGCGTTTTAGGAGCCTTCATAGTATGTTAAACTATCCATCTAGTAAGTTATGTATCCATTTAATTAAATGTTTATCTGTCTCTCGTACTAAGCGCCTGTTTCAACATTTCATTTCAAATTGTCTTTAGTGTTGTTTTTTTCCATGAAGAAGGCTTCATTCCAATACTTCACTTATTCTAATTATCTTTATTTTCTCAGATTTTACCATAATGTTTAATTATTTTCGCTTCCAGTGAGTCAGCTGCTAACATATTTTCCCCTTCAGGATTTAATCAGACGTGCGCTGTTTTAATCTGTCAGATTTTACTGACGATGTCAACAATTCTATGCCGTATGACGCTAACTATAGCGTTCAATTTTTCGTTTCTTAAGACTCCGCCAGTATGGTGTATATTTTCAGACAATCCAAAGAAGAAAATATTCAGGACAAATAGGGTAAATAGAATTTATTGTTAAACAAAATCATTTGTTCATTTTTCTTGACTCAAGCTTCCCATTTTGCTACATATCCTATATAATAAAAGGCAATTTTCAGTCCATTCTGTCCGGTCATCTATAGCGATTGGTCCCTCAAACACATATGACTCCTACAGCCAATCAGATTGAACACGTTTACGCGGACGTTCAACACGAGTTATTTTTGGTGCAGTATTTCTTCCAAGACTTTATTTTGAGTTATGCGCGTTGGGATTTATAGTCAAAAGCTCTGTTTTTACGAGTTTTTTTATTTGAACTATAATGAATAGTATTTTTGACGGGATGCACATGTATGCCGGTCGAGACGGCTGTTGTTACAACTAAAAGCCACCGAACGTCCTTGGACGGGTTTTGTTCCTCGTTTAAGATAAATTTATAGTTTGTGATTTAGACATAGCCTGGGAGGTTAGGGAAGCAAAAGAGTCCCACGTTAACACACTGCTCAGCAGATGGAGCAGGTTGCCCAGGTGTTAGCCAAGGCATTAAGAGAGTAATCTCAGACCCAAAGAATATGTGTTGTATTTAGTTTAGTATGTTATTTATTGTTACCTCGAAATCTTTCGTTAACAGAATAATTTGTTATCTAATTTTTAACTTAGGGTGTTTCAAAGTTAACAGACGCTGAAACATTGCTTATATACGTCTTTATATTATAACATTTTAATTTTTTTTGCTTTATCAAACGCTTGTAAAAAGAAATTAGTGAGAAAAAAAACAGACTTAAAAAGGAACTGCTCTGTTAAGAGGTGAATGATCTGCTGATGCAAGAAAGCATAACTGTTAGGCTGGGGAAGGGTTTCACTTACTACAGAACTATGAAACATAAGTTATCTCAACTCCTCCAATGCCAACGTCAACCGCCACTCATTCAACCCACCTGATCCACAACTTCACATAACCCACCTGATCCACAACTTCACATAAACCACCTGATCCACAACTTCACATAACCCACCTGATCCACAACTTCACATAACCCACCTGATCCACAACTTCACATAACCCACCTGATCCACAACTTCGCATAACCCACCTGATCCACAACTTCACATAACCCACCTGATCCACAACTTCACATAACCCACCTGATCCACAACTTCACATAACCCACATGATCCACAACTTCACATAACCCACATGATCCACAACTTCACATAACCCACATGATCCACAACTTCACATAACCCACCTGATCCACAACTTCACATAAACAAACCAAGCATCCACCAAAGCCACGCCCACTCCATTACTCATTTACACTTATATTTTGCCGGATGTCAAAATGCCATGCATTCATAATATACAATGTGTTTTTTTTTCAATTTTATTTTCAAGAGCCACATCTTTGAACTCACCTCCCGAGACCGAACCTCTGAACCCAGTTAAGCCTGTTCTAGAAATGACCTTACCTGTAATCCTGTCTGGATGAACGCTTTTTAATATCACATCTGTAATTTTTTTTCACCGACATGATACCGGAAATACGCCCAGCAGACGTATAATAACAGATTTGTTTAGAAACCTGTGTTTGTGAGAAGTATTCCCGATATAACAGGCATCAAAGGGGTGATGAAAATGACATGAAAATACGCAGATAGATGGAAAGTTAAACACACAATTTTGATAATCAGTAACCCACCCATACCCAAATCCAACCACCCCCCCCCCAAAAAATAAATAAATAAATATTAAAAAAAAATTAGCTAACAAACTAAATCCAATTATAATTTTAAGATTAGCAAACATTAAGCAAACAAATAGCTCCAAATAACATTTAAACCAAATTATGATGAACATCTGTTAGTAGTTGAGTCTAGGCCAGTTTTTTCTCAAAGATTCTTTGCATGTGATCAACTTGGAATGGAATTTACCTCCATCCACGGTCACTTTCATTGATAGGGATTCACTTACATAAAACACAAAATTCTCACATGTTCACAGAATCGTTAACACGTTCACTCCACCATCTCCAAGAGAAATATCTTGGCTCCCTATCAGTGGTGATTGCACATGGTCTATAATAAAATACATTGGTTAACATTTTAAAGCTTGCTATACCACATCAATATGTTGATGAATGCTAGAGCACTTTATTGTTGAAATACATGCTAAAGAAATTTATTGTGTTAGAAATCCTATATTGTAGCAATAAGTGCGTCAGCACTATTTTGTTGGAAAAACATATGTAGATCATAAATGTAGTGATTCCTGCTATAGTACTTTGTTGTTGCAGTACCAACTACATCACATTATTATGGCTAAGACCTGCTACAGATCATTCGTGTGGTGTAACTGCTACAACGCTTCCTAGTGGCAATGCCCACTAAATTTTTATAATGGGGTAAAAACCTACGATGTCCTTTAAATGTGGCTATACTTGCCTATAGCACTGTGATGTGATAATACTTGCCTATAGCACTCTGATGTGGTAATACTTGCCTAAAGCACTGTGATGTGATAATACTTGCCTATAGCACTGTGATGTGATAATACTTGCCTATAGCACTGTGATGTGGTAATACTTGCCTATAGCACTGTGATGTGATAATACTTGCCTATAGCACTGCGATGTGATAATACTTGCCTATAGCACTGTGATGTGGTAATACTTGCCTATAGCACTGTGATGTGGTAATACTTGCCTATAGCACTGTGATGTGATAATACTTGCCTATAGCACTGTGATGTAGTAATACTTGCCTATAGCACTGTGATGTGGTAATACTTGCTTATAGCACTGTGATGTGATAATACTTGCCTATAGCACTGTGATGTGGTAATACTTGCCTAAAGCACTGTGATGTGATAATACTTGCTTATAGCACTGTGATGTGGTAATACTTGCCTAAAGCACTGTGATGTGATAATACTTGCCTATAGCACTGTGATGTGATAATACTTGCTCATAGCACTGTGATGTGGTAATACTTGCCTATAGCACTGTGATGTGATAATACTTGCTCATAGCACTGTGATGTGGTAATACTTGCCTATATCACTGTGATATGATAATACTTGCTCATAGCACTGTGATGTGGTAATACTTGCCTATAGCACTGTGATGTGATAATACTTGCTTATAGCACTGTGATGTGGTAATACTTGCTTATAGCACTGTGATGTGGTAATACTTGCCTAAAGCACTGTGATGTGATAATACTTGCTTATAGCACTGTGATGTGATAATACTTGCCTATAGCACTGTGATGTGGTAATACTTGCTTATAGCACTGTGATGTGGTAATACTTGCTTATAGCACTGTGATGTGATAATACTTGCCTATAGCACTGTGATGTGGTAATACTTGCTAATTGCACTGTGATGTGGTAATATTTGCTTATAGTACTGTGCTGCTGTAATACTTGCTTATAGCACTGTGATGTGGTAATACTTGCTTATAGCACTGTGATGTGGTAATACTTGCTCATAGCACTGTGATGTGGTCTTGTCTTATCTATTAAACAGACGCTCCTTCTACAGAAGATTAATGCGTCCACAGACCATGCCGGTCTGTTGGCAAGAGATGCAGCGTTCACAGGCCTCGGCTACAAGGGTTCCACGCATTACCCAGCCACCTTTATTTCCCTAACTAGTGTTAGGTACCCATTTGGAGCTGGGTGGACACAGGGATGCCCCAGGCCCCGGGAACAAATCCTTGCCTTCGCATGGATTCGAACCCGCGACCTTCGGTACGCCAGCCGAGCGCGCATGCCACTTGATCACCGTGGTAATACACGCTACAGCACTTCAACTGGGTAGAACTCAACGTAACACTTCAAATGATCAATTTAACACAATAATTATGGTCAGTAGATTAAGTGACCCCCCCACCTACATCCAGGATGTTGCATTGGCTAATGCCTCCTTAAAACTTACTTCAAAATTCAAGGAGGTATTTGACAGGTTTCTTTGACAGTCTGTTGGAGACTTTCGTATCGAATGCTACACAATTTTTAAAGGCTAAAGCAAGAAAGTTGATGGCGGGAAGTATGCGAGGAAGTTGAATTTAAAATAAAATAAAACGTTGAACAGCATAAAAGTTACGAATACCTCTAAAATGTCAAATATAGCGCACTGGACTATCGATCCGAGGCAGATCCCTAGTCGCGGGTTCGAGCCCAGGTACTGACAAGGCCCCTGGGGCATTGTGCTGGCCACACATTCCCCTGCTCGTTAGTGGTGGCTAAAAACTTGTGAATGCTACATCACTTGCCCCATAGTCCGTCATGGACTGGAAAGGGGGTCATCATCATCACTATGTTCAGCATTTGCGAATACTCCAATAAAGTATTTTCAAATGTAACAAATAAACCCATTATAAAAAACTCGAAACAGGTTATTTGCGGACCAGTTAACAATGTGGTGGTATATCCTTCGTCGTTTGTCCATTACTGGTCTCAATGTTAATTGTTGTGCTGATTATTTTAAATCTAACCGCGCGTCCATCTTATCTGATCTAGGAGAGGCCCTTTCAACAATCATGGTAATTAATCCAAACACCTACCTCACGCACTTGCGCGTTTTCTCTTTCAGCATCAATCCAGTTTACCAGCCCCAATCCAGCCCCATTAATTTATCAAACCCCGCTTTTCCCCACCCCCACCACGAACCCCACCCGAGCCAAGACAAAGTCCTGGCTGCTTAACGACATAGTTTGGCGGCACCGAGGCTATCGCGGTGTTCCGTAACGTGTTGGCGCGATGTATACAATGGCCGCTGGTTGCATTGTGAGAACAACACCGAACGACTTAGCGTGGCTTTTACTTCCTCTTGTGGAAATGTTGGAGGATTCTTGATTAGTGCTATGATGAGTGCAGCGTTTGAGGAATAAGAGGGAGAGCTTCGATTCGCCAAGTCGAAATGTGGTTCAAATTTTTTAAAAGTTAAAATCAACGATGTAGGGAGTGGATTATACAATTATAAAACTTTTTTTAGCGGAATATTTGATTTAAATAAATTCGTGTTTTAAATTCGTGCTGAGATAAAAAAAGTTTTAGGTGAGTACTTGGTATTGATAATGTTATTTATTAGGGATACTCATTTTCTGGTGTCCTTTGATAATCAAGTGCGGTGTTAATCCAATTAAAAAAAAACAAAGTGTATTTCGTAAAAACAAAAAACAAACTAACCAATTGTTTTCAATTTGTGACAAAAGTGACAATGAGAAAGTAGAGTAGAACTGTTTTTATATGAGGTGAGATAGCTAAACAGCAACAACAATACTCACGAATACAAACATGAACTATTTTCTTCTTCTGAAAACTTCTCTATAACATAGAAAATGTTGTTGTTAATTTGAAAGTTCTGAAATTGTTTAAGTTACTGAAAACGTTTCTTCAAATTATTAACGAAACATTTTCAAAAGCCTGGGCCTGGTAGTAAATTATAATAATATAGCTACTATGGCGGATTAAGGGGGGGCTGAACGGGCTAAAGCCAGGGGCCCCCGATGATTTAGGGGCGCGCAAATTTAGTATAATTTATAATAAAGGTGGACAAATGTTTGCATGAATCCCTAAAAATATCATAAATTAAATAAATTAATAAAATTTTATCTATTAATCTGATCACTATTCGGACCCGGTAGCCTCAGTATCGAAAAACTTGATTTGATTGGCTCAATAAGAGAAAATATTAATGAATACTATTTATATCTTTTAAATTGTGTTAATCATCAGGATCTCGTGGTCTTGAGGCAACGTGTTGTCTTGTGGCGCAAGCGATAGCGGGTTCGATTCCCGGCATATGTTTTTTTTTAATTTGTCCTTTTTTTAAAAATTATCTTTTTACACTCAATTTTAAGTTTCCAGGCAAACAGTTATTTCTTTGTGTTCGGTTGTGATGAATCCGATCCCGGAGTACAGACACATTATGAACAAGGAACCAATGGACTATCTAGTTACAAGTTACAGTCTTATATTAGCTGCTAGTAATCATTTTATTTAAAGGGACACTAGCTGGATAGGGCTCCAGTTTGAATTGCAGCCAGGGGCCCCGTGCAGTCTTAATCCGCCCCTGTATAGCTAATATAAAGTGTTTTTTTTTAAAATAAAGATTTCAAATCGAAATAGCATGAATATCTATAAACAATTAAAGCATATGTGAGATATTAAAAATTTGATGTTCACATTGTATGTCAAGTGGTCATCAAATAATAGATTTTAATGAATGTTGATTATGTTACTTTTGGAATTAACAATGCTCTCTTTGATGAGACCATTTGAAAATGTGGAACAAAGATATTGTTGAAATGAATGGAAAATGAAGAAAATGACTTTATTACCAAAATGGGCGATGTAAAATGCAGCCCACCTACGGTGATAAGTATGACAAGCAGTGGCGTAGCTAGACCTTTTGCCGCCCGGGGCGGTCTCCAATTTGCCGCCCTTTCTAAGGGGATAGCGTCATGGTTTTTATAAATTAATAAACATAAATAAATAATTGTAATTGAAACAAAGTAAAGGTGGCGAACATTTTTACCATTGAATGCCATATTTAAGTAAGCAGCAATAAAGGAGGCCAAATAAGATGTTATACCTATAAATACATATTGTATAAAAATACTAGATACTTTTTTTAAAGGTTACTGAGGTTGCAGGTTCCCCAATGAGACAAATATATTCCAAATTTACACCAAAAAATTATGAATTAATTATTTTTTTATCAACAAAATGTGTGCATTAGTATGTAAACATATTATTTATAAATTTATTTTCCTAACTTTCATAGTAGAAAAATCGTGTATTATGCTATCAAAATTTAAATAATTTGTTCTATGGACAATTTTGCAAGATGTTTTAGTCTTAATTTATACACTCATTGTGGAACGAAGATAATTTTTTTTATTAACTTCATTTTAGAGAATCTCCTTTCACAACTAGCGACACTGATAACAATATTTTTTTATAAAATTATTTGCAAGATTACAATGTTGGTTACAGAAGTTTACAATCTATAAATTCTATACTGTTGAATAAATTTTAATTAGACCAAGGGGGCCTTTTCCTTCATTTTTCCAACGCAATGCCTCTTTTTGTAGTATAGGTCCAGCCATAAAACCTGTATAATTTTTCTTTCAATATGGAACTGTTCTTTATCAATGTCAATCAAATCATTTATTTGACATTCAATTTCTTCATTTAGTAGGTTATATGGGATTATACGCGAATATTTTCTTACAAGGTCATGCAACTGATCAAAGCGTTGTTTTAATTCCTTTATAATTCGATCCATGGATTAAAACATTTCTCGTTGTACTTCATGTTCTAAAGATAGGACAACTGATTGTGAATTTTCCTCGCTCATATTTTTTCCCTCCTAACTCGGCGTTTAGTCGATGTCTCCATCTCTTCACAAATTCTTTTGGCTGCTATAACAGCTTTTTGTATTAGCACATCTCTTGGTTCCATGAAATGGGTTTGCAAAGAATTTAGTTTTATATGGCATTGGTGAACATTTAAGCCTTTTATTTGAATGTTTTCATCATCGACATTGCATTTAAGATGCTTTGTCTAAGATCGGTACAGCGACTGTAATCATATGTGACTAGCACCCAACACCTAACATATCGGTCTTTGGCATTGCCTGCCGGGAGTTGTTGGTTTCAGGTCACCGAGTCACGATCAGTTCCGTGCCTCACGACCCTACTCATCCGCCGAGCCCCGTAGAGGCCACCCCCTTTCGAAAACAAAAGTACCCGTTGAGGGTCGGGTAAATCCGAAGCGACCGTTTCGTCCCCCTCAATTTTACCAGCAACGCCAATGAGTGGTGCCGGTTTAGGGCCAGGAGCGCCAGTACGGATTAGCAAAAGGAACCGCGAAGAACGCAGCGGACGCCAGCTCTGAGGAAACCTTCCAGTGGGGGTTGCACCCTAGGTAGGTCATTGATGATCCCCTGCATAGCGGCGGTCCTAACCATTGAGACTCGTATGCTTTGCTGGGGTGGCGCCAAAGTGGTAGCGGGTCATAGTAAGGCAATTCCACCCCTCCTTGTGAGGTTAACTTAGTGGGAGGCATTTTCGACTATCTGTCCTGGATGCCCAGGTGGCCGCTTCAGAAGCGACCGCTCCGGGAGGGGGGGGGGTTCCCAGCTGTCACGTCCTTTTCTGTGAGAGGGGGCCATATAGCTGGGAGGGCCTTCCAGGAAGACCCACGAAGAGCGTTAGGCTCCGGGCTTATGATTTTCTTCCACATGTAGGATTAAGTAGGATCATTTGAAGGTATTTTGGAGCATCCCATTGACGCGTGGAAGAATTTAAAAAATGAAAACAACTTTTCGATAGTTACAAAAAATGTTAAGGAATCAATAGCAGTACAAGCTGCATGTAAACATGCCAGGTTTAAAGAATGATTTGTGCATGCTACAAACTCTGACGGAAGCATTATCGTAAGCAATTTTTTGTATCTAAACATTTTCTAATTTCTTTAAAATCATATTTGTGATTTCCTCACCAGTTTTCCTTTATTTTCTACAAAGTAGATAAACGATTCTACAACTTTAACTTCGTTGACATCAATAACTTAGTTTACTTAAAAAACTTAACTACTTTGGAATCTCAGGTTCCTTACATCACTGGATCCAAGACTTCCTTTTGGGCAGGGAGCAAACTGTAATAATTAATGGATCTAAATCTGCACCAATAAAGGTTAACTCAGGAGTTCCACAAGGAACTGTGCTAGGTCCCTTACTCTTTTTAATTTATATAAATGATTTACCCAACAACATCTCAACAGGTACAAAAGTTAGGTTATTTGCTGATGATTGTATAATCTATAGAACAATTAAATCAGAACAAGATAGCAAAATTTTACAAAAAGACTTAGATGAATTGATAAAATGGGAAACTAACTGGAGTATGTCTTTCCACCCAGAAAAGTGTCAACTGTTAAGAGTAACAAAGAAAAAGAAACAAATAAATTCAAAATATTACATTCATGGAAAAGAACTGACCCAAACTAAAGATGCAAAATACTTAGGAGTCTTAATAAATGAGAAACTATCATGGAATCCCCATGTCAATGAAGTTATTAAAAAATCAAACAAAACCTTAGGCTTTATAAAAAGAAACTTTAACAAATGTAATAGAGATATAAAACTAAAATGCTACCTCACTTTGGTGAGACCTGTACTAGAATATGCATCTTCTGTATGGGACCCATCCACCAAAGAAAACATTGATAAACTAGAACAAATTCAAAAAAGAGCTGCCAGATTCATTACTGGAGAATATTCAAAACTGACAAGAATAACACCATTAGTTAAATCATTAAACCTTGAAACACTAGAGGATAGAAGAACCAAAAGCAAAGTAGTAATCATACATAAAGCAATTAATTCTAATTTAGAAATACAACACAAAGATAACTTAATACAACCCTCAGATAGACATAAGGATAAAACACCTTCCTTATTCCGTATGCAAGAACAAACACATACAAGTTTTCCTTCTTCCCGTCCGGAATTCGGGCGTGGAATGGGTTGCCTGAAGAATCCAGGAAAACCAACACTTTATCAGCATTTAAATCTCTAATAAAAATGCAGGACTAAACACAAACCATAGATAAGCGTAGGACGCAATAATCTTCTGTATAGAAGGAGCGTCTGTAAACGGATAAGATAAGATAAGATAACTACGTATCTTTTAATTGACTAGTTTAATCTTTGTGGAAAATATCTGGAGTTCTGTCAAATATCATACAAAAGTTTTTAGCTTGCTTTATTTTGTCCATTATTGTTTTTCTCACTGCGCCTCTCAATAGGTCCATGAATTCATTTTGAATCATTTTCGACAAATGGGAGACACTATATTTATTACCTATCTTAATTTTTACTAAATGCTCACATAATAGTGGGTCGTACTTAGCCAACAAGCTCTATAAAATTTCCTCTTATTTTCAATTGAATTGATGTCTTCCTCATGAAAACTTTCACGATGTCCCCTCAACGCCAAATTTAGTTTTGCTAAGAATCTAATTATATCAAGTATTGTGAGAATTTTCTATCATTTTTTCTTATTCCTTTATCAATATTCTGTTTTTTAAAAAAATCAAAAGTTGCGCCTTGTCCAATTCTTATGTCTAATTCCTTCCATTGGGAAATTGATCGAATGTGCAGTAGACTCAACCCGTGTTGACTTATTTTGAGATTAAGTTTCCACTATTTGTTAAAACCATTTTCCGTGTTAAAATTTGATTGGAAAAGATCATCAAACAGTAAACAGCAAAAACAATATATAATTTTCTTCAATGGTGAATACACCATCCACGATCTTAACAAACTTTCACCATATGCAAAATTTGGAGAATAAAAAACAACAATGGCGATTAATCTTTCTTGTCAAAAATCGTAATAATTTTCAGAAAAATAGACTAATTCAAACTATCTAAACATTACTTTAATAGGATAGGCGTAACATTTTTAGTGAAAAAACGTATTTTAATGAAACACACAAATTTTGTTTGTGCTACTTAAATGAAAAAAAAATACAAAAAATATTAAATTTTAATAAATTCCCTTAGAATAAATTCTGAAAAAGTAATATAAATTACTACTTGCAAGTTAAACACACTATTTGAACCACCATGCCATGTAGGTACTTGTTCGTGTATCATTCTGTGCATGTCCTAAATCCACACAATAACTGTCGCGGTGATATTAATAGTATATTCGGCCCAGTGGTGATGTGTTCTTTGTGTTGTTTTCTTATAAAAGTGTCATCTGTGATGTATACCGCTTAATTTTCAAAACAAATCGATCCAATTTTAAGCGATTTTAAATTTCTTAACGGTTATGCGTTAGTTATAGCAAACAGTATGTAATAAAAACAATGTTGTGAGAATCCGTTAATTACGACTTGAAAGTACGAATATTTTATTTTCACCCGGTATTTCCTCTGTCAAAAGAAAAATTGTGATTGTCCGAAAGAGCTATACTTTTCAAATTCCCCCAAATGCCGCCCCCTAAATGTGTGCCGCCCGGGGCGGACCGCCCCCACCGGCCCCCCCCCCTAGCTACGCCACTGATGACAAGACAAATGAGTAAATGCTTTTTTTTCTCTTTGACTAACATAATACTGCATATCATGGGGCCAACAACTGTCAGAGATGTTTCCGTATCTTGGTTGTTGTGGATAGGGAATTTCTGAATAGAAAAACAACAACAACAAAAAACAACAGTCTCTTGTACAGATATCTTGTTCAACAATCACAGGAAGCGAGGATACTTTTTCATGATCCCACCACGTATATCAGAGATACTGACAACTTAGAAACATAAAAAATGTGTTAAGCTGACAGAGTTGTTGGTTTACACCGCCAGGAGGAAGGCACAATGTGTCTACACTGTCCGGACAGCGAAAGGAAACCCCTTGTTATATAGACATTGCAAAAAAATCAGTTTCTGGATATCTGTGTCTATAGATGATCTGCTCGTAGGCAGAGTTATATACGTGTCTATAGATTATCTCTTGGTAACAAAATGAAAATAGTGAATTAAATACTTGATAATAAATTTGATTTCTCAAACATCTCTAATTTTAATTCTGAAATTGTGACACATTTCATAAAAAATTGACGGAGAGAAAAAAAACCAAAAAAAAACCCAACAACCCTAATTAAGCTGGTGAAGCTGGCGAAGAATTATTATTTTCCCGTTAATTCCAGGAAAAGGAAAGAAGTGTACATCACAATACTGATGGTTAACATAAAACCTCTCGTCTAGCCAGATCTCAGGAGCTTGACTTGTTAAGTGTTACAGTTATAGGTAGTAAAAAAAGCGGTTAACAATCAATGTTTATCAAGGTTACCAATGTATTCAACATCGTTATTTACAAGTAATACCACGGTTCAAATTTTATCCATAAGAGGAGGCTACAGAAACAATTGAAGCCTTTTATATATATATATATTTTTTTTTGACGGGGACTTTATTTGGAGGAGACGACACTAAATATTTAGATATGTGAAGTAAAATTGCGTTCGTAAATATCTATTCCTACAGTTATTTAAGAACACAACAGCCCTGGAAACGGTGCACCAATGGCAGCAGGTGTTAACGAAGCAATAGAAGTTTATGGCTTATAGTCTTAATGATATCAGTGCGCCATTCTTCTCTAGAAACGTGTTATGCAATGTAAGGTTTGGAAATATTTCGACAGACGTTTGTACCAATGATATAACTAGGACACTTGTGGAGTTATCAAACCTCAGAGAAAGCTTTTGTTTTCCTCCAATGTATGAGATAAACTCAGCATGAAGAGTAAGATGATGAACATGAAGGGCAACAATGACGTTTGGTCATGAATGGAGTTTAAAAAAAAAGTCAAACTACTAACACCCCCCCACTCTTTTTTATTCTTAGAAGCGTTATCTCCTAAATTGACTCTGTGGATTTTTTCCGTACCGCATAGTTAGACTAAGCAAGTTTCGTTTTCAACACAGACAAGATTCGTCTGGACTCTCGAGGCTCAGCCCATCATTATTGTGTTGCTTTTCAAAGCATACCACGGGCTACAGACTAGTCCGAAACGTTCAGTCGTGGTCAGGGGTAGGGTGCAAGGAGGAAAGGAAAACACACCGGATTAGAGAGGGGAAATCCCGGCCAGTCGACCAGAGGAGTAAGAGTGGCAGAGACAACAGAGGGGAGGAGGGGAGCATTCATTAACTCAAATCTCCAACGTCTGGTCTTAGCTGCCTTTTTTGTGGTTACTATTTCACACCAATCAAACACAATCCATGTCCTGTGTTCTTTAGATCTGTTTTTTTTGGTCGGAGAAGGGGGGATGGTGGTTTAATAAAATAGACCGAAAGCTTTATATCCAGGTCAGACCAAAGTCACGCTATCTACTTTCGAATTAAAGTCTAAAAATGATATATTCCTAAAAAAAAAGAATAAATTTTAAATAAATATTTGAGAACGTTTCTGGCATATGTTGTATAGGTTGGTGAAGAAAACAGAGGATTTAGAAAATTTTAACAGCTTTTTTCTAGTTTTATGTTGTAATCTATACACTATTCTAGTCTCTCCTACCAATGGAATTAGAAGTTTTGCCCTGCCTAAAAATTTCTATTTTTTTAATGCGCATTTTCAGGCCTATATGATGAGCTTCATAAAGCCAATTAAAAATAAATAAATAAAAATATTTCTTTTAAAACATCGCTGCCCAACGAGCGACCCCCACACTTGACCACAACAACTGCCATTACTTATGCTCATGTGAGGCGAACTCGTGTTTAAAATATCCAATTACTTAACAGTAAACCAGTTTAGCCGCGGGCACAGCACTTTAATCAGATTTACGGTATACATAAGTATACAATACCATACTTTATTACTGGCTGTCCATTTCATAAGCTTACACACTAATCCTTTCATTCGGTTTATCATATTATTCCTGGTAGGTTTTGGAAGTAAAGCTCATATGGTCGGGTCCTTGAAAATTACAGATTTTAATGTTGTTACTTTTTTAGAGCAAAAATTGAAATATTTCTTGCTTTATGACGTGCATTTTTCAAAATTGAGTTGTGTGTAATTCGTTCTCAAATATGCATCCTATTACATCTTAAATACATTATCCGATGAGACTTGGCATATCGATGGTCTAAAATATGACATTCGATGACATTGGGCACATCAATGGTCCAAAATATGACATTCGATGACATTGGGCACATCAATGGTCCAAAATATGACATTCGATGACATTGGGCACATCAATGGTCCAAAATATGGCATCCGATGACATTGGCACCTGAATGCTTCTGGAGTTGGGAATTCAAGAAATATAAGTTGTCCCATGAACCGTTTCAAAATAAATTTGCTGACTTTCTCGGCCATAGATGCAACTGCCTTTTCCGTTACGGTGTCACATGGGGGGGGGGTATCTGAAGGTAAATTTAGTGAGCGTTACAAACACACGTGAAACCAGCATTACGCTCTTTGTCTGGACTAATGATGTGTTTTAAAGTGTGATTTGTGATCCGATGATTGTTTATGAATAGAGCGTGTCTCTATTTGTTGTCGTGTTTGTAGCCACATTTTAAATCGTGGTGGTTGTCTGTCGTCACAATTTAAAGTCGTGTTGGTTGTCTGTCGTCACAATTTAAAGTCGTGTTGGTTGTCTGTCGTCACAATTTAAAGTCGTGTTGGTTGTCTGTCGTCACAATTTAAAGTCGTGTTGGTTGTCTGTCGTCACAATTTAAAGTCGTGTTGGTTGTCTGTCGTCACAATTTAAAGTCGTGTTGGTTGTCTGTCGTCACAATTTAAAGTCGTGTTGGTAGCCTGGCGATTTCTGATGTAATTATACAAAGTGTGAAAGTTAAATAAACACGTGCGGAGTGATATAATTGGCTGGTGACCACCGTGATGAAAGTAAATGCGGATAGAGGAGGCAGAATTGTACATCTGAGAATTGTCCAAATGTTTGAAATTCTTTTGATGCTGAGCGTGTTAGAATTGTGGGCCCTTGAAGAAGCCTATTACCGTTCTTTAAAAACAATGCGTAATGTGTAAATAGAAATGTAGTTACTTCAACAATTGTTTTAGATGCGCATTTTGTGATACATGTAGATATATAGATGACAACGATAACGTAAAAAGCGATTCCCCAGAGGAAAATAAACTAGATATCGAGTCTTTACACAGCGATACCCAAAGAACAATACTCTTAACGATACCCTAGAGTCTAGACAGTGGTCGCCAACCTTTTTAACGCCACGGACCACTAAAAGTTGGATAATTTTACCACGGCCCACTAACCTGTTATCGGTGGGTGGGGGTGTTGGGGAGGGTAGGGTTTGCGGCTGCGTTGATTGTTTATACAGGTATTTAAGATTGTTTTGATTTTATAGTTTTAATTTAATTTTACTTAAACATGCATTCAAAATAAAATACAGTTACACAAAAAGTGAATTAAAGACTATTTAATATTTTAATTTACTAGAATGTTAAATCAATGAGAACACTGAGCTTGTTTCTCTGCAACGAGAAGGTTCCATCTGGGTTGTAATGGGAGACAATGACACCCTAAGTTTGCTGCTTATGTCCATTTTATTCCGTTGTTTTGTCTTCGTTGCTGTCACTGCAGAAAAGCCCACTTCACACAGATAGGATGTCGGAAATGGCTATAGGGATTTAATTGCTTTGGCGACAATTTCCGGATATTCCGCCATGACTTTAATCCAGAAGACTGGAAGAGTTGTTTTATCGAACGTAGTTCTGAGGCCACCGTCATTTGCAATCTCCGGCAAATTTGTTTACTTCTACTTGCACAGTCATGTTAGATTCGCCTGGTTTGTTGACAAATTGGTCACAAATCCATTCCCTACCAGTTCTTGGGTCTTTTTTGGTTGGGAAGTAGCTCTCAAACTCTTTGAAAAGCAAAGACAGGTGATCATGCACCAACTGTGACAAAGACTGGTGATCATGCACCAACTGTGACAAAGACTGGTGATCATGCACCAACTGTGACAAAGACAGGTGATCATGCACCAACTGTGACAAAGACAGGTGATCATGCCCCAACTGTGACAAAGACAGGTGATCATGCACCAACTGTGACAAAGACTGGTGATCATGCACCAACTGTGACAAAGACTGGTGATCATGCACCAACTGTGACAAAGACAGGAGATCATGCACCAACTGTGACAAAGACTGGTGATCATGCACCAACTGTGACAAAGACAGGAGATCATGCACCAACTGTGACAAAGACTGGAGATCATGCACCAACTGTGACAAAGACTGGAGATCATACACCAACTGTGTCAAAGACAGGTGATCATGCACCAACTGTGACAAAGACTGGAGATCATGCACCAACTGTGACAAAGACTGGAGATCATGCACCAACTGTGACAAAGACTGGAGATCATGCACCAACTGTGACAAAGACTGGAGATCATGCACCAACTGTGACAAAGACTGGAGATCATACACCAACTGTGTCAAAGACAGGTGATCATGCACCAACTGTGACAAAGACTGGAGATCATGCACCAACTGTGACAAAGACTGGAGATCATGCACCAACTGTGACAAAGACAGGTGATCATGCACCAACTGTGACAAAGACAGGAGATCATGCACCAACTGTGACAAAGACTGGAGATCATGCACCAACTGTGACAAAGACAGGTGATCATGCACCAACTGTGACAAAGACTGGAGATCATGCACCAACTGTGACAAAGACTGGAGATCATGCACCAACTGTGACAAAGACAGGTGATCATGCACCAACTGTGACAAAGACTGGAGATCATGCACCAACTGTGACAAAGACTGGAGATCATGCACCAACTGTGACAAAGAGTGGAGATCATGCACCAACTGTGACAAAGACAGGAGATCATGCACCAACTGTGACAAAGACTGGTGATCATGCACCAACTGTGACAACGAGTGGAGATCATGCACCAACTGTGACAACGAGTGGAGATCATGCACCAACTGTGACAAAGACTGGAGATCATGCACCAACTGTGACAAAGACTGGAGATCATGCACCAACTGTGACAAAGACTGGAGATCATGCACCAACTGTGACAACGAGTGGAGATCATGCACCAACTGTGACAAAGACTGGAGATCATGCACCAACTGTGACAAAGACTGGAGATCATGCACCAACTGTGACAAAGACTGGAGATCATGCACCAACTGTGACAAAGACTGGAGATCATGCACCAACTGTGACAAAGACTGGAGATCATGCACCAACTGTGACAAAGACTGGAGATCATGCACCAACTGTGACAAAGACTGGAGATCATGCACCAACTGTGACAAAGACAGGTGATCATGCACCAACTGTGACAAAGACTGGAGATCATGCACCAACTGTGACAAAGACTGGAGATCATGCACCAACTGTGACAAAGACTGGAGATCATGCACCAACTGTGACAAAGACTGGAGATCATGCACCAACTGTGACAAAGACAGGTGATCATGCACCAACTGTGACAAAGACAGGAGATCATGCACCAACTGTGACAAAGACTGGAGATCATGCACCAACTGTGACAAAGACAGGTGATCATGCACCAACTGTGACAAAGACTGGAGATCATGCACCAACTGTGACAAAGACTGGAGATCATGCACCAACTGTGACAAAGACAGGTGATCATGCACCAACTGTGACACAGACTGGAGATCATGCACCAACTGTGACAAAGACTGGAGATCATGCACCAACTGTGACAAAGAGTGGAGATCATGCACCAACTGTGACAAAGACAGGAAATTATGCACCAACTGTGACAAAGACTGGTGATCATGCACCAACTGTGACAACGAGTGGAGATCATGCACCAACTGTGACAACGAGTGGAGATCATGCACCAACTGTGACAAAGACTGGAGATCATGCACCAACTGTGACAAAGACTGGAGATCATGCACCAACTGTGACAAAGACTGGAGATCATGCACCAACTGTGACAACGAGTGGAGATCATGCACCAACTGTGACAAAGACTGGAGATCATGCACCAACTGTGACAAAGACTGGAGATCATGCACCAACTGTGACAAAGACTGGAGATCATGCACCAACTGTGACCACGACAGGAGAACATGCACCAACTGTGACAATGAGTGGAGATCATGCACCAACTGTGACAAAGACTGGAGATCATGCACCAACTGTGACAAAGACTGGAGATCATGCACCAACTGTGACAAAGACTGGAGATCATGCACCAACTGTGACAAAGACTGGAGATCATGCACCAACTGTGACAAAGACTGGAGATCATGCACCAACTGTGACAAAGACTGGAGATCATGCACCAACTGTGACAAAGACTGGAGATCATGCACCAACTGTGACAAAGACAGGTGATCATGCACCAACTGTGACAAAGACTGGAGATCATGCACCAACTGTGACAAAGACTGGAGATCATGCACCAACTGTGACAAAGACTGGAGATCATGCACCAACTGTGACAAAGACTGGAGATCATGCACCAACTGTGACAAAGACAGGTGATCATGCACCAACTGTGACAAAGACAGGAGATCATGCACCAACTGTGACAAAGACTGGAGATCATGCACCAACTGTGACAAAGACAGGTGATCATGCACCAACTGTGACAACGACTGGAGATCATGCACCAACTGTGACAAAGACAGGAGATCATGCACCAACTGTGACAACGACTGGTGATCATGCACCAACTGTGACAAAGACTGGAGATCATGCACCAACTGTGACAAAGACTGGAGATCATGCACCAACTGTGACAAAGACTGGAGATCATGCACCAACTGTGACAACGACTGGTGATCATGCACCAACTGTGACAAAGACTGGAGATCATGCACCAACTGTGACAAAGACAGGTGATCATGCACCAACTGTGACAACGACTGGAGATCATGCACCAACTGTGACAAAGACTGGTGATCATGCACCAACTGTGACAACGACTGGTGATCATGCACCAACTGTGACAACGACTGGTTATCATGCACCAACTGTGACAACGAGTGTTCAGGCTTATTCTCGACTAGAATCCCAGCTAATTGTGGCGTCAACTGTCTCAATAAATCCATATTTCCAGTAGGAACCATGGTATTGTCAGGTAGGAGTTTTATGCTTTTTGGATGTTAAAGGCTCTTGTTTACTCTCGTCACTGGGACTTTTTTTTTACCAAGAAAACTTTTTAACGATGTCTGCTTCGAACTCATTTTTCGAATTAGTGGGTTTAATATGATCGTTCAAGTGACCGATCTGTAACCCGGAACATAAAACATCATAAAGGTCAAATATTAAATGTGAAAATATATTATTTCCCTTTTATAACATATTAAATCTTCATAAAAATGATCTATTTACCGTATCAGTATAATCACGGATAGTTGTTTATTGGAAGACATTCATGGTGATTTTAAAAATTGTTTTTCTTAACCTGTGAATTTGACGCTATAAGTCTAAGCATTTATTTAAACTTTAAAGCATAAAAATGAATTAAATAATTTAAACTTTACTTTATAGCTGTGTTTGACACAAGTAAGACTCTTGCAATAATAGCGATAACGTCACCAGAAGACACTTTCGAATCGCGTCTTTGATGAGATATCAATGAAATTTAGGAACACAGAAACAAAATAGGAAAAAAGCGGAAATAGAAGTAGCAAAGTAGATCAGCTTGAAAACATGGGTGACCCATCAAAATCGCGCACAACAAAAGAGCGCCGACACAAAAGCGCCGCGATAAGAACGCCGACATAAGATCGCCGACACTGAGCGCAAAGATTAATTGTAGGCGCATGGTTGTCCGCTCTGCGCTATGCGTCATTGATGTTCTTTGGAAGTACTTGCCGCCAAAACGGATAACAAGCTTTTCAATCTGGTGTATGGAAAGACTCACAATCCCTAGAGAAATACACCACACTAAAAAAATATGTAAATAATTTAATGTTCCTTTGCTCGCGTACCACCAGGCACATCTCCGCGGACCAATAGTGGTCTGCGGACCCCAGGTTGGGGACCACTGGTCTAGACAACACCACAGACAGCAGGAGATCTATGCACTGCCCGTCGGTAGACATACGGGTAATTACAAATTATTTATGTTTAGGGACAGGGATAACCGAATACAACATTTGACTCTGATGTTTGGCTCACCGAATCTCCTCTCTGCTGGCAACGTATCAGCTTGTAATGGTGTTTAACCACTTAGCCTCAAGAACGTTTACCACAAGGTTTTTATCATTACACACAAGACATCTAAAATATAAAGAATCCAGTGCAAAGAAAATCAACACCGCCGTGTAATTCCAACAGCCTAAAAGAGGAAATACCGAGGTGAAATTAAGTAGCTAAAAATACAAGCATACTTTAATTACTTGCTTTGATTTAGTTAATTCCAACTAGTTAGACTGCTGTAACAAAGGGAACCGTTAATTTGGAATGAACGTTTCGAAGCGCAGGAAATTAGGCCTGTACCTCTGATTAAAGGATTACAGAAGCGGATGCTATGAACGCGAAGCCAGCAAATAAATGGTTGCAGAAAAGGGAGGCAATGCACGTTTTACTCGTGAATAAAAGGGTACAGAAAAAAAGGAAGCTATGCACGCCATATATGAAAATAAATGGTCAGCCACAAGAAAGCAAATGAACTATGTGAGTTGTAAAAATGGCTTTGTAAGAGGGAGGCAATGAAAAAAAATTGTGATCCACATCAAATAAATGAATACCAATAGACGAAAAGAAAGATTGCAGTCGTTGTAGCCTTGTAGTAGGAGAGTGGAGTGAAGGATTGACATCCTATTAGCAAGGTTGAAGGCCGCGTGTAGTGTTAGAAGGTTGACCGCTGTTTCACGACAAGTGGAGCGTTGCAACTCATTTCCCTCCTTGTGTCCGAGTGATGACACCCGAGATGCTCACGGGCCAGTGGCCAAGCTCGTGATTATATCCCTTCTCACTCTGAATGGACAGGGAAATCCTTTATTACGTCAGGCTGTCCATTACGGTTTGTAGTCGGTGATTCCCATTTCTAAGAAAATTTCGTGGCTGGGTAAATCTGAAAGCAGCTAGTACATTTGATATCTTATACAACCTAGAATGTAGAGTCATGTAGAACATTTGCTATCTTATACAACCTAGATTGTAGAGTCATGTAGAACATTTGTTATCTAATACAACCTAGATAACCTTTCTTATTCCGTATGCAAGAACAAACACATACAAGTTTTCCTTCTTCCCGTCCGGAATTCGGGCGTGGAATGGGTTGCCTGAAGAATCCAGGAAAACCAACACTTTATCAACATTTAAATCTCTAATAAAAATGCAGGACTAAACACAAACCATAGATAAGCGTATGACGCAATAATCTTCTGTATAGAAGGAGCGTCTGTAAACAGATAAGATAAGATAAGATAGATTGTAGATTCATTTTTGAATACAAGATTAATTGTTATTTCGTTCCGATAATCAAACTGTCATTTCTGATGAAAGATTGTTTACATTTCAATACAATTGACACATGTGATCATTATCATTCGTATTTGATTCGTTGTTTAGTACCTTTCGAAATTTTATAATTGATAAAAAATATAATATCAATAGTAATAATGACATAAGTAACACGTATCTGGTGTTAAATATCCCTTAGTAAATTTTAGCTCATTTTAGGATGTGTCAAGAGTAAAATACAAAGCTCCTGAACAATTCACAGCCTTTGTATCCATAAGCGTCTCCACAAAATTTGCCGGGACACTTTCAAATCAATGTTCGTATTTTGTTAAAAGGAAATATTTAGCTGCTTTTCAGCGGACGCCAGCTCCGAGGAAACCTTGCAGTAGGGGTCACACCCTAGGTAGGTCATTGATGATCTCCCGCTTTGCTCCGGTCCTAAATATGGAGACTTGTGTGCTTTGCCGGGGTGGCGCCAAAGTAGTAGCGGGTCGAAGTAGGGAATTCCACCCCTCCTTGTGAGGTCCATTTAATGGGATGCATTTTCGACCTTGTGTCCTGGATTCCCAGGTGGCCGCTTCAGAATCAACCGCTGCGGGTGTGTTTCTCAGCTGTCACGTCCCCCTGGGGCCTGGGGGCCAGATAGCCGAGATGGTCTTCCGGGAAGACCCATGAAGAGCACTAGGCTCGGGGCTGCTAATTTTCTTCCATATGTAGGATCATTAGCTGCTTCTCTGTTAATGTATTTGTCTTTATGTGTCTTAGGGTCCTCTTTTATCAGTTTGTAATCTCCAAAATCTCAAGAAAAGTCCCTCTGTTTATTGATAATTCACATTAGTTGTGCCACGTTCAGAATGTGATTTGTAAGAAACACTGCTATATCCAGCCACCTGTACATTATTTACCCCCCTCGCCGACCATCACAACACTGCTATCGGCATTATTTGTTTGTTTAACATTTCTTTGTTGTAGAAGCTCATTCCTTCTC
Source organism: Ampullaceana balthica (assembly GCA_944989445.1). NCBI lineage: Eukaryota > Metazoa > Mollusca > Gastropoda > Lymnaeidae > Ampullaceana > Ampullaceana balthica. The sequence continues at coordinate 347,641 of CALYLW010000152.1, read as the reverse complement.
CCAACGTAGGTTCAGCCTAAACACCCAAATGTTTTCGTAACACTAGCAACAACCAATTTAGGCCAAAAGCTTTACAATTTCTCTCTGAGTAAATAAAACATGCACGGCGTAGTAGTTTCTCTCAATTAATCATACACTTTTAGGATCATCGCTTATTAGCTGGTGTTGCTCCTTCAGATTTCGCGTCTAGCTTTGTTTTTTGGAGAGTTTCCAAAGCAATTACAGTGTTACCTCGAGATAAGAAATTAATCCGTTCCGGCTGGCTTTCGTATCTGGGTCTTTCGTAATTCGAACAAAGATTTACATGTAAAATACCTTACCCGTTGCAAGCCACACAGAAAGAACACTAAATAAAACAAACGCGTAAAAACAAAGTTTTTGACTATAAATCCCTTATATATGAGACATAACTAAAAGTATTTACAAATATATACAGATTGAATCTGTCTTAACTCAACTTTGCTTTTAACCCGTGGGGGGGGGAGGGGGGGGGAGCGGGTAAAGGTCTTTTCACCGATCGCTGGACCGAGCTCATGGTGACACGCAAAATGTAAACAAAAGGCACGCCGGTACACCTGGTTAAAACACGAGATGTGTTCACCTCTGGCTGGCTTGAAGTCAATTGACCCGTAAAATGTAAACGATAGCGACCGCTACATATAGTTTATATATATAAACTAAAAATGCATTAACTTAATTATGGTACGTTCGATCGATCTGAAATTTTGATACGTTGCATTGTTAGGTGACACGGGTCCGTGTGCTAAATTTCAGCTCGATGCCTTCACGGGAGTGGGTCATTTTTTACTTTTGTTTTTTCCGCGGTGCCCGCCCAAGACAGACAGACAGAGAGACAGAGAGAGACGGCGGTGAAGTTAATATAAGGGATTTAAAAATGGAAAATATTATGGTAAACTATAGAAAAACAATGTAGGATTCTTCAATCCTTAAAAGTACACAATTTAAAACAAATAAATAGATAAAAATAAAACAAAGAAAACCGAATAACATAAATGAAAAATAATATGTATACCAGGGCTGTTATTTATTAAATTAAAATTAATCGTTAAATTTTGAAAAATTAAAGATTAATTAATCGATAATTTCGATTAAAGCCAAAAAATAGAAAGTTATGACGTCATTAAAGTGAACATTTCAAGGGAAGTAACAAAAACAAAACTTTTTCATCATCTTCCACTTTGCCATCCGCAGTTAGCTTTAAAAAACAGAATTTTTTGCACAACTTTCCAGTTATATGTTTAAATTTAACTGCGCTGAAAACTGTCAGCCATTTTTTTAGTCGACGTCTGCCGGTCCACATAAATTAATAAAATAAATTATAATATTACGCGGGAGAAGTTTGTATGTAAAAGAAAATATAAATTATTATTAATTATTAATTATTTATTAATTAAATTTGAAAAAAAAATTACAAATATTTTTCTTTAATTTTAATCGAATTTTTATTCCTTACTGGGATACAGCGCTATATAAAATAATCAATTTATTATTATTATTATTATATCAAAACATTTCATGACGATGATATCTTCCGCCCTATATCTGTCTTTGCAATTAAAATAACTAAAAGCACAAAGGATTTGTTTTAAATAATAGACCCCCCCGGTCAAAAAAAGAAATAGCTGGAAAATAAAAAACATTAAAGATATTAGATCTAAATTAATTTTGGTTCGTCATATATTACACTGGTCTACTAATTTTCATTTTTTGAAAACTGCAGACATGCAAATAGGTCTTTCTTACACAACTTTTCATGCTGATTCCAAATATGTAATCCAAATTTTTGTATCACGTCAGAATTTTCTGCACTTTGACATTTTATAACTATATATTAAATACTAACGTATCACCCGTCAAAAAATGACGGAAGTTTTCAGCTGAAATCTATTTATTTTGAAAAAAAATTCAATTTTTTTTAGGGCCGACCTTGTTGAAAAGGCCCAACTAACTTGTCCTTGTTTGATAAATACGAAATATTAAACTTTCTGAAATGTACACAAAGTATTTTATAATAGGGGTTGTGGGGTGCCTATGGCGCCCCCTTTGTTTTTTGATTTTATAATTAACCATCATCAAATCCTCTTTTTACATTGTTCCCTTTTTCCAAAATTAAAATATGAGCTAAAACAATGACGTCATATAATATTTTTTTTTACAGCGCATCTTTAATTTGCACAACTTTTGATGCATTGCTGTAGTAATTTGGTGCGCTGCTTTCTAAAATTAGTAGCGTCACGGATAGACAGACAGATGTGACAGAGATTGCAAATTTTGTATATTGATATATTTAATATATATTATAATATAGGAAAAAAGTCAATAAACCAGCAAGAAAATATGCGTGGATAATAAACTTTAATCATGCAGAAAACTATTGGAAGCTATAAATTATTAACCAAAGCGCAATATAAAAGCAGACTTAAATTTATTAATTACCTATCACTCTGTGAATGGTCTTTTCAGTGATTTTCGTTTATGAGCAGCTACAGGATTATGACGTTTCAATGACCAGCAATAGTCGGCCATCATATTATCATTCCATCTACCTTGCTATCGACTCTCCATTGCACAAATGTCCTGATGGAAACTTTCACCCTGCACTTCACTGTATGCACCAAGACTTGCAGGAAAGTAGTCAACGTGGGAGTCCAAAAAGTGCAACTTGACACTCATGCGGCAACCCAAAGCCAGAAATTTGGCGACCATGTTCTTAACAAGACTTATGTAACCTGTCTGACTTGAAGTTATGTAAGAAATTGTTGACAACATCTTTAAAAGCATTCCAGGCTTCCAGTTCAACTGTGGCCAATGTAGATGTAAACTCCTCATCTTTCATTACTTCTCGGATCTGCGGTCCAACAAAGATACCTGCAGCCAACTTTGCTTCACTTATGTGTGGACATTTTTCTGACATAATATAGAAATCTCAAGCCAGTATGGTCCATATTCTTCACAAAAGCTTTCATTAACTCCATTTTTATATTGAGTGGCGGAAGGAAAACTCAATGTGCTCTTACCAAAGGCTGTAACTTGACACTGTAACTTCCTGGGGTGAAATCTTCTCTTGATGTCCAAACTTTCTTGGCATAATGCTCAGAGTCTGCTCTGCTATCCCAGAGGCACAACAAAAATGGACGTTTTGCATACCCTCATTAAAGCCCTAATATGACGGCTATGACTTTTAAATCCTCAACATCTACCAATTGTGCAAGTCAAAATTCAAAGATCTGAGCAACAATTTCATGATTTCATACGTCCCTTTCAGTGTTACCGAGTGTGCCACTGGAAGTGATTATACCTCGTTTCCATTAAATGGAAGAACTGCTTTCCTACTGCGCTTTGATGAATCTCCACTGATTGTGCATGCTCCTCTTGTTGAATCAAACAACATTCGTCATGCAAATATAGTAGTCTGTCACATGACTTGAAAATCATGGGCACACCAAATGGTATACTTTTCATATATACTTTTCTTATATATATATATATATATATATATATATATATATATAAGAATAAACCATGTAAAGTAAATTGAGGTTTTTCTAAAAAATCTGACGTGTCACACACAAACGAAGCACATCAAAGTTTATCATTTTTAACAAGCTCACAGAAATTCATAATGTTTTACTTGCAGTTTTTTCCTTGTAGACCAGTGTTATTTTTTTTATTATATTGAGCTGAGAACTCATAAACAATCTATAATTAATCCATACGCGTTGGGTGCGTAGTATGAAGCACGCAAAATAATAAACGAGCAATAAATCGCGTCCAAGGGCGTTCCGCCGCCGTTTCGGTGGCATATTGTCTGTGAGTGACAGTAGTGGTATTTAGGAGTGACACACTTCAAGAAGGGAACACAGTTCTGACCTTGAACTTGAACTATCTCTTAACCCGTCGTTGGGTCGTTGAGGGACCATCATGAACTGCACACTATCTCACGCCAATTGTCCCGGTCCTGTGCTGCCTTTTGAGAGTCGCTGAATTATAGGCCGGTCAACTCTTTGATATCGTCTTCCTATCGCTTCCTTTGTCTGCCTCTTTTCCTTCCTCCCTGGACTGTGCCTTGCATTATAGTCTTTGCGAGACCTCCAGATCTTGCCACGTATCCGTACCACCGTAGTTTCCTCTTCTTAATTGAGGTGAGAAGGTCCTCGTAGGGGCCAATGACAGCACTTATTTTGTTGCGGACCACTTCGTTGTGACCAAAATACTGCACGAAAAATAACCCGTTATGAACGTCCACGTAAATTTGTTCATTATGTAAATGAGATTTAATTATTCTCCGCTAGTGATTGGCTGTAGGAGTCTGTAAGAGTTTGAAGGACCAATCGCTATCGAGGACCGGAGAGACAACTACCTTTTATTATTAAAAATAATCTAAATATAAAAAAATATAATAAAACACACGCTTTTGGTGCATTAGTTTTCTTTTTCTTAGCGTGGTATTTAATATTAATATATATGTAACAATGTTATATTTAAAAGGCTGGAATATTAAAATATTAATTTAATTAATAGTTGCTGGGTAGCACGAATTGTATTAAAAAAAATCTTGAATGCCAAATCTGTCAAGTAAATTAAATAGATGAGATGTTCACGTATTACCGCTACCATCACTTTGTGGGCAATTTCTAGTTACCCTTATTTAACCTACCCCATAGTTTGGTGATTTCGTACTTCAGCTACGAAGGTATTTTGCAAGGGCGGACGAGGAAAATCCCCCCCCCCTTTCCCGCTTCCACCCTCGACGGAGGTCAAGTACACCAGTTTACTAATAAAATAACCCCGTAAAAACAAAGTTTTTGACTATAAATCCCTTATATATGAAACATAACTAAAAGTATTGATTATGTTCAAACGAGACAAATATTTACAGACTGAATCTGTCTTAACTCCCCTTTGCTTTTAACCTGGGGGGGGGAGGGGAAAGGTCTTGTCACCGATCGCTGGAACGAGCTCAGCGTGACACGCAAAATGTAAACAAAAGCACGCCAGTACACCTGGTTAAAACACGAGATGTGTTCACCTATGGCTGGGGTGAAGTCAAGTGACCCGTAAAATGTAAACGATAGCGACCGCTACATATTGTTTATATAGATAAACTAAAAATGCATTAATTTAATAACTGTACGTTCGATCGATCTGAATTTTTGATACGATGCATTGTTAGGTGACACGGGTCCGTGTGGTAATTTCAGCTCGATGGCATGGCAGGAAATTGGTTATTTTTTTACTTCTGTTTTTCCGCGGTGCCCGCCCAAGACAGACAGAGAGACAGAGACGGCGGTGAAGTTAATATAAGGGATTTAAAAAGGAGGGGAGTGGTTAGCAATAAAGCTTCTTGCGTTCACTTGCCGTTCAGTTGCGTTTTTCCCTTCACAGAATAACATATGATTCGTAGAGCAGTGATTATCACATCCGCCTTGCACGCGGAAAGTCCTGTGATAAAACTCCAGGGGGAACAAATGTTTTTAAAATAAAAATTTAAAAAATGTTTTGTTTCTGCCCGTTCTTTTCCCCCCTTTTTCCAGCATTACTAAGGCTGTTAAACGATAATAGGATTTTAAAGCGACAATCAGTTTTAAATTTCCCAAACCGATAATCGAATTTGATTCGGCCGGATTTATGAAGTGAAATCCGGCCTGAGCAGAAGCCGGATTTATAAAAATTGCCGGATTCCAGATTTGCTGGAGCCGGAGCTATAATTCATATATATTTTATCGCAAACCCGGCAAGCCGGATTTGGCCAGATATATGAAGCAAATTTCTGCCGGAGCCGTATTTGTAAATATGGCCGGATTCCGGATTTGCCGGAGCCGCAGGAGAAATCAGGCACACCCCTAATTTCTATGAAGTCAGCTATAAAACGATAATGGGTTTAAAATTGGAGCTACATAATCGATAATCGGTCTGCCGAAAAAAAAACCAACAACACGCAATTAACAACCCTAAACATGACTAACACAGTTTATGTTTAAGGGATGGTAGTAATAAAAGGGGAAGGGGGCGTGTAACAACAATCTCAGTGCGCATGTCTCCACGTTTGCTCACTAGTCTTTCATTACTTGGTGCTGCTGTTTGTGTCTGTACTCTCACAGTTCTTTGAACTGTCTATGATGAGCAAGTCTGCGGCGTATGCTATAGTGTAGTATCTAGTGATAAATGATTCACGCGAAAGTGAGACATGTTCAAACAAATGACGTGCAAGCCTCCAGGTCCTAGAAGCATGCACTTGATTCCGTTGAGCGTCCTCTTCAAGGGAGATAATTTGGAGTCATTAGTCACGACATGATTGTTGATTCATTAATGATTCCCTGGAAATCGAGAGTTACACAAGCGACCTTTAGATTCGGGGTGGGAATATATGGTGAATGGGAGGTGTCGGGATCAAATATACAAAAGTGACTTACTCTGAAATATCTAAAAAAATAATCCTGGCACAAGGTATCTGATAAATACAAAATATCTCTATGCGATGAAAACTTTATACTCCAGGTACGACTCATTCCCATACAAAAACTAGCGCATTTTAAGGAAAATAGTGCCATTTCCAGGTTCACCATGTACAGGTTTAAAAAAAACAACTCACCTTTAAATGAAATACTTTTTATTACCGTTAAATCATAAAGTAAAGAAATAGTTTCATAAATATAATCTGAATGGAAAATCGTCAAACTCTCGATTTCTTCAACTCGCATTTAAACACATACACATGTAAACACATATAAATTTAAACACATATATATGTAAACACACATACATCTAAACACATTTACATGTAAACCCTTATACATTTAAACACATACATTTAAACACATACATTTTAAACACATATACATGTAAAACACATATACATGTAAACACATATACATGTAAACACATATACATTTAAGGAGTCATAATAAATGAGAAATTATCATGGAATCCCCATGTCAATGAAGTTATTAAAAAATCAAACAAAACCTTAGGCTTTATAAAAAGAAACCTTTACAAATGTAATAAAGATATACAACTAAAATGCTATCTCACTTTCGTGAGACCTGTACTAGAATATGCATCTTCTGTATGGGACCCATCCACCAAAGAAAACATAGATAAACTAGAACAAATCCAAAAAAGAGCTGCCAGATTCATTACTGGAGAATATTCAAAACTGATTAGAATAACACCATTAGTTAAATCATTAAACCTTGAAACACTAGAGGATAGAAGAACCAAGAGTAAAGTAGTAATCATACATAAAGAAATTAATTCTAATTTAGAAATACAACACAAAGATAACTTAATACAACACTCAGAAAGACATAAGGATAAAAAAAACCTTACTTATTCCGTATGCAGAACAAACCATACAAAGTTTTCGTTCTTCCCGTCCGGAATTCGGGCGTGAAATGGGTTGCCTGAAGAAACCAGGAAAGCCAACACTTTATCAACATTTATAACTCTAATAAGAATGCAGGACTAAACACAAACCATAGATAAGCGTAGGACGCAATAATCTTCTGTATAGAAGGAGCGTCTGAAACAGATAAGATAAGATAAGACATTTAAACACACTTATATTTAAACACATATACATTTACATACATATACATTTAAACACATATACTTTTAAACACTTATACATGTAAACACATATACATTTAAGCACAAATACATTTAAACACATATACATTTAAACATATATACATTTAAAATTTAAACACATATAACTTGAATACACCGGTAAATATGTGAGTGAGTTGGTACTTTAATTTATTCAAATGTCTTTATCAAATAATGATAACGACACACAACCTCTTACTATTAAAAAAAAACGATTTTAAATATGTAAACTATGTTGTAAGTATAAAATTTTGAAAGAGTAATGTTACTTGTAGAAAATACCTGTATATCAAAAATTTTGTTTGATTGATTTCTTGAGCTAGTCTAGAAGGTGGGAGCATTAATGTTGAATAGTCCATTAAAAACCATTTTACAAATTAATCAAAGTACTGTATAGTTCTAACCATTAAACAATATAATTTGCAATTGTCACGCAAGTAGTGCCTGTCAGTCAGTCCTGACGCTACTAATTTTAGAAAGCAGGGAAAACCAAATTACTGCACCAAAGCATCAAAATGTGTGCAAATTAAATAAGCGCTGTAAAAAAAATTATATGGCGTCATTGTTTTTGCTCATTTTTTAATCTTGGAAAAGGGATCAATGTAAAAAGAGGATTTGATGATGGTTAATTATAAAATGAAGAAAAAACGGGGCGCCGTAGGCGCCCTGAAACCCCTGTTATAAAATTCTTTGTGTACATTTCAGAAAGTTTAATATTTCGTATTTATCAAACAAGGACAAGTTAGTTGGGCTTTTGAAAAAGGTCGGCGCCGTAGGCACCCTAAAAAAATGCTAGTGTTCGTAACTAGAAACACTATAACTCGACCCCAAGGTGAAGGTCACCCATTGACTGTAGACGAACCAGGCAAGCATGACACCTCGAAGATTTCACAATACAAAAGACGAATAACATGGCAAAAACGCATTACTTTTTGGAGTATGAATAATCGTTTAACGGGAATTTATTGTTAACGTCCAGTATTTTTTTTTATTACCACGTTTTTATTAACTTGCTTTCGTTCATGTCTGTCCGCATTGTTATCGTTCCTGTCTTCCCGCAATTTTTCAAATTTTCCAACGTAAAATTAAAACCCTTTTGATGGCCCTAGAGAGCTAAAGAATTTACCACAAATAGATCTTGGCTGACAATGCATCGTATCAAAATTTCAGATTGATCGAATGTACCGTAATTAAATTAATGCATTTTTGTTTATCTCTATATAAGCATATGTATTCTTCTGCTGTTGTTAAATTTCACGTGTCGAGTTCACCCCGCGACCTCATCGCCGTGGTATTAAAACGTTTGGCGGGCGTTGATGGGGTTTTTGGTAAAATAAATGCAGGTTATATAAAACAACCCCGTAAAAACAAAGTTTTTGACTATAAATCCCATATATATGAATTATAATTAAAAGTAATAATCATGTTTAAACGCGACAAACATTTACATTCTGAATCTGCCTTAACTCCTGCAGTATAACGTGTTGGGAGAGGGGAAAGGTCTGGTCACCGATCGCTGGACCGAGCTCAGCGTGACACGTAAAATGTACACAAAAGCACGCCGGTACATGGACGGGTGAAGTCAACGCGCGAACTGAACTGTCACGTGTAAAAAAAAATTAACAAACTGTGAAATTGAATTACATATGTTGTATTGAGATGAACTTAAAATGCATTAATTTAATTACGATACGTTTGATCGATCTGAAATTTTGATACGGTGCATTGTTACGTGACACGGGTCCATGTGCCGAATTTCAGCTCGATGGCTTCACGGGAAGTGGGTCATTTTTGACTTTTGTTTTTCCGCCCGCCCAAGACAGAGAGACAGAGAGAGATGGCCGTGAAGTTAATATAAGGGATTTAAAAATATTTAAAAGAACCAGGTTGTTATAAGTGGACTAAAAAGAATACAATAAATAAAGGTAAAAAAGGATTTTTAAAAACCATATTTTTTATAAGTGGACTAAAAAGAAGAAAATAATTTAAAACTTATAAGTTCAAGTACTTCGATTTAATATGACTAAAACGTGGAGCGGGTGTTTGGTATAAAAATTTAAGATTTATAATTTAGAAGGCAAAAGAGAGATCTATAAGTGAGAGAATGAGTGAACTGCATATTTTAAACCTCATTATCGCCCACCCCACGTTTTTAGTCATATTAAATGAAAGTACTTGAACTTATACGTTTTAAATTATTATTTTCTTTTTAGTCGACTTATAAAAAGGTGGTTTTTAAAAATCCTTTTTTACCTTTATTTATTTATACCTTTAAGGGCGTTAGTTTATAAAAATAATAAAACTATTGAGAGATGTAGATGGTAGAAATGAGGTTAATTGTGTGGAACGGTTCGCGAGTTTGTAACCAGGTTGACCTGTATAGTGGGTGGTAATATTTTTTTTCTTCTCAGACCCTTTGAATGACAAATTAAATGTCAATACGATAAATCTCAATCTCTTATATTTTGTAACGGATGACTCCCCCTCCACCTCCCTCTCCCACTTTCTTATTAACAAAGTCTCTGGGTGAAGATCCATCAAACTGTCTTTCTTTGTGATGGATTAGTGGATATGTTCTCTCTGCACATTTACCAACGCAGCTATGTGTAGGCAAGTTTGCATGGAATGTTTTCTTCTTCTTAGAAAGATTAAATGAAGGCCTGTTAAAAAAAAACAAAAAAACATTACTTATTTAGGAAACGATCATAGGACAATTTAGCCGTCACAAATACAAGCATCGTTATAAAAACGGATTAAAAAAACTTAGAACTTTTTAGACAGCATAAAAACGATGCATGACTGACTATCTTATACTTAATGTAAATAAAAAAATAAGCAACATAAGAACAATAAAAAATAAATAAATATAAACAAATAAATAAGATAACATTAATATGGTATATAGACGTCGGTCCATATTAATTTCTCTAGGAAACCTTTTAAAACACATTTTGGGTTTAGCGACTGTTTCAGCAATTGGTCCCACAGAAAAACCCACCTTAACCCACCAACACTCACAATGACAATATTAATATTTGAATGGCAACCTATCGTCGTGAAGAATGATTTAATTAAATGACTTCTAATTATGATTTGTTCCCTGTTCTCAAAATAAGCTAAGGAACAGTCTGAATTGTCATACACACGCGTGGATGACTTTTAATACTGACTGTGATCAGAATAAAACAAGATAATGTTATGTTTTTGCATTGTTTCCTCCATAAAAAAACTGAGCTTTTGTGTATCTTTCAAATCAGATAACCCACACGAGTGGGGGACTAGGGACTCGCGTCTTGGTGAGATAACCATTCTATAAAAAAAGCTTAAATAATTCTTGAAAGCTGATTTTAAAAGGCAATGAAAGAAGCCATTTAAATTTGAATGAAACACTTGTGCACCAACACATAAACTCACGCATTTATTATAATAATAAAACCCACGGTAAACATCAATGCAAATCGTGTGTCTAACAAAATTTGAATACGCTATTGTATTGTCGGCGGTCTATTCCCTGGTATTTGAACATAGTAGTGATAGAACTATCTTAAAGTCATCTCTAAAACAATATTTTTTTATCGGGGACACACACAGTAGAACATAATTTCAACACTTTTCAAGAGCACTAAGCAACGTAAAAAGTTAAGAAGAGCAGTGGAAGTTGCCAGTGGCGAGACAGTTTTAATTTGTACATAATTTAAATATTCTCTACAAAGATTTTCCTTTCGTTCGTCTTGTATTTTAAGACGTTTCAAATTCTTTTATTTGTCACGTTGTGGTTAATTGATTGGAAAGTCTACAACCTCAAGACAATTTTGAAACTCACTAACTTAGGTCACTCCCAGTAATTACTTTAAGTTATAATATATATATATATATATATATATATATATATATATATATATATATGTATGTTTGTGTGTATTTGTGTGTGTAAATTCGTGTCATCTGACTCCTATGTTACATATATAAATCCTAGAGTCAAGAACAGGGGTCGGGAAACCATGGCTGGCGAGCCAGATGTGGCTCTATTGATGGCTGCAACTGGCTCTCAGACAAATGTTTGATTATTTAGAGAAAAAAGTTTATTCAGACTCAATTGATCTACATAATAATTGCATATAAAAAAAAACCCAGCAAAAAATGTTATTAAAAAGAATTCAGAGACATAAGTATTGTACTTTTAGTGTTGAAATTACACAAAATGCTCAAATTGATTTGAATTTTTAGATTTCAACATAATGTATGCCTCTCAAAGAATTACTTTCAAAATATGTGGTGTTTATGGCTCTCTCATACAAAAGGTTTGCCGATCCCTGCTCTAGGACCTCGACAACCTTACCGTCCAATACGTCAATGATCTAACCCCCCGTTCAACATACAATAATCTTTCCGCACCGTGCTCTGAACTTGTAGAAACATTACCGCGCAGAAACTTAATTAATCACAATTAATATATTACTCCACACAATTCTTTTTGTTATTTACAAGAAAGCGGATTCAAAATAATGTTTAATTCAATATATTCAAAATCTTTACTATTTTTGATGAAAGTAAAATTATTTGATCTGCCTACGTAACCCCTTTCTCTAACGGTGTAAGCGTCTTTAATAGGAGAGAAGCGAACTGTATACGCTGCATTATTAATGGTGAACTAACGAGTTAACGCAGGATAAAATGCCATTCGAGAATCTTAGTAGAAAGAGTTAAAATAAAATATCTGTTGGAAGTTTTTCAAAGGAATATCTTCATGGTTAAATAAAAAATAAAATACATCACGATTAAGAGTTGTCTTGTTCACACGGTGGCTTAAAAAGTGTTGAGAGGAAACAATTTGAGAGAGTAAGAGAGATTCAAATAAAAGGAAAAGACGGAACATAATAGGATGGCTCTAGAGGAAATTTACTCAGAAAAGTCAACGAAATTCATAGACTCATTGAGTACATGTAAATCAATGAGTTGTTTGCAAATCATGATCTTTATCAGCCCGAACTTCTACAATACACCTTCCATGATGGAAAACAATGCATTCGTCAAGCATTTTTCAACCTGTTATGGTGTGGATATTTTTTTCTCTTAAACATTTGGCATAACAGACTTATTATCATATATATATTTACGAACAATTATGGCTGACGCCTAACGCTAAGGGACATCACTCTCCTTTTTTCCCCCTAAAATATAGACTTAAAAATCATATTCATTTTGGTTTCCAGATTATCATTAAACACACTCCACACTATTATTAATTAAACAATTTCATGCGGACGTTAAAAAAAGAGTTATTTTTTGGTGCAGTAATTTGGTGCGCTGCTTTCTAAAATTTCTCGCCGTAAAAAGATATATAACGTCATTTTTTGAGCTCCTATTTTAATTTTGGAAAATGGAACGCTGTAAAAAGAGGATTTGAGGATTGTTAATAATAAAATACGTTGTGTACATTTCAGGAAGTTTAATATTTCGTATTTATCAAACAAGGATAAATTACTTGGGCTTTTGACAAACAAAAATGTGGGCGCCGTAGGCACCCTTCAGCCCCATACTATAAAATACTTTGTGTACATTTCAGGAATATTTGGTATTTATCATAAAAAGATAAGTTACTTCAGCTTTTGAAAAAGGTGGGCGCCATAGGAGCCCTAAAAAAAGTGGGCGCCGCAGGCGCCACGGCGCCGCAGCACAACCTAGTTCATATATAATTATATTTACGCTCAATTATTGCTTACACCTAACGCTAAGGGACACCACTCTGCTTTTTTTAAAAAATTGAAAATATAGACTTAAAAATCATAATTTTGGTTTCCAGATTAACATTAAACACTCTCCGCACTATTATTTTCATGTGGACGTTCGAAAAGGGTTATTTTTTGGTGCAGTAATTTGGTGCGCTGCTTTCTAAAATTAGTTAAAAAATCGTGTGGTGATTGGCACTGTAAAAAAAATTATATAAGTACTTTGTGTACATTTCAGGAAGTTTAACATTACGTACGCATTATACCAGGACAAGTTAGTTGGGCTTTTGAAAAAGGTTGGCGCCGTAGGCACCCTAAAAAAAGTGGGCGCCGCAGGCGCCACGGCGCCGCAGGCGCCACGGCGCCGCAGAACAAACTAGTGTTGAAGATTTTCCTGGAAAACTGGGTCATTGCGAGCGCAACACCTTCTCAAGAACCCGGAAAGGATCATTCTCGTAATAAAAAAAAAGTTTAAAAAAAAAGCATCCATCTTGCATAGTTTTACGGAAAATTGATTAGGATGCACATTCGATTGCATTCATTATGTACGCCATTCAGAACAGTTCACTGTGCGAATCCCGATCATCTGTATACGTTTAAATTTATACTACCGCACATTACCGTCAAACTGTTATTTTTTTCTTTCTGCATTTCACAGACCACTTTCAAGTTCAATTTCGTTAGCTGCTAACAGATTTGACGATTCATCCGCAGTGTATGTGCACGTCGGAATGGAATCAATAAATCAAGTGAAGCAGTTCTTCACCATCAGTTTCTACTTTCAATTTAAATTTAGATGGCAGGCCGCGGTTTTATTTCCCTGTTACTGCGGATTATTTTAGTCGCGGAATGAGATCGAAGAAACTCTAAGGGAGAAGGCAGTGCAGCTCAGCGACAGAAGCTAATACGATTTACATCAAAGAGTATTGAAAAGTTGACTTAGGCAAATCTCCCGGCAGACGGCAATTCGGCTCGTCTGCTGGCTGGTCCACATGGCGTCGCCTTCCAAGGAGCACGTGCTATCGACGAGTGACGTCAGGGGTGCTTGTTGATATCATTCGCGAGGCAACAAGTTTATTGATGTTTCTTATTACTGTAAGATATCAAGGATCGAAGGCGTTGTCCAGAACGATCGGGGTTCGGCCTTCTTTGAGGTTTGGGGGGGGGACTGGAGATCACAAGGTGTAAGACTCAAGCAAGGTCAATTTAGACAACAAAATATTCTTAAAAGCAGTTACACGGGATTAGATGGTGGAAAAAAAAATTAAATGTGAATACATGAAATGAAGTGTCGTGTAATGGGATGTAGACAAAAGACACCCGAGAAGTGCACCAGCATCTCAATAGCATATTCAATTTTAATTGTAACTTAATAATCGATATAAATACCGGAATGCTAAAAATGTTTTTAATGCCTATAATTATAATAACATTTTAAACAGTATTTTCTCTTCTCCAAGTGATAGACTTAAGGAAAGTTATTTAAGACGGAAGTTGTGAATTGAACTTATGATTAGATGCAGAGACGTCACTAGGGTTGGTGTCACCCGGGGCGGCCCAACCCCACCGCACCCCCTATTGACGCCACTGATTACATACCACATTAGATCCATTTTAGACTGGATAATTTCTCATTGTGAAAGGAATGAACAAACGATTTAAAAGCGTGTATAAAATAAGGTAGACAGAATGTTTGAGATGAGAAGAAGATAAACATTTATTTACAAAATCTTCAGGATGAATTATTTGTAAATTAATGAACCAGTAAAGTAAGAATTAACACGAAATATGGTGTTAAAATTATACGATATCACACTTAATTAACGGGTAAATAAATGACATGAGTTTTCCATTTAATCAATAAGTACATGTATATTGATAAATAAAGATTTAAAATTGCATTTAAAATTTTCCCCAAAACACAAACAGCAGTTTAACAAAGGAAACACAAAATCAAACTTGTAATAATGAAGAATGCCACACCTTCTTTAACTCAACTAAATATTTGGTAATTCATGAGCAATTCTTGACTTGTAATTTATGGATATTAACAAATCATTAACAACTAGTGACTAGTGTATCACCCGTCAAAAATGACGGAAGTTTTAAAAATAAATACACATCAGATTAAAAAATAACGTAATACAGAACTTTCATTTATTTTATTTATTTTTATTTGATTCATTTATTATCATATTGAACAATTTTATGCGGAACGTTCGAAAAGTGTTATTTTTGATGCAGCACTATAAAACATTACATCCATTCGCAGCGCCACCTAACAGCATTACATCCATTCGAAGCGCCACCTAACATCATTACATCCATTCGCAGCGCCACCTAACAGCATTACATCCATTCACAGCGCCACCTAACAGCATTATTCATTATACCATACAGACAACGGGAATTATGTATATTGATGTGAATAAAGAACATATCTTTATGTGGGCACCATTGAGTTTGTTATTTAGAAACATGTAATAAAAACTCGAATTATTATTTAAACGCAACAAAGAATTTCCGATTTTTTTTTCAAGGGAAATAATTATAGAGTTACAAGTCTGTGTCAGTATAATGCACACCGCTCACTCAACAGTCTAACATAAGCATTCACAAAGCGGGAAAACCCCATTAACTATCAATCTAGATTACATAAAAAGTCATTTTAAATCAATAATTCTGAAAGTAAATAAAACAATTGCTATCTACAAATTGCTGCTAAAATTACGGGAGTCGAACGAAAAGAGATTTTTGAAAACAAATCCTTCTCCAATATTGTTATAAATATAATTAGCTATCGTTAGGCGTTTGTATACCTAGAATGTAACTTCCAACGTAAATTTCGACTGTAAATTCTCCCCCACAACAACCCACTCTAACAAAGTTTCTGAAATTAACACAACATTAAATTCAAGCATGTGTCAAATAGTGCTTGAGCATTTTCAATGTTCAATGGTGTCCTGATAAAGGGCCCGTGGTCGCGTCTTTGAATCACCCACTGAAATGTTTGGAAATAATTTATCTGGAATCTAAAGATCAGCTTATTCTTTTTCGTCACTCAATCAACAACATAACATCGAGTTGAAGAAAAATAAAACTAAGTTGAAGAAATAATACCAAGTTAAAAAGCTACAGTGTAATACCGAGTTGAATATACAATACCGAGTTAAAGAGACAATACCGAGTTAAAGAGACAATACAGAGTTAAAGAGACAATACCGAGTTAAAGAGACAATACCGAGTTAAAGGGACAATACAGAGTTAAAGAGACAATACAGAGTTAAAGAGACAATACAGAGTTAAAGAGACAATACAGAGTTAAAGAGACAATACAGAGTTAAAGAGACAATACAGAGTTAAAGAGACAATACAGAGTTAAAGAGACAATACCGAGTTAAAGAGACAATACCGAGTTAAAGAGACAATACAGAGTTAAAGAGACAATACAGAGTTAAAGAGACAATACAGAGTTAAAGAGACAATACAGAGTTAAAGAGACAATACAGAGTTAAAGAGACAATACCGAGTTAAAGAGACAATACAGAGTTAAAGAGACAATACAGAGTTAAAGAGACAATACAGAGTTAAAGAGACAATACCGAGTTAAAGAGACAATACAGAGTTAAAGAGACAATACAGAGTTAAAGAGACAATACAGAGTTAAAGAGACAATACAGAGTTAAAGAGACAATACAGAGTTAAAGAGACAATACAGAGTTAAAGAGACAATACAGAGTTAAAGAGACAATACAGAGTTAAAGAGACAATACAGAGTTAAAGAGACAATACAGAGTTAAAGAGACAATACAGAGTTAAAGAGACAATACAGAGTTAAAGAGACAATACAGAGTTAAAGAGACAATACAGAGTTAAAGAGACAATACAGAGTTAAAGAGACAATACAGAGTTAAAGAGACAATACAGAGTTAAAGAGACAATACAGAGTTAAAGAGACAATACAGAGTTAAAGAGACATTACCGAGTTGAGGAGAGAATACCAAGATAAAGAGACAATACCGAGTTGAATTTCCAACACCGAGTTGAAGATACGATACCGAGCTAAAGAGACAAAGCCGAGTTGAAGAGATAATAATGAGTTGAAAAAAATAACCCTAGCGCGCAACACAATCCGATTTTCCCCATTTTCTCAACTGGTGCGCAGTAATGTTTTATTTGCATGCAGATGGATGTCATGGCCCCTTGAGACCCCAGGCGTCCCTGGCATCGACCAGAAGGTGGCATCGAAAAATGATACTCATCTATTGTATTTACCCAAACGCACGTTATCATAAAAAAAATTCCTCGGCGCCTAACCTCTTGGCATTAGTGCCATTTCAAAATTAGTTTTGTACACTTTCCAAAATTAAAATAATAATATCTAACCCTGGTCACCAACAATTAGTGCTTGTTGAGACACTGTTCTTTTCGTAGCCGGTGATTTTGCCCTTATCTATTGCCGTGGGCGAAGCAGAAGGCAGATACCCTGAGCGCAACTTTAAAAGGGATCGTAGAATAGCCCCCATAGGGGTGAACATATTCAGCTATTATATACGTTGTAAATTGTTCAACAATTGACACGCCAATTTCATATACCAACACTGTCGTTCTACAAAAGGGCTCAAATCTACATAAAGAAAAAAAACGTGGCTCCCTGGCCAATTACCCACACAGGCCTTGATTACGCCCCTGCCACTGTCCACCCAAACATCTGATCGCCTTCACAGTCACCCATCCCTCCCCTTGCCAGCTCCTGTGGTAGGAGATTGATCCTCATCCTAGGTCTTCGGGAACAGTGAGTGCAGGGGAATACTTATGAGGATTTAAGGAAATTCTGTCAATGAAAATAGCCACGGGTCAGACAGCCCTTGATTATCACCTACAGAAGGACGAGTTTCCAGAAAATAACGGTTGCTATCGTTCGATCTTGGCGTTTGTATAAAATATATATTTCTGTTGCTCACCTATTATTATTCTCGGACAAGTGCTTTCAGCTTTGACACCAAGGTATATTTTCCAGTTGTAGCCTCATTTTTTTGTGTGGTACCTTTTCAAGAACATTTGCTTGTTTACACTGGTTATAACAATGTATCCTAGGATTCACAATAAGGAAAATCGTGGGTGTGTTAATTTAAATACAATTTTGGTACCAGTATTTTCTGCGTTTGACGTGGAGAATGGTCTAAATTGTTTTAGCTAGGCCTTTGAAAATTAACAAGGCTTTGTCAATGATTATATTACCAAAATACCATTTCAGCAGGGCCGAAGAAATGTTAGCTGGTGTTTGAAATAGTTGACTGTTCTTTCAAACAGTAACAGGAATTACGAAACTGTATCAGTGCTTTGAAAACTACCTCGTTCTCCGAGAGGATATTTGCCGCACTCAACCTATTAGAATATAATATTGACGTGAAGGTTTCTCACCATTATTCTATCGATACTGTGCGATACTAGGACAACGGTTAGGGCGGATCGAACTCATCTGGGTGGCCAGTAGCTGACAGTCAGCCAATACTGTGCCATACTGAGCCAAATGTTAGGGTAGTTCGAACTCAACTGGGTGGCCAGTAGCTGACAGTCAGCCAATACTGTGCCATACTGAGCCAAAGGTTAGAGCGGTTCGAACTCAACTGGGGTGGCCAGCAGCTAACAGTCAGCCAACACTGTGCCATACTGAGCCAAAGGTTAGAGCGGTTCGAACTCAACTGGGGTGGCTAGCAGCTAACAGTCAGCCAACACTGTGCCATACTGAGCCAAAGGTTAGGGCGGTTCGAACTCAACTGGGGTGGCCAGCAGCTAACAGTCAGCCAGAAAAAAAGACATAGGAGAGGGGATAACTCATTAGACACATACTGCAGCTAGGAATGATTTAAAGCCGCGGTAAAGTAAGTCGATTAAGTCCCCTACCACACCGTCTATTCGAAAGAAGGCAGCCAATTTGGGCCGGATAATACCTCGTCTATTCAAGATGACTCAGGGTTTAATTTACAACCGTTGTCGTAAATACGGAGACATTTTTGAAAATACCAATATAACACAATGTGGAAAAAATGCGTACATAGTTTGTGTTTATTTTAACCAGGTATAAATTCAGTTTTTAAAATAAATGAGTTTTTTAGAGGGAAACTCCAGACAGTTTGCGCAAGAAAAAACACATTGTTGATAGTCTTGATGATTTTAATATTTAATCTTTATCCCCCCCCAAAAAAAAATGTAATTATGTATCCCATAAAGGTTAAATTATGTTTGAAATCAATAGTATGGTAATTTTGATGGTTAAATTTTTCGAAAAAAAACCCTAATTAGACTCGAGTATAAAAAGTCAAATTACTTTTCTGCACTAAATGGGAAAACAAGCTAAAAATATACAAATATGGTCTAGATTTTAAAAAAAAGGGAATTGAAGTTTATTTTTTACCTTTTCTAAAATTAAAAGTCTGTGTTTTTTTTAAATAAGGAAAAGAATATTTCACGATAATATCTTTTACAAGAAAATGAATTTAATTAAGGTAAATGAAAAACCTGCTACTGATTAATTGACACAAGGCAGAAGCCAGACTGTGTGTAGCTTAGCGTTTAGATCTAAGTCCAACACCTCACATAGTTTTCTTGGTTCATTTTGATGTACCATTTTGTGGGAGAATTTTAGAGCATTTCATTATACCATTTTATTAGACCATTTTTTGGATATTATTTCGTGGGAACATTTTGTTAGTCCATTTTTGGGAGATTATTTCGTAGGACCATTTCGTTAGTCCAATTTTGGGAGATTATTTCGTTGTACCATTTCGTTAGTCCATTTTAGGAGATTATTTCAGCATAAACCACAATACAGGTTTGAACAGCATAAAACACAGTACAAGTTCGAACAGCATAAAACACAGTACAAGTTCAAACAGCATAAAACACGGTACAAGTTCGAACAACATAAAACACAGTACAAGTTTGAACAGCATAAAGCACAGTACAAGTTCGAACAGCTTAAAACACAGTACAATTTCGAACAGCATTAAACACAGTACAAGTTTGAACAGCATTCAACACTGTACAAGTCTGCTGAAGGTCTCATGACCATCTAAACACTCTTCCGTATTTTATTGGTTCCTTCCCTACTGACTCCATGGGCGCCACCCTTTATACAACACTTGCTTGTTGGAGCAAAACGAACTTTCCAAAATAAATGTTATTTTTACACATCAAAAGTCTGACGCAGTGCACGAACAGTCATATCGCATGTGATGAACAGCTAAAAAGATTGGATATACAGAAGAGGGTAAATTATCCGAACTAATAAGGAGCGTGAGTGTTTCTCAAAAACAGGAGAACAGGAAAAAAAGTGTCTCTGCGAAAGCCAATATTTTTGTTTAGTGTGTCCGTTCTTTCCCTCTTTCTTTTCTAACATGACTTCGCAACATGGCTGTAATTGTTGTTTCTCAACATTAGGATAACTTCGGCGATGTGCTTTCCGTTGTTCTCAGTGACGGAAAAGTAGTCATAGACTCTCCTCAACCATACGTTAAGTCTATGAATACTTAAGAGTTTATGGTGGCTGGCAGAAATTATCGCGATGTCCGAAATAATTCCCGCCAGTATCATCATTTACTTCGAGAACTTCCTCATACCTCTCCTCGAGTTTACAATGCCGATCAACATTTGTCTATATACCTGCTCTTTAGCGGTCCTTCCGATCATGGGCATTCCGAAGTTCTATGGCTCTCACACGTGATGACTTTCTGGCGACATCTATTGATAACGTCGGTATGTCCACACAAATGTCACAGCGACCTTATCACACTGATTTGACGTCACCTTGCCACTATCCTGATAGACATGGACAACCGCATTTCAAAACACGCTCTAATGAACGAACGAATCCACAGAGAATTTAAATCCACCATCTATTTTTATAATTTAAAAGAACAAGCAATAGACGAGTGCAAAAAACATTGACGAATGATCCTCACCAGGGTCGGCCAATCACAGTTTATGTTTGGCAAGCTATGGTGGTGCAGGGTGGGGGCAGGTAGCTAACCGCAGTGCGCACGTTTTGAGACCAACAATGCGTCAGCGGTTCTCCTTCCACTAGGTTCACTGGCGTTGTTCTGATTTCTTCTTGATGTATTTTGTGTCCACCCCCCCTTTTTTTCTTTCCATTATCTATGAGCAAGTCTGCAGCGTATGCTTCGCCGCGAGTCACCTCTAGTACGGTATAGTTAGAAGAATTTTTTTCTTGAAAAAAAAAGAGTAAAATATGTAAATAACGTCACAGCTTATAGTAATTTAGATTTTACACATAAACCGTGTCAATTTAGTGCATAGAAAAATAATTAATTGAGCTATTAAATTTCTGTTATGTAATCATAATTATTTTCAATGAGTTGTGATTTTAAAAAAAGCATTCAATGTCCGCACTTATCTTTGCTTATTAGCCGTATCAATTAAATCTTTTTGCAGACACTTCGGTCTTTATTTCTTCCTTTCGATGACCAATAGCCATAAATTCCTGCGTCTGGTGCACCCATGCAACATATTCTCGCCCCCAAGTGCACGGTGATTCAATGAGGTGAACGAATCGTTGTCTGGATCAGATCTCCCTGCAACACACGTTTATTGCCCTTATATGTGAAGGCGGTGAACCGAGAAATCGAGAGTTATAGAGAAGGAGAAAGAGCGTTACAATGAGAAATGGGAGAGAGAGAGAGAGAGAAAGAGAGAGAGAGAGTTAGAATGAGAGCTAGATAATGAGCAATTTTATGGTCACGTGATTGATCCTATGCTTGGTAGGATGTGAATCATTTTGCAACAAAAAATATCCTCTAACATCAGGCATCGACACAATGAGAGAATTATGTGCCCCTTGTAAGTGCCAGCTATGGCCCCGGTCAGGAAGGGTGTGATAATGAAAGAATTATGTGCACCTTGCAAGTGCCAGCTATGGCCCCGGTCAGGAAGGGTGTGATAATGAAAGAATTATGTGCACCTTGCAAGTGCCAGCTATGGCCCCGGTCAGGAAGGGTGTGATAATGAAAGAATTATGTGCACCTTGCAAGTGCCAGCCATGGCCCCGGTCAGGAAGGGTGTGATAATGAAAGAATTATGTGCACCTTGCAAGTGCCAGCCATGGCCCCGGTCAGGAAGGGTGTGATAATGAAAGAATTATGTGCACCTTGCAAGTGCCAGCTATGGCCCCGGTCAGGAAGGGTGTGATAATGAAAGAATTATGTGCACCTTGCAAGTGCCAGCTATGGCCCCGGTCAGGAAGGGTGTGATAATGAAAGAATTATGTGCACCTTCCAAGTGCCAGCTATGGCCCCGGTCAGGAAGGGTGTGATAATGAAAGAATTATGTGCACCTTGTAATTGCCAGCTATGGCCCCGGTCAGGAAGGGTGTGATAATGAAAGAATTATGTGCACCTTGCAAGTGCCAGCTATGGCCCCGGTCAGGAAGGACGTGATAATGAGCAGGTCAGTGTGACATTGCAGTTTTCTAA
Organism: Ampullaceana balthica; assembly: GCA_944989445.1. Lineage (NCBI taxonomy): Eukaryota > Metazoa > Mollusca > Gastropoda > Lymnaeidae > Ampullaceana > Ampullaceana balthica. Next base: position 324,792 of record CALYLW010000152.1, on the reverse strand, counting down.
GATGTCAGTTCTCTTGAAGAATCCATCTTAAACTTGAAATGCCAAGTGTAATAGAAATAATGGTTATCAATTTTGAGTTCAACTATACTACTAGGTTCTGCTAGAATTAATTATTATTAACGCAATCATTCTTAACATTGGATTATCGGATATTGCCGAGAAGAATCGCAGGATTTTTTTTACTTGTTTAAGGAGCACCAATGACTTGTGCATAATAATTTCATATGTTTGAAATGCTCAAGGCTTTGCAGATCTCACTATTGTCAATAGAGATGTAGAATAACAACTAAAGATTCAGCGAGACGGTTGAACTGTGTTAATGTAAATTTTAAGATGACTCTGAACGTTGCTTATAGATTTCATCAATGTGTTCTTGCCACAACAAAACGGACACACATTCGCTTTAATATCTACTATCAAGTCACAGCAAGATCCGTTAACTTTGTTAAATTGTTTTTTTTTGCGATTACGTTTCGTTGTACAATCATGGTGTCATGAATTAATTCAATTAATAAATAAGCTGTTCGGATATTGTAAATTATTATTAAAAAACCTAGGTTTTGATATGTGTAGCAATTGAGTTGTTTGTCCTCCTCTCTATTCACTTTACACACATATCTATCAAGTTCAAGACGCAAAGGCCAACGTTTACCCGTCAGAAAATCGTGCTAGCGACACTCAATGTTCGGACGTGCACCTTGACAACAACACGACATAGTTTAGGTCACTAAGTTAAGTGGACTATACTAGAATACAATTATGTATCTAAGAGTTAAATCAATGTCATTAACATCGTTTTGATTGAGATGTTGCTATGAGCTTTACTTGGAATTACGTCATCGGACAATACGGAGCAAGAGTGATAATTTCGGGCGGTGATTTTCGACACAATAAAATTCTTCCACACGGATATATCATGTAAGTTATAGAGTTTTGTGGGAAATCTTTCCTTCGTGGAGTGGAGTCAATGAAACAAAGAAGTTTGTTCAGAAACGTGCTTCACGCAAGTATGACTTGACCACAGCCTTAGGGTTAGTTTGAGCTTGATTTCGATGACTAGATACAACGCCGTAAATGAACGTCGTAAAAGAAGCATGTTAAATTAAATAAGAGATAAATATTTAAGCGTAATCGAAAAAATATAATTAGCTATTTTGAATAAATCAAACTTATTTAACAATAGCTCTAGAAATTGAAAGATAGGGAACTTGAACTTGCACCAGTCCAGGAATATGTCTTGTGATTTCATTGTGTTAATCTGCAAATGAGCACCCCGTTTATTAAGTCGAACAATTTCATTAAGATGTTAAATATCCGGGCTCTATTCGGACTTATCTTAACAGACTTTTGCTTATTGCACGTTTTTGGGAGTCAGCTTAGTTGAATTGACCTACCGTTTATTCCGGCGTATAAGACGACTGGGCGTATAAGAGGATTCCCGTGCCTTTTCTGTTAAAATATAGGTTTTAAGCTATTTTCGCCGTATAAGACGATACCCAGCGTATAAGACGACCCGTACTTTTAAGAAGGTTTTTATGAGTTAAAAAGTCGTCTTATAAGCCGGAATATTTTGTAGGCAAAAAAACAACAACAACAAAAAACTTCCATATTTGATATAATCAACAAAAGCTAGGAAAGAATAGGCAAAGTAATAAAACTCTAAAGTTGTTGCTATGTTACACGTGAGGATTAATTGGCAATGTAATAAAACTCTAAAGTTGTTGCTATGTTACACGTGAGGATTAATTGGCAATGTAATAAAACTCTAAAGTTGTTGCTATGTTACACGTGAGGATTAATTGGCAATGTAATAAAACTCTAAAGTTGTTGCTATGTTACACGTGAGGATTAATTGGCAATGTAATAAAACTCTAAAGTTGTTGCTATGTTACACGTGAGGATTAATTGGCAATGTAATAAAACTCTAAAGTTGTTGCTATGTTACACGTGAGGATCAACGCTTTATCATTTGACAATCGGGAAAATGTGGATGAAGGGCCATAGCCCAACTTAATTTACGTCAATGAGATTCACAACAGTCAAACTTGATTAACTTTCAGAAAATCGATCTTTGTGATAAAAGGGGAGCAATGACTTGGCATAAAAGATTTTTTTCCCCCAAGAAGTATTAACAGTTGACTTTGAGAAGTAAAAGGTTTTAATCAATGCCGCCGATGAATGGCTACAGAAATGAGTCTAGACTAGTGTTTAGTCTAATAACTTAGTTTATTTAAATTTACGTCAAATGCAGGGAACCAATGGATTGACTTGATGAACGAAAGCGTCATAAGTTGTCGATTATTTCGAAGCCAAGTTCCAGCGGCTTGAAGTTGAGATTAGTTTTAACTGAAACAACAAAAACCTCTGGTATCTTTGGAAAGACTAAAACTTGTTCATTCTACTTTCTCTTCCTTATTTAAAGCACCAAATGTCATGTAATTATAGTTACCCCTTCCTATATAATTATCCAGTGACTTCCCTTAATATATAATAAAAATAAAAGCTTGAGAAAATACTAAACAACAAGGTCATTTCCACGTATTAAGTAATAATATCATGGTTTCATTTTATATCTTTCTTTACTTTGATAATACAAAACTAAGGATATAATTAGGAAAAAAAATTTTTTTCTTTTTTTTCTGCGATAAACATAAATAATTACCCCGGTTCGGTATAAAAGTATATATTCTACTATCTCATACGACGCATTAGATCTTAGCCGCAGAATAAAATAGGACACCAAACGATCCTATTTATAACACTATGTTTTTGTATAGACAAACATTAAGTAAACTACAAGTAATTTATACCCAGGTGCACCGGCTGCAATCTTTTTGGATCATTTCTTCGGAAAATAAAAGATAAAAAAAACTCAGTTCCTTATTGGTTCACGCATAAGCTATTTTTAGAACTAAATTGTATCGGATGTCCTCAGAGGGACGAAAACATAGTAGTATTGATTTCACCCATTGGTTGAGGAAAACATGTGATTTGGCAAAGGGAGCTTTACTTTTCACTTGGTAGCTAAAAGTTTCACTGAAACGTATTAAATACTAGTGTATTACCCGTCAAAAATGACGAAGTTTTCAAAATAAGTATATAATTATGATTTAGCGACGGTTCCTTTTACCCTGTAGATGATTTTAGCATAGTTTTTGTAATTGTTCCTTTTGCCTGAAAGCCGTATAGTGAATAATCAGAAAATTTAGAGACCAAGAGAGAAAAATTAAATCTCATTTCCATATTGAACAATTTTATGCGGACGTTCGAAAAGAGTTATTTTTGGTGAAGTAATTTTGTTCAAGGCTTTTTTTTTAGCGCACCACTGTGCGCAAATAGCGTTACGAACGAACATACATAGAAAATTATGTATATTGATGATCTATTTATGTCTTTCTACATTCAGAAAAAAATTGAAATTCATATATCAAGCTAGAGCATTGGTGTTGTCTAGTTTATTTTCAGCTTTAGACAGGTTTGGGTAATTATTTACAAATACCTTTTGAAAACAATGCCCTTTTCTATTCGTTTAAAATTTACTTTAAGGAACAACACAGTATCAAATTTTTAAAAAAATCTGATGTCAAAGCTTAATATACGTAGTTTTATCATTATTAATATATTTTTTTCAAAACAAAGATCTCTGTTATAATTTTTTTTTAAATGATTCCACTTGTTAACATGCATTGCACCCTTTATGACATTAGAGGGTTGCTTAAAAATTATATTTCTAATCTCTTCGAGTTCTTTTAAAAGTCCTTTATCAATCTGTCTTTTGCTGCTCTGAAGCCTTTGAAGGTTTACTGAAAATCTAAATTATTCTGTAAGTTTGAAGCCTTCTGTTCGTCCAAATCTCCGGGGCTCTGCAGTAGTGTCTCATGTAGTCTGAATTCTTCTCTTAGTCTAATTTCTTGTGTAAGTCTATATGTTCCATTTATCTAAAGATTCCGGTAAAGTGGAAATCTCTTATAGTTATAGGTCAGCAGTTTCTAAAGGTCCGACGACTTCTGAAAATCTGAATCGTCCTATGTGTTTAAATAGTTCGAAGACCAATGAAAGGGAGAAGTCATTTGTTAGTTCAAAGTCTCTGTTAAGTCAAAAGACTTATTTGGTAGTTGGACGTCTCGCGTAAGTCTGAATGCTTTCACTAGTCTCTTAGAAGTCAGAAGGTTCCTGAAAGTGTGAAGACTTCCCCTAACTCAAATAAATTCCATCAAAAGTTATCCCTTAAATCCCACAAATACAAACGCATTTCATCCTTGAACCGCTGTATGTGTACTATTGACAATATCGTTGTGACCTAGTTCAGGATAGTGACGTCCAATTGTTGTGTGATCTCTTTTTTTCCACATGGATGACTCTAATGTTAGTTGTGTCTCCATGGAAGAATTGTTTTCTCAGAACGTTTTATCCTGTCATTGTCTCCCGTGGAAGCATCTCCTGTGGGTAATATCTCCTGTGGATGATATCTTCTGTAGGTAATATCTCCTGTGGTTAGTATCTCCTGTGGGTAATATCTCCTGTGGGTAGTGTATAAAGTGGGTAGTATATTCAGTTGATAACATCAGTTTGATTCCTAACTAGCTTCATTTTGGCTGTTTCGTGATTTTTTTGTCACCTGCATTCATTTTTTAATCTCCACATATATCTCAGTTTTTCATTTAATAATTAGGATGAGCTAATTTAAAAAAAAAGATGTAAGCCTTTTATGTTCGCTTTTATTTCTTTATCAAGTTATAAAGTTTCTCAAAATCGATTTCTGCTGCTAATATTATTTAAAATGACTTCTGTCGGGTTAGAAATTAAGAAAAATTTGCACTTGGTCATGAAATATGCATAATTTTCCCAGAGGCATTCATTATTCATTACATACATTAATACATTATTCGTGATATTTTGGAACTCATTAACTTAAGGCATTGACCCTGATTGCAAAATATTAATTTTTATTGAGTACTTATTTCTATATTTAAAAGAAAATGATATAGATATGACTTACTTTCCAGAAGTTAGTAGGCGCACCGGGTTAATGGCAAGGACTTATCTAATTATGAATACGCTACGTTAAATTTTGCAATTGATAATGGATAAAATTATTCAGGGCAGCTTTAAAAGGACTTTTAACTTAACTAAACCAATGTCTGCTTGTAAAGTAATTAAGTTATAGGTAAGTTATAAAATATAGATTGTAAAGGTTGTTTTATTTCCCATTGACTCGCTTGTTCTGATGGTACATCTGTCTTAGCTATGGTTCAAATAATACCAATAAAGATTTTTTTATGCATCCGATATATATATATAAATAAAGCTTTTCAAGATTCCTTTAAAACAACATCATCGAACATTTATTGGTAGCTTGTAAACAAACTGTTTTTGTGCTTGTTTGTTTAGTTAATTCATTCCTTGTCTGAGCTCAATAGTTTTCACGCCCTTAGATCCATGTCTGAGCTCAATAGTTTTCACGCCCTTAGATTTAACAACTCCATCTATAATTTCCCCTGCATCAGTTTAATTTATGTACTTGAGCTTTGTGTCGAGTGTCTCTTTTAGCAGGCAATAAATCTGTTTAGCGCTGTAATTAAGTAGAGACAGAACACTCTCTGGAGGCCTTGGACTCACTAAAAATTAGATACTTCAAACCAGGGAATCTGCTTGATTTGTTAGTAAATATTCCAAGCGTAAGTGAACAAACGAAGGCTATTTTTTAGAACGTAATTAAGGGTTCATATAAAATATTGTTGCTTCTTAATATAACTCTTTGGGAGGCACACAGATGCACACCACGCAAAGACACATACAGACATGTATCATTATGGCAAGATATGTAAACCATTAAAGACAGTGTTTGTTCAACTGTCGATATTCTAGTAGAACAAGAGTTTAACAGCGCATGGCTAACTAAAATCCTTAAATTTACAAACTTATATTAAAAGCTTTTGCAATTCTTAAATTACACAAAGTAATAGAAGATGATAACACGAACATAGACTAAAATAGAATCAATCTGCTCTCCTAAAAAATCTCACATTAGAAATCTAATCAACTTTGATCACAAGACATCGCGCATAATATACTTTAGTCTAAAAAATCCCAAGAGAAAAATATTATCTTTTAAAACAACAGCCAATAAACCATGAAACGAAATGCCCTCTCTAAAAAAAGACTGCTGATTTATTCAAGACAGGTAGAGAACAATGTTGCACTTTACTGAGAAAATGTTTTTAAATCCCTTATATTAACTTCGCGGCCGTCTCTGTCTTGGGCTTGGCGGGCGGGCGGAAAAACAGAAGTAAAAAATGACCCACTTTCCATGATCCGATCAAACTGAAATTTGGCACACGGACCCGTCTGAACTAACAATGCATCGTATCAAAATTTCAGATCGATTGAACGTACCGTACTTAAATTAATGCATTTTTAGTTTATCCTTATATGACGTATGTAATTTAAATTCACGGTTTGTTATTGTTTTTTTTGCCACGTGAAATTTTGAGCTGACGCATTGAGGCGACCCAACGAAGCGACGGGCGCTTTTGTTTACATTTTACGTGTCCCTCTGAGCTCGGTCAAGCGAATCGGTGACCAGACTTTTCCCCTCTCCCCCCACCCACCCTCCCCCCACTAGGGTTATGATGCAAAGTTGAGTTAAGACAGATTCAGTCTGTAAATGTTTGAAAATAATCAATACTGTTAGTTATGTCTCATATATAAGGGATTTATAGTCAAAAACTTTGTTTTTACGGGTTTGTTTTATTTTTCCCTTGATGTTACTTTGTCATTCGTGTCTCATCCAAGACGTGGGAAAACATGGTACTTCTGGATGTCGGCCATCTTGACTTGCCTCTTGACTTCCATGGTACTTCTGGATGTCGGCCATCTTGATTTTCCTCTTGGGTTACATCGCAGGTTGAAATGTTCGACCAACGTTATGGAAGCAGGAGTCAATAAGGCGGTAACTATTGTTAGTGCTGGAAAATCCACGAGCCGTTCTAATTTATGCATTAGTTGTTTTTGGATACCCCTTTAAGCCGTTCTAATTTTACACTTTTGTTTTTGTTGGATAACCCTTTGAGCCAAAATAATGTGCACAATCGTTGTTTTTGGACTCGTCCTTAAAACGTAAGATCGAAATGGCTATAGCTGGATAAAAAGTACAGTTATTGATGGATACATATAGCTGAATACAAAGTAAGACACCCTGATAAATGCTACTAAAGTACACAATAATTATAAGGAACGAGCATTGTAAGATGTGGTAAAATCTGTTCGTAAAATGAATGCTTACCGCAAATAGAAGATAAAGGTAATTGATGCAAACTAAGCTTTCCATAATTGTATTTAACTCAACTTGTCTTCATGAGGTAAATGCATAAAATAAAAACAGGGTATTAGAAGGCCTGACAGGACGTAACACAACAGCGTAACAGCATGACCATTGCATGCATTGAACAAATATTTTCCAAGTGATTTTTCAACGCTTTAGTGTGAACATCGAACAATGTTTATTTTAATTTTTAAATATAAAGAAATCTGGTACGCCACAATAGATAAAAGGGAGTTGTAAAACAAAAAGTTAAACTATTATAGATATGAGAGCTAAAGGCATTTTATTTATATTTTGCACTGCTACTTTGAAAAGCAATTTTGATATTCTTTTACTTTTGGGAGTGGGGGAATTTTACTGTGAGATCTTGATACTCACATAATTGATGCATTGACTTGAAACAGAAGACAATAATAACATTTTTATATAATTTTAGAAGGGAAAAAACAACTGAAATTCCAGTTAGTCTGCTTCGCCAGCAGTCGTTACTGCTACAGATTGCCAAACAGGGGTCGCTTGGTTCGTTACATGATCTGTCTGGGTTCCTCAATGCATTCGTCATAGCCTGAAAAAAATGGCTTTAATGAACGCTGAACCATGTGTGTTTCTTTGATGATATCCTCTGGCCCTGGCTAAGGTGTTGTGTATTACTTCTGATGATTCATCAGTAAACTGGTTAGGTATGAATGGAAAGTCTTCCGAGACTGTTGGTAAATGGACTTTCTCTTAAATTTTTGTCAACGCATCTTTTTATAATTTTCGAGTTCAATTTAGTAAGTTTGATTCACATACGTGTCTTTTAACTAATTCCATACCTGATGGCTTTCTTTTTATGATTAGTAGTTAATGTATTTCAATTGCTACTGTTGCTGTTTATTTAACCTGTCAGAGTAAAATGGACGACCTGGTTTTGTGCTTTGCACCGAGACACCTGTACTGACAAGCTACAGATTACTGGGGCGAAACGTTTCCATCACGGATCTCATATTCTGTGTGCAACTGGCGTTGTGTGGTCTAGTCACTGCCCCTAGAGGTATTGGCCGACCTTTCAATGAGATTGAGATCTGACCGTCTTTTCGGCTCCAAGCTGAGAACATGAAATTTAAAATTACATAGCCTGTCAATCAGGATGACTGTGTATATAATAGTATTATATGTTAGTGTGTGTCCGTTTATTTATTTGTGCGCGCGTGTGGATATATTATTGTGTGGATCTAGGCGACTTGAAGGTTAATGTAACTTTTCGTCTAACAACAATTTTTTAATAGAACAATTAGTCTTTTTGTATATTGACCTTCCTTCTGCACAATCAAGTCTTTTTTATTACACCTTTTTCTTAACTAAACAATTGTCAAGGTCGAATGTCCGAGCTTGGTCATATTGTTTGTTTGTCTTCAACACCATTGTAATTACTTGTCTTGCCTCTGACTTTCCCTCCACTACAGTTAACCCCAATGCGTGCTTATATGAAAATGTAAAGAAGAACACTGAAAGTCCACGCTCACCAGACAGAAGTCATGTCACGGCATGATTCCTATTAACCCATTCTTCACCACCGCCTGGCTTATCGGGAGTCCATCAGTCACTGTAGGCTTAGCATCAATTTTCTTTACTAGACATTGTCACGTGCTAGCAAGCAGAGTCGTTGCAGGGACTCTTAAGGACCTTGAGATCAAGCAGAGCTCACAAAATGTGCCTCATCGAAGTTGTTGTTCAGCATTATTTAATGACCATAATGTCCATTTAAGCGGATAAAACCTTACTGCGTGTGGGTCAAACTCGTTGAGGCTGTTTCTGTTGGGGGGGGGTGGGGGTGGTGGTGGCATTAGAAGAGCGCTGATAAAAAGACAACTACTCAAGGGCAAGCAGAAGGAGGTAACATGACGTTGCTCTCAGACTGGACTCCAGCCTACTCCCAAGTGTCCAGATATTTATTTAAGGGATTTTTTTAATATACGTTAAAGATTCCGTTAGTACAAATAGGGCACAAATGGTACCGTAAAGTTTCCCATTTAATAGGTACGAAATGCCAATTTTTGAAGACGTCAATAAATCTACAGGCCAGCCAGCAGCTGATTAATCTGTAAACCCTATTCCACTCAGTGTACGCGTCGTCTCGTTTCTCTTGTAGTACCTTCTGCTATCTGAACTGAACTGAACTATCCCTTAACCCGTCGTTGGGTGCACCATCGTGAACTTCACACTATCTCATGCCGTCTGTGCTATCTACAGACTCATAATAAAGAGAGGAACAAACAATTAAACTTGAAAGGAAATAGTATTTGCCATGCATGCAGTCTTAAACACGCATGAACAGTATTTGTCACGCCTCTACTGTATTTAATACGCATATGTAATTTTTGAAACATATTTTGACACATGTATAGCATTGATGGTTGTGTACAGTATTTGATACGTATATACAATATATGACAAACATGTACATCATTTTACGCGTGTGTACTTAACATACACCTTAACAATGTTTTCTACATCTATGCCAACCACAACCAAAACCAAAGTATTGTTGAGATCATGTAACTCATTGGCGTCGGGACGATCCTATCGGTTAACTGACATTAACATATTGCCCGACAGCCAGACAATATAACGGAGTCTTGAAGTATATCTAGACGTTGCATGGGGAATTCTCTGAAAAATACACGATTTATTTTTCTCTTTGAAATGTATTTCAAATGATTTTGGCTCCTTTTCTGTTTTTTTTTGTCAAGGATTTAATTTTGGGATCAATTTCTAATTTTTTTTTCGAAAACAGGTGATGGCAGCCTAAAGCCTTTTTAAAAAAAACTGGGTTAGCAAATCAATATTTTAAAAGTTATTTATTAATTATAGGCTGTACTGTTTCCTTCTATATTTCTGGGGGCCACAATCAATGCTCTGATCATTTTGGTTGCACTCATTTAGGTCTATGTAATTTATAACTATTCAAATTAAAATTATTATATCTAACATTTATACAAAAACACTAAGATAAATAGTTCAGTTTAAAAACGTTTTTTCCAGTTGTTTTAGATTTACTGATCAAAAAGTCTTTGATGTATTAATCCAGAACATTTATATAATTGTATGCATTGAGAAAAATAAGCCGGTACTATAAACAAACTAATAAGATTTGTTTATAATTTACACTAATGCTTAGTGTGTTTTAGGTAATCAATTTAAAATTTATATCTTCATTTTAATTAATTATCCTTAAAGAACATTTGCTTGGGGCTTTGATTTTTATTATTATTTTGCGCTTCTGATCGGCTACTTAGCTTCACCCGTATGTTCCTGCCATAAAATCCTTACCATTATTTTTGCTCACACTGGCGACACAAGCCTCATCATCACGACATGGTAATGTCCCCCACCAGCTGCACGTGAAGTCATTCAGCATCTTTTTTTATTTACGACCTAAAACTTAATAACTTCTATCATTGATCTTTGTAATCTGCGTTGATACCATTTACATGGGCATAGCTTTATAATTTTTGAAAAAAATAATAATTCAATTTCAGATTTCACAGGTTCAGGGTCTTTAGTATGGAGATCCCATTGAATCGGATAGCTCCACATTTAAATGTGACGCTGACGCCGCCAGGCAACGCCACTCAGCTCGACCCCAAGACCATGACCCACAACGACAGCGACCCCTTCTCCTTCTTCAACGCCACGTACTTCAACGACAGCAGCTTCTACGCCAACATGAGCATCGGCGTCTCCGACCCCACCACCGCCGTGGATTCGACCGCGACGGTCAAGCAGTCCGTGCACGTGGTGGTCATCATGAGCACGATCTACGGCATCGTCTTCCTCCTGGCGCTCGTCGGCAACCTCAGCGTCGTTGCTGTCGTGGCCAAGGACAGGAGTTTGCACACGGCCACCAACTTCTTTCTTGTCAACATGGCCGTAGCGGATATGTTGATGGCGATATTCTGTCTGCCGATTACTCTGCTGTCGAATATCTTCAATGGTGAGTACTTTGTTGATGCATGTTGTAAAATTTTTAAAAATAAAAAAACAACAACAACAAACAACACCCAAACTATTTGATTGTTTAATTTTTTTCGCCCCATAACCTTGTGGTCGTAGGGGGTTCTCATGTTTCCATTAGAACTTTCTCGGGGCTTGGTAGACCTTGGCGGCGCCCATCTCCTCTCCAGGTCAGCGGAGGACTTTTTAGCAATAGTCATTCATCAACATTTGTATTGTGGCTTTAACATGGGCTAGATCCAATGGCCCTCAGCTTGTAAGGCGAGCGCACTATTGAATTCGCTATCCAGCCGTTTAAATTTTACGTAAGCGTTAACACCATCCTTATCCAGTGACCATTGCTAATTGTGCCCTTCGGCCTGTAGCCATGGTGGATGATTGACCCACAGCTGTTGTTATATTGGGTGTTGCTGTAGTCTGATAGATTTGGTAGGGATTTGGGTCTAATTCTTAAAGTGCTGGGTACTTCTGTAGTGCGTATCTGTCTCATGCTGATGTTTGCACATTACGTTGGGTATATATGTTGTGATAGCTATTTAATGCATATATCTTGTGGCATGCGAAAGGTATTTACATTTTTGTTTGTTTGTGGTAAGTTATTTGGGTCGAGCTTGTTAAAACAAGTAATAAAAACTCAAATGAGTATTTAAACGCAATTTCCAACAAAGAATTTCCGATTTTTTTATTCAAGGGTAATCATTCTAGATTACATTAAAAGTCATTTCAAATCAATAATTTTGAGAGTAAACAAAACAATAGCTATCTACAAATATTATTGTTGTTTAAATATTATATTTTCTCTGTGACTTCATATCCCCTTACGCTACATCACACCAAGAATGTGTAAATATAATGCGAACAGCGAAACAGTCTAACATAAGCATTCACAAAGCGGGAAAACCCCATAACTATCATTCTAGATGACATTAAAAGTAATTTCAAATCAATAATAATTCTGAAACTAAACAAAACAATGGCTTTCTACAAATTGCTGCTTAAATTACGGGAGTCAAACAAAACGAGATTTTTCAAAAATTCCTTCTCCAAAATTGTTCATAATATTATTAGCTATCGTTTGGCGTTTGTTTCAACCCGATAGATGTTATGCTTGGCGAGAAATTGACAAAATACTGATATTTTTTAGTTTGGTTTGCATTTTCCAGGAAATTCCGTAAACCTTATCGGTATTTTTTAAAAACCCTTGTACATTCTTGGGACCTCCTTAACATATTTGCAAAAGACCTGAACCCTCTATCTGGTATGGTTCAGGAGGAGTTGCTTGTGCAAGCTCGAACAGACAGCACAGACATTTTAAATACATAAATGTTCATTTTCCAATGGCAAATTGCGTACCATGCTATATTAAAAAAACTGTCATATTTTAAACTGCTATAAGGTTATTGGGAGATCTTCACCCCAAGAAACCCTGAGGACTATTTCAATGGATTAAATATGTGCGACAGCTGACATATCTTTATCTTATTTAAAATAAACTGTATGAAATATATTAATAATAAATTATATATACATACATATGACTTTTTTGATGAACGAACAAGAAGGGAATATTTTTATTAAATTACGTAACCCCCTAGTGTATTTCCGGGATTATGAAATATTTTTGTAACAAGTTTAATCAGGTTACGACAATACATTTGTAAAAACTCAGCAGAACAAACGTATATAATTGTAATAAAAATCATGTTTGATGCGAGGATATGAGTTGAGTTCTCTAAAGTATTTTAAAATGGATCACTAAGTTGTTGAACACTATATTCTTTCTAAATCAATTCACATACAGTCAGTGTTTGAAATTAAATTATTGTAGCAAGTTTAGAAAAGAAAAAAAAGTAGTATGGGTCCTCGCCCCAAAGTATGTATAATGTAAAGTCAAAAACAAGAAAATTCACGGACATGCACACAGCTCACCAAAGTTTCCCCGCAACGGTATGAACGGTGTTGGATTGTATACGAGACACACAAAGGAACATGTATTTCTATTCGAGTAGACAGCATGTTAGAAAACTGCCTGCATATCAAAACTGGGAGAAAAGAACAAGTTTTTAAAAAAAAGATTCAAGAAAATTTAAAAAAGCAAGCAACACCAACACGGATAACTTTTCACAAAAGGGAAATTGGCAAAATGGCAACTAAGAGAACTCATCTTTGGCAGCAGTGTAAAGTGAAATGTCAGCTCATTGAATAATACCAAAATAAAGAACGTGTAAACTCTCCTTCCCTGACAACAGTCACTCAAGGCTAGTTTTCAAAATGAAGATGAAATTAAACAGATGAAGTATAGGAAATACTGCAGACAAAAAAAATTAATAAAATAACATTTTTCAAAAGTTCATAAAACACATGCACTATCATTGCAACCACGTAACGATATAATCATCTCCTAGTGTGGTATATTTAACATTTGTCTGTGTGCTGTGTAACCTCACACCCAGCCATCCTATGGGAACAACATTAACTGGGAATAGATGAAGACATTTACCATTCTTCTTGTTATTTAAGCCAGCGATGGATCTGAGTTTAATGTGTTTTACAATCCCCGTGGGGCGACGGCGACATTACTCTAAAAAGAATCAACTCGAATTATTTATTTCTTCTTCGTGTAATATCCCAACCGTGACGCAATTCCGTGATTCATGAAACGCGCACCGGTACAATGTCTCTATGTTGACATTAAGAGTACAAAACAAGCCTTGTTTATAAGTTATGTGATATCGACCCAATCTTTGGAGTATTCTATTGTCTGAAGAGCATAGTTGATATTCTGTATAAAAGTTTTTATTTCGGTTAGTATTGCTACTCTGCATATAATATTGCTTTCTCTGGATGTTACATTGCTTTATTTGCGTGTAATATTGTTATATTTTAAATTGCATATTTGTTTCTCTATCTAGGGTATTTTTTTCTTTATGGGCCGTCCGTAAAGTTCGTCACGCTCCAAAATGGGGAGGGAGTGTAAGAAAGTGTGACAGTTTGTGACAGGGGGAGGGGGTCCGGCCATGCGTAACGTCACTGTGTTTTTTAATTAAATTTTAATTATTTTGTTAATAAAAAAATATTTGTTCGAAAGTGCGACGTACTTTAAAAGATCCAAGATTTGTGACAAGGGGGAGTTAAAAATTGTAAAAAATAGCGTGACGTGCTTTATGGACGACCCCTTAAAGAATCTTTGTATCAATGCAAAGTTTATGATTTCACTGTCCACTACAATTTTAGTTATATATGTGAACTTTGTACTTATGTATGAAAATGTGTTTCAAAATATGATTGAATATCTTTGAATCTGATAGTGTTTTAAGAATGTAATTTGATTTTGTTTATAAACACAATGTTTATAAAACATTGATACACTAGATCAAATTCAAAAAAGAGCTGCCAGATTCATTACTGGATAATATTCGAAACTGACAAGAATAACACCATAAGTTAAATCATTAAACCTTGAAACACTAGAGGATAGAAGAACCAAGAACAAAGTAGTAATCGTACATAAAGCAATTAATTCTAATTTAGAAATACAACACAAAGATAACTTAATACAACCCTCAGATAGACATAAGGACAAAAACACCTTTCTTATTCCGTATGCAAGAACAAACACATACAAGTTTTCCTTCTTCCCGTCCGGAATTCGGCCTGAAGAATCCAGGAAAACCAACACTTTATCAACATTTAAATCTCTAATAAAAATGCAGGACTAAACACAAACCATAGATAAGCGTAGAACGCAATAATCTTCTGTATAGAAGGAGCGTCTATAAACAGATAAGATAAGATAAACACAATATATTTCCTATATCATACAGGCTAATAATAACAAACTTTGTTTACGTGAATTAATGAAATACAAAACATTTCAAATTTCAACTTTTCAATGCCTCTCTCAATTTTCAAATTAAAGACATGTAAATTAGATAATCTACTTACTCAACTTTCCATACACTAAGGGACGCACGAGACACAGTGTGAGTTGTGTGTCTTAACTTCCCGAAAGATTCAAAATATCAACTTTTTTAAACACTTCACCACACTTTCTGTTTTTTTTTCATTTACAAGGGAGTACATTTTTGTGTCCCCTTGTCTATCTTATCTTATCTATACAGACGCTCCTTCTATGCAGAAGATAATTGCGTCCACAGACCATGACAGATGATCTGTTGGCACGTGAAGCATCGTTCACATGCCAAGGCTTTGTGGGTTCCACGCATTACCCAGCCGCCTGACTAGTGTTACGTACCCATTCGAAGCTGGGTGACTCAGGGACGCCCAAATCCTTGCCTTTACCTGGATTCGAACCCGTGACCATCGGTACGCCAGTCGAGCGCGCTGCCACTCGACCACCGCGTCTATATTATTTTTAAATCGTATACTCCAATAATTGTGACATTGTGATCTTAAAATATCTCCATTGTTAAGAGCGTTTCATATAAAACAATTGGTTTCTAGGCTATCATAAGGCCATTCCGCTCCATTGGTTTCGACGTAATTACCCACCATTAACTATGTTTATGACAACGATTACCCCCACCCCCTATTACCCCCCCCCCACCCCCCCCAGTGGAACTATCAGTGTTTCAGTTCGCCAATACTTGAATAAAACAGCACGCTTCCTGAAGAATTCACGAACAGACTTGTCCTCATCTGAACAATGTTTTCGTTTCATGGAGGTCAACAAAATGACGATTCGCAATTACAAAATTGTTTTTAGTCATGAACGTTATCTTTTAGATTTATTATACGAGTTGATGTAGTGGCTTAGTAGTGACTTGGCCTTTTCGCATACAATTTAAATAAGTATTGAGTTTTTACTCCTGAAATAAAATTTTGCTAATTTATATTGATTCTGTCAAGTGTTCGGCTGAGATTTTTATTTATCAAGTTCATTGTCTATTCTGTACATATATAGTCTTTGAAGAATAATGACTGCATACACAATCATCGGGATAGTCAATTGGAATAAAATTTAACAGCTTTTCCTTTAAAAATTATTATTAAATGGCTAAAACAATTGTTATAACTGGTTGCTAGGGTGATCACCCAATAACAAGGAAACATGATAAGGCCACTTTCGTCTCAATGGAACTCCCTGCAAAAGTGCTAAATCTACGTATTAACAGCCTCATCCTCTAGTAGGTTGAAATACAGAATGAAAGCCACCTTATAAATCCACCGCCCAGGCTTGGTTATAGCAAGAACCACATTGTAAGCACATGGAGACGTACGTATGCGAAATAAAACTTAGCCAGCCTAATATTTTACTTGGATCAAGGCAGAGTAAACAAATAACATAGATTTTGATTAGTGTCTGAAATGCATCAATCATTAATTTCCAGCACATTCGAAAGATGCAGATATCAAATATAGTTTTAAAACCGTTAACTTAATCTACAAATCCTTTTATACAATCAGGCTTCTTTAAAACAGTGACTTGTCTTATTATATCTATTTCTTAGTATTATATTAAAAATTATACACTGTGATAAGTTTAAATATAACCAACGTTAATACTCTGATGCCTCGATAGTTTTATGAAGTAAGTTTAAATTTCGAAGTAATTGCATCATTTTGTTCCATCACTTTTTTAATTTAACCACATAAACTTTGATATTGGATTGTCCAACTATGTCCGACTGTATTTTAATTTAATTGAAAGATTTTATTGTCGACAAAATTGCTTTCAAATTATTTTTGTTTGATCAAAATTCGTTAGCTTGGGGGTTAAAAAAATAATGCTACCCTTGAAAAAATATTGCATAAATGGACTATTGAACTTTTGGACATCTAGCATATCTGTGTCATTTTATGGCTCTGTTAGTAAACATTCCATCGCCACACTTTGAGAAAGCATCATTGTCAGAGAGACTGGGGAAATTAAAATGAACGGTCTGCAAAAGTCCAAACGACAAAGGGGCGGGCACTCCGCCAACATGATCAATACACCAGCTGAACTAATGGGCATGTTTTTTGTTCTACCTTAATTTTTTCCATGGACCGGTTCTTTCATCTCTGCACTTTTAAGACGCAGAGAAATGCCAGATATTTACCTAAGCATAGCAGACCAAATGAGCGTCGGGGAAACCTTTTTACCTCGTAATATTAATCTACATTAAGTAGAAAAATACGTATAATATAAATTTTTACGATTTATTCCAGATGATCTGGGCCTTAACAAATCTTCCAAAAATGTGTTTTAGATGTTGTGCCGGTTAATCTTAGTGCGCCAGCTTTGCTCTTATCTTTTTTTTTCTAAAGAACAATACGTTAATGTTTTTTTAACGCAATTTGCCTCGGAAAAATTGGGTTAAAGTTTATAGATTTGAAATGTCTGTCAAGCATGACCATACAACTACTCCTGAACCATAACAGATAGAGTGTTCAGGTCTTTTGCCAATATGCTAAGAAGGTCCCAAGGATGTGCAGCGGTAAAAAAATACCGAAAAAGTTTACTGGATTTCCTGGAAAATCCAAAAAAACACGAACAAATATAAGTACTTTGTCAATTTCTCGCCAACCATAACATCTATCGGGTTGAATAAAACAAATGTGAAACAATAGCTAATAATATTTAGAACAATGTTGGAGAAGGAATTTTTTAAAAATAGATTTTAATACGACTCCCGTAGTTTTAGAAGCAATTTTTTTTAAAGCAATTGTTTTGTTTAATTTCAAAGTTATTGATTTAAAATGACTTTTAATGTAATCTAGAATGATAGTTAATGGGGTTTTCCCGCTTTGTGAGTGCTTATGTTAGATGTTGCGTTGTGCGCATTGTATTTACACATTATTGGCGTGATGTAGCGAGAGGGGATATGATGTCTTTTTAAATCCCTTATATTGACTTCACCGCCGTCTCTCTCTGTCTCTCTCTCATCATCTCATGGGCTCGGCGGGCGGAAAAACAGAAGTCAAAAATGACCCACTTCCAATGATTCGATCGAACTGAAATTTGGCACACGGACCCGTCTTACCTAACAATGCATCGTATCAAAATTTCAGATCGATCGAACGTACCGTAATTAAATTAATGCATTTTTAGTTTATCCTTATATGAAATATGTAATTTAAAATCACGATTTGTTATTGTTTTTTTGCCACGTGAAAGTTTGAGCATTGAGGCGACCCAACGAAACGACGGTGCGCTTTTGTTTACATTTTACGTGTCGCTCTGAGCTCGGTCAAGCGAATCGGTGACCAGACTTTTACCCTCTCCCCCTCCCACCCACCCCTCCCCCCCTAGGGTTATGATGCAAAGTTGAGTTAAGACAGATTCAGTCTGTAAATGTTTGAAAATAATCAATACTGTTAGTTATGTCTCATATATAAGGGATTTATAGTCAAAAACTTTGTTTTTACGGGTTTGTTTTATTAAATCCCTTATATTAACTTCACCGGCGTCTCTCTCTGTCTTGGGCGGGCGGGCGGAAAAACAGAAGTCAAAAATGACCCACTTCCCATGATCCGATCGAACTGAAATTTGGCACACGGACCCGTCTGACCTAACAATGCATCGTATCAAAATTTCAGATCGATCGAACGTACCGTAATTAAATTAATGCATTTTTAGTTTATCCTTATATGAGGTATGTAATTCAAATTCACTGTTTGTTATTGTTTTTTTTCCACGTGAAAAATTGAGTAGACGCGTTGAGGCGGCCCATCGAAGCACCGCGGCGCTTTTGTTTACATTTTACGTGTCACGCTGAGCTCGGTCAAGCGAATCGGTGACCAGACTTTTCCCCTCTCACCCGGGGTTATGAAGCAAACTTGAGTTAAGACAGATTCAGTCTGTAAATGTTTGAAAATAATCAATACTGTTAGTTATGTCTCATATATAAGGGATTTATAGTCAAAAACTTTGTTTTTACGGGTTTGTTTTATTAAATCCCTTATATTAACTTCACCGGCGTCTCTCTCTCTCTCTCTGTCTGTCTGTCTTGGGCTCGGCGGGCTCGGCGGGCGGAAAAACAGAAGTAAAAAATGACCCATTTCCCATGATCCGATCAAACTGAAATTTGGCACACGGACCCGTCGAACCTAACAATGCATCGTATCAAAATTTTAGATCGATCGAACGTACCATAATTAAATTAATGCATTTTTAGTTTATCCTTATATGAGGTATGTAATTCAAAATTCACTGTTTTTTTTTAATTTTAAATTCAGGTTCCACGTGAGTTTGAGTTGACGCCGACCGTCGTGTTGACGACGACCGTCGTGCCGACACCCCCTCACATTCCACCCCCATTTATTAAAGACAAGGGACATCACTCAGTGTCAGTCTGTAAATGTTTAAAAATAATCACTACTGTTAGTTATGTCTCATATATAAGGGATTTATAGTCAAAAACTTTGTTTTTACGGGTTTGTTTTTTAAATCCCTTATATTAACTTCACCGCCGTCTCATGGGCGGGCGGAAAAACAGAAGTCAAAAATGACCCACTTCCAATGATCCGATCGAACTGAAATTTGGCACACGGACCCGTCTTACCTAACAATGCATCGTATCACAATTTCAGATCGATCGAACGTACCGTAATTAAATTAATGCATTTTTAGTTTATCCTTATATGAGGTATGTAATTTAAATTCACGATTTGTTATTGTTTTTTTGCCACGTGAAAGTTTGAGCATTGAGGCGACCCAACGAAACGACGGTGCGCTTTTGTTTACATTTTACGTGTCACTCTGAGCTCGGTCAAGCGAATCGGTGACCAGACTTTTCCCCTCTCCCCCTCCCACCCACCCCTCCCCCCCTAGGGTTATGAAGCAAACTTGTGTTAAGACAGATTCAGTCTGTAAATGTTTGAAAATATTCAATACTGTTAGTTATGTCTCATATATATGGGATTTATAGTCAAAAAAATTTGTTTTTACGGGTTTGTTTTATTAAATCCCTTATATTAACTTCGCGGCCGTCTCTCTCTCTCTGTCTGTCTTGGGCTCGGCGGGCGGGCGGGCGGAAAAACAGAAGTCAAAAATGACCCACTTCCCATGATCCGATCAAACTGAAATTTCTCACACGGACCCGTCCAACCTAACAATGCATCGTATCAAAATTTCAGATCGACCGAACGTACCGTAATTAAATTAGAGCATTTTTAGTTTATCCTTATATGAGGTATGTAATTCAAAATTCACTGTTTGTTATTGTTTTTTTTCTGCCCAGTTCCACGTGAGTTTGAGTTGACGCCGACCGTCGTGTTGACGCCGACCGTCGTGCCGACACCCCCTCGCATCCCACCCCCATTTATTAAAGACAAGGGACATCACTCGGTGTCAGTCTGTAAATGTTTGAAAATAATCAATACTGTTAGTTATGTCTCATATATAAGGGATTTATAGTCAAAAACTTTGTTTTTACGGGTTTGTTTTTTAAATCCCTTATATTAACTTCGCGGCCGTCTCTCTCTCTCTGTCTTGGGCTCGGCGGGCTCGGTGGGCGGAAAAACAGAAGTCAAAAATAACCCACTTCCCATGATCCGATCAAACTGAAATTTTGCACACGGACCCGTCTGACCTAACAATGCATCGTATCAAAATTTCAGATCGATCGAACGTACCGTAATTAAATTAATGCATTTTTAGTTTATCCTTATATGAGGTATGTAATTCAAAATTCACTGTAAATCTTAGTTCCACGTGAGTTTGAGTTGACGCCGACCGTCGTGTTGACGACGACCGTCGTGCCGACACCCCCTCGCATCCCACCCCCATTTATTAAAGACAAGGGACATCACTCAGTGTCAGTCTGTAAATGTTTAAAAATAATCACTACTGTTAGTTATGTCTCATATATAAGGGATTTATAGTCAAAAACTTTGTTTTTACGGGTTTGTTTTTTAAATCCCTTATATTAATTTCGCGGCCATCTCTCTCTCTCTCTCTGTCTTGGGCTCGGCGGGCGGGCGGGCGGAAAAACAGAAGTCAAAAATGACCCACTTTCCATGATCCGATCGAACTGAAATTTGGCACACGGACCCGTCTGACCTAACAATGCATCGTATCAAAATTTCAGATCGATCGAACGTACCGTAATTAAATTAATGCATTTTTAGTTTATCCTTATATGAGGTATGTAATTTAAATTCACGATTTGTTATTGTTTTTTTGCCACGTGAAAGTTTGAGCATTGAGGCGACCCAACGAAACGACGGTGCGCTTTTGTTTATATTTTACGTGTCACTCTGAGCTCGGTCAAGCGAATCAGTGACCAGACTTTTCCCCTCTCCCCCACCCACCCCTCCCCCCCACCCCACCCACCCCTCCCCCCACCCCACCCACCCCTCCCCCCCCAACTAGGGTTATGATGCAAAGTTGAGTTAAGACAGATTCAGTCTGTAAATGTTTGAAAATAATCAATACTGTTAGTTATGTCTCATATATAAGGGATTTATAGTCAAAAACTTTGTTTTTACGGGTTTGTTTTATTAAATCCCTTATATTAACTTCGCGGCCGTCTCTCTCTCTCTGTCTTGGGCTCGGCGGGCTGGGCGGAAAAACAGAAGTAAAAAATGACCCACTTCCCATGATCCGATCGAACTGAAATTTGGCACACGGACCCGTCTGACCTAACAATGCATCGTATCAAAATTTCAGATCGCTCGAACGTACCGTAATTAAATTAATGCATTTTTAGTTTATCTATATAAACTATATGTAGAGGTCACTATCGTTTACATTTTACGGGTCACTTGACTTCAGGCCAGCCACCGGTGAGAACACGTCTCGTGCTTAAACCAGGTAAAGCGGCGTACTTTTGTTTACATTTGGCGTTTCACGGTGAACTTTCCCAAGTGATCGGTGACAAGACCTTTCCACTCTCCCACCCCCACCCCACCCTTTTTGGGTTAAAAGCAAAGGGGAGTAAAGACAGATTCAGTCTGTAGATATTTGTAAATACTTTAAGTTCTGTCTCATATATAAGGGATTTATAGTCAAAAACTTTTTTTACGGGTTTGTTTTATTTAAATCCCTTATATTAACTTCGCGGCCGTCTCATCATCTCATCATCTCATCATCTCATCATCTCATGGGCTGGGCAGGCGGAAAAACAAAAGTCGAAAATGACCCATTTCCCGTGATTCGATCGAGCTGAAATTTGGCACACTGACCCGTCTGACCTAACAATGCATCGTATCAAAATTTCAGATCGATCAAACGTACCGTAATTAAATTAATGCATTTTTAGTTTATCCTTATATGAGGTATGTAATTCAAATTCATGGCTTGTTATTGTTTTTTTCCCACGTGAAAGTTTGAGCTGACGCATTGAGGCGAACCAACGAAGCGACGGGGTGCTTTTGTTTACATTTTACGTGTCACGCTGAGCTCGGTCAAGCGAATCGGTGACCAGACTTTTCCCCTCTCCCCCTCCCACCCACCCCTCCCCCCCTAGGGTTATGAAGATAACTTGAGTTAAGACAGATTCAGTCTGTAAATGTTTGAAAATAATCAATACTGTTAGTTATGTCTCATATGTAAGGGATTTATAGTCAAAAACTTTTGTTTTTACGGGTTTGTTTTTTAAATCCCTTATATTAACTTCACCGCCGGTCATCTCATCATCTCTGTCTTGGGCGGGCGGGCAGAAAAAGAAAAGTCGAAAATGACCCACTTCCAGTGATCCGAAGTTTGAGTTGACGCCGACCGTGGTGCCGACACCCCCTCACGTCCCACCCCCATTTATTAAAGACAAGGGACATCACTCGGTGTCAGTCTGTCAATGTTTGTAGCGTTTGAAAATAATCAATACTGTTAGTTAAGTCTCATATATAAGGGATTTAAAGTCAAAAACTTTGTTTTTACGGGTTTGTTTTATTGTTTACTTTTAGAATTACTGATTTGAATCGACTTTTAATGTAATCTAGAATGATTTCCCTTGAATAAAAAAAAATCGGAAATTCTTAGTTGAAATTTGCATTTAAATACTCATTCGAGTTTTAATTACTTGATTTTTTACTATATCACTAGTTTCAAAGAATACGAATTGAAGGCTTTAGTTGTCAATCTTGGGCTGTGGTTTATTTTATGTACTGAAACTTTTTTGTAAATATTTCTGAATACTTATCATATCTCTAACCTGTAAAATGTAAACACTGTATTGATATTTTTGAAACCCCAAGAAATCAAATGAATATTTTCCACTCCCCGTAATTCAAATAAGTATTTTGTAAAAGAACATGGCCACTTCAGTTCACCTCTTGCTAAACGAGTAGAATGCCGGGAGTTCATAATGTGCCTATAATAAAATATCTTACTTTTCAATGGAAACATTATTATTGCTAACACGAAAATCGTTCTGTGAATATTTTTATAACGTATATCAATAGAAAGATTTGCCTTTTTAACACAATGTCAGCTATTTAAGTCTCATATATAAGGGATTTATAGTCAAAAACTTTGTTTTTACGGGTTTGTTTTATTTAAATCCCTTATATTAACTTCGTGGCCGTCTCATCATCTCATATCCCATGGGCTGGGCGGGAGGAAAAACAAAAGTCAAAAATGACCCACTTCCAGTGATCCGATCGAGCTGAAATTTGGCACACGGACCCATCTCACCTAACAATGCATCGTATTAAAATTTCAGATCGATCGCTTGTAGCGTAATTAAATTAATGCATTTTTAGTTTTTTCTTAAATAACTTATGTAATTCAAATTCACGGTTTGTTATTGTTTTTTTCCCACGCGAGTTTGAGTTGACGCTTAGACGTCGACCGTCGTGCCGACACCCCCTCACGTCCCATCCCCCGTTAAAAGACAGGGGACATCACTCGGTGTCAGTCTGTAAATATTTGTTGCGTTGGAAAATAATCAATACTTATAATTATGACTCAAATATTAAATCCCTTATATTAACTTCGCGGCCGTCTCATCATCTCATCCTCTCATGGGCGGGCGGAAAAACAAAAGTCGAAAATGACCCACTTTCCGTGATTCGATCGAGCTGAAATTTGGCACACTGACCCGTCTGACCTAACAATGCATCGTATCAAAATTTCAGATCTGAGCTCGGTCAAGCGAATCGGTGACCAGACTTTTCCCCTCCCCCCTCCCACCCACCCCTTAACAAAGAGCAGAAAGACAAAGATAGGCAGTACAAAGTAAACAATCATAATGACCGATTTAGCTTGTAGTTTTTAAAAAAAATATGTACCATTTTTTTAAAAGCTTTCCTATTATTTTTGGGGGGTCGGCTTGCGATCGGGTTATACACTTTTAATAATTTTGCCTTCCAAAAGTGATGGGGGGGGGTCGGCTTATGAATGAACGGGCTATAGAACGAGTATATGTGGTAATTATTTTTTTCATGAATTGAAATGAATCGATGTTCGATTATACTATTCAAATAAGTTTTTTTTCTCTGATGTCCTTTTCAATTATTAAAACAAATGACATCGATCTAATGAATATTTTAACAAAGTAACTTCAGTTTCAAATTCAATTTTTGTTTCTGGTTAGTTTTCTTCCAATATACTGACAACATTTTTAAAAAAGTATGATGCATGGAACATTTTCTTAAATCGAATCTTCACATTAAATGACGTTGTCGCGGAAAGATAAAGAGTTTAACTTTTACAGTTAAATTAAAAGGTTTAGATTTGGTTATAAACAGCAAAGAAATCAATCGCCTCAGCAGAATAACTTCTTTTAATGAACCTAGTCAGTCGTCAGCTGATGAGTTAGTTGCAGGATTTAAATTAAATGAGGCTTTCAAAGTCATTTTCTATAGTTCATTCTAGTACGTGTAGCGGGACAGTCGGTTTAGTAGTCCATTAAACTCCAGAGAAGAGATCATTTTGGTTATGCTTTCAACAAGAAACCTTTGCGATTCCCCCCTCCCCCCTTTATATTGAATGGAAGACGGCTTCTCCTCTTTCCGATATCCGTAGCCGATGTGACACCAGCCCTGGATTTACTGAAGCTGTCAAAACGAGGCGTCCACTTGACTGACCTTACAGACACTACGCCACAATAGAAGACACAACTTTCTCATTGCGAAATTCGGCCACATGTGATAGGCAGCCGTTATTGACACGTAAAAGTACCCCCACCCACCCACAAACCCCACCTCATCGCGGGCGTCTCCTTCCTGCGTTTACTCCTGCACCCCATTACTGGCAGCTTGTTTCCGCTTTTTTTAAAACTTGATTTCCGTAAGATTATTCTTTTCCATTACCACGACTGATGTTGTATAATTTCCTCTTAAATGTTTTCTGTTTCTGTTTATCGTATTTAAAATTTATTGAAGAAACAATTGCCTGGTGTTGTTACATACTATAACCCCCTTCGCCCCCCCCCCAATACCCCCGGGCCCATCAGTTGGATTATTTAACTGAAGAATTTTTGCGTGGCAATTTGAATGAAACTGACCACAACTCCGACAAAAAAATTCCATCAGAACTAAACGGTTGGTGTGGATGCACACAGAGATTGACCTGCAGATTCACATTTCAGCGTTACATCCAGGCTGACATGAACCGAGACTGACGATAGCCCCAAATGAACATCGATTGTACAAGGGCCAAAGGGAGCTAAGGTTACCAATGAAAGTTGATTTGTGATATTGTAAGATCTTCGGAATCTTTGGATTCGTTTTTTAAAGTCTTTTATCATTACTATTATTAGCGTGACCAGATAATTTTGATCCGCAACGATTTTTTCATACAAATATTTCTTTATGGTTCTGACAAGGAACAGCTGAGTTTACGCCGCCTATTCAGTAATAACGTGTATGGTGTATTGATTTAATCTTTTCAACACACTCCAATCCCAAAATACAGAAAAAGTGTTATCGGTGTTATGGTTAGTACAGTTTAAATACATTTATTTGTTTGATACACTGGATCAATCTCAAAATTAACCAATAATTTCCGCTCCAAGTATTTATTAAACAAAGACCAAAAATGTTAAAAATAATATACTTAAAAAAACACACACTCTCTTTTAGAATTGCTACAATCCATCAATATTTTAACAAACTTCTTAAATTCTTTATTACTATGATTTTATTTACAATACCTTTATTGATAAATTAGAGAAGTAGATAGTGTATGGCTAATACTAATATATGAAATTTACTGCCACAACTGCCACACACACGGTTGCTTTAATTGGTGAATTTCTCGAATCATTAGGATCGAAACACATTAAGATCCGTAGCGTGCAGACACGCACGTTCATGTACACAATTGGCGTGATTTAGCTGACAATGTGACAAGAATGTTGGGTTTTGACAGATTGTAAATTGTAGGGCTTAATCTTCGCCAATTAAAACATGTGAAAAACCCAATCGAGTTTTGGTTAATTTTAACAGGTTAATTCTGTGAAAACACATTCATCGAGTTACTCAATAGGTTATTTCTATGAGGACACCTTGATCGAGTTTCTCTACTGGTTAATTTTTTGGGACACCTGGACCATTTTACTAAACTGGTTAGTTCTGTGAAGGCACCTTTTACTGATTTACTGAACTGGTTAATTCTATGAGGGCACCATGAACGAGTTACTCAACTGGTTAATTCTATGAGGGCACCACGACCTAGTAACCCAATAGGTTAATTCTATGAGGGCACCACGACCCAGTAACCCAATAGGTTAATTCTATGAGGGCACCACGGCCCAGTAACCCAATAGGTTAATTCTATGAGGGCACCACGACCCAGTAACCCAATAGGTTAATTCTATGAGGGCACCACGACCCAGTAACCCAATAGGTTAATTCTATGAGGGCACCACGACCCAGTAACCCAATAGGTTAATTCTATGAGGGCACCACGACCTAGTAACCCAATAGGTTAATTCTATGAGGGCACCTTTGATTGTGGTATTCCAGTAAGTTTTAGTGCCCAACTCTTGAAATGTCGTGAGTAGTGATGACATACTTCGTTAACTCTATTTAACCATGTGCTTGACGTTCAGCTGTTTCATATTGTGATATACTTTCCCGTTTTAAAGTTTCTGAATCATCTTTTAAGTACTTCGATTTTCGTCTCTTATTTCTGAGATAAACTATTACAAATCGGCGATAATTAAATATTTGTTACCAGTTGTATGACAACTTCTATCGATTGTTGGGTATAAGGTTGTTTTCGCCTACTTGAAGTAACTTCTTACATAACGCTTCTATTAATAAAATGCACTGGTTAAAATTATTAAGACACGTATCAGGTTTCAACGAGTCGTTGTGTTTTTCCCACATTGGTTAGTGAACTCATGTACACTAAAAATATTGTGTCTATACTAAATTAAAAAGCGTCAAGGACATCCAATCTTAGGATAATAATCTGGAAAGTGATATATGATTTCTCAAGAACTTAGAATTTAAAAAAAATTGTTACAGGAAATTCGATAATAGGAAATAAATTTAATTGATAATAAAAAGAAATACTCGAAGAAGATTAGTCGTCTTGAATTTCTTATAATAACAAAAATTTTTTGTGTTTTTTAAAAGTTATTTCCGTGTGACGCTTTCGTTATCCGATAAAGACTTAATGTCACACCATCTTCTGTACTTTAATCTTTATTTAATGTAATAAATGTTTATTAAAAATAAGAGTTCAAAGATGTTTCTTGTTGTCTGAGAGATTATATTTTTAAATTACAATGTGTAGGACACACATACTGTTTTATAAATAATATAAACGTGTTAGTTCATTTGGGAGAAGGGAACAATACTAGATATATTTTTTTTCATTTTGGTATTTTAAAATATTTTTTTATATTAACATGGCTTAAAATAGTCTTTCTTTATTTTAATTAAGAATACTTAGACATAAATGAGTACTTTACTTTTTTGAGAACTATTGTATAACTTTTCCAGTGTACAGACTTATAACATTTAAAACCTCCAAATCTTACGCGGAAATATTATCCCACTAACCCGCTAAGCTAACAAGATGTAAGCGATTCCAAGAATTTAGCAGCACTAACCGTTCTTGACACCCGGAGCAGGCTCTTGGGAATAATCCAGTTCAAATCTTCATTTCCAAGTACACGACAAAATGGCAGCGTGAGAAATTGAGACCTGGCATATCCCCGAGCATCAGATCCGAATGATGGGACCAGCTTCGATTGGCTCGCGCCTCAAAGCGAATAGAGCTTGCGTTGAGAACACTTTGAAAGATGACACCGGAAAAGTGTATGAACGCATTTACTATTCCGGACGCTGAAGCCCAGACAATCCTGTACAGCATAAACTGACTGCTGTGATTTAGCCAAACTGACATTCATTTCCAACAGATTGTTTACGTGTTTGAAACAATAATGGTTGGGAGACGAACCAATTTAATAAATAAGATACAAACAACCCCGTAAAAACAAAGTTTTTGACTATAAATCCCTTATATGTGAGACATAACTAACAGTATTGATTATGTTTAAAAATGACAAACATTTACAGACTGAAACCGAAATTATCTCCCTTGGCTTTAAAACTAGGTCAACTCTAGCAGACGACGACTTTTGTTTTTCTAAATAGTGATTTATATAGTATAGATAAAATAAAAATGCATTAATTTAATTAATTTCATAAATAAGATACAAAAAAAAAGAAAAAAAAAGAAGCGAAATACAGTCGACCGCAGGAAAAGTTTTAAAAGACGCTGTACTAGTCTAACCATGTTCTTGGAGGTACAATAAATAAAGCGAAAAAACAAACAAACGATTTTCTACATCCATTATAAAAACGATAAACTTACGTTAGAAAAGAATGTTTAAGATGTAGCCACAAAAGCGACAGAAAACTGATTTTTCAGAAACCCACCGATCATTTCTCTCATTCTCTCTTACATCCCAGGCGATTTTCTTAAAGGTTATTTGACTTTGCTTTGATATTCCAACGATCAGGTTACGAGACAGCGTGTAAACTAAGACTTACAATGAGGGGGTGTCACATGTATCGTTCACTCCATTAAAAGGGCAGACGATGATGTAGCCATTACATTGCACTTCTCTCGCAACAATTTTAAGTATTTATTAAAAAGCTATATTTTCAATTATACTATTTATTATGATGAGCTTTGAGACCAATATGTTTCTGATCAAATATAATAAACACATATAGTGACAACTGGCCTTAAGGTATTAATTTATTACAAAACCTATTGATGGACTGTAACTTAAAGATACCGATTTAACAGGTTAAGATATTTATCTAGCTAATAATCCTCTTGAAGAATCACTCGGATGAGTTTACCAAGTGGCGTTACAGTAACCGAAAGCCAACTAGCGGCTTCATTATCCGTATCATATCTTAATTGCCAAAATCGAGTTGCGTCTTTCCAACTCACCAAAATCGAGTTGCGTTTTTCCAACTCACCAAAATCGAGTTGCGTCTTTCCAACTCACAAAAATCGAGTTGCGTCTTTCCAACTCACCAAAATCGAGTTGCGTCTTTCCAACTCACCAAAATCGAGTTGCGTCTTTCCAACTCACCAAAATCGAGTTGCGTCTTTCCAACTCACCAAAATCGAGTTGCGTCTTTCCAACTCACCAAAATCGAGTTGCGTCTTTCCAACTCACCAAAATCGAGTTGCGTCTTTCAAACTCACCAAAATCGAGTTGCGTCTTTCCAACTCACCAAAATCGAGTTGCGTCTTTCCAACTCACCAAAATCGAGTTGCGTCTTTCCAACTCACCAAAATCGAGTTGCGTCTTTCCAACTCACCAAAATCGAGTTGCGTCTTTCCAACTCACCAAAATCGAGTTGCG
>CALYLW010000152.1:52241-289741 GCA_944989445.1 Ampullaceana balthica | reverse complement strand
GCTTTAATCGAAATTAACGATTAATTAATCGTTAATTTTTCAAAAATTAACGATTAAATTTAAATTATTCGTTAACAGCCCTAAAAAAAAATAATATAAAAAGTTCTCTTCGTTAGTGTTATCTCTAACACTAGCTGCCGGGCGGATATGTCTCATGCCCTTTCAATACAGTTCTCCTACTGTCAGTTTAAATATACTGTCATCAATTTGTTTGAAAGAAAAAAGAAATAAACGAGGGGGGGGGTAATTAATGCCGGCTAGAAATATCCCACCAACCTATGATAGTGGGAATATGGCAAGTAACCATCTATTCAATATTCAAGAGATTTGACGAGATAAGCATAAAGTTAAAGTTAAGTATAGTTTTTGTGAAATCAATTAGTGATACGCCCCTGTACCCATCCACTTTTATCATGGCCCTAAATAATATAATAGCCCAAGTCACTCACTCACTGGATCATTGAGTGTGTAACGCTATGACGTCATTGTTTGATCTTATATTTTAATACAAGGTGTGCATCGGGTGGTGCGCAAAATAAATTATAAATTAAAGTCTCGCCGTAAAAATATATTATAGGACGCCACTTTTAAAGCTAATTTTTTAATTTTTCAAAAGGGAACGATGTAAAAAAGAGAATTCAAGGATTTATAATTATATAAATACTTTGTGTACATCTTAGGAAGCTTAATATTTCGTATTAATCAAACAAGGACAAATTAGTTGTGCTTTTGAAAAACGTTGGTGCCGTAGGCGCCCTAAAAAAAATTTGGCACCGTAGGCGCCTCGGCGTCCCAGCACAACTTAGTTAAATTAATTTATTTAATTGCATACACTTATTACTTTTACCTCAAATTTTTCAAAAATATATAAATTTCTGTAAAAGAAAAGAATATACTATTTATTAAGCGCACTTGTTTTATCAATTAATTTGCGCACCAAGTGCGCAGAGGTCAGTTCTTGACAGACAGTGAGCCAGTCATTTATGAATCAGGATGATTTAAAAATATATTTTTACCATTAAACAGATTTTTAAAAACATTAAAAAACAAAAATGAATCAAAAATGTAAAAAAAAAGTTGTGATCAAAAGCAATCGTCCATGTGGTACATAAAGTTTAATAAAGTAACATGAACGAAACAAATCAAAGATTTTTGATTTTGTTACAAATGTTTTGTTGTTTCACGAGGAGGAGAAAAATCATGGCATGGTGTTTTGTTTTCTATTTCGGTGAAAGCTATTTCTAGCGGTAAGTACTAGCGTAGGTAACATATATCTCGCACAAAAAATACATTGGTCAACCTACTTTGAAATAATTTTTTTAAAAAAATAAATAAACAATTTTTTGAGTTGAATTCGACTAAAAAGTATAATATCGTGACAACAAAGCTAACGGATAACACTGTTTATATTGAGGAATATTTTAGTTTTAGGTTCACCTCTCTTATTTTATTTTAGTTTCTAGAAGAATGAACCACGTGCATTTCATACCCGAACAAAAAGTGAATAAATCATATCCCCTAACTATACTCTGTGCTCGGGTCAAACAACAACATCGTGACAGGCTTAGGTCAAAACGAATCGATCGGACACCAGAGAACCTGCTGTGACCATAATGACTTGAACTTCAATGCATGATCTTTGTTTAGACACCTGAATGTTTACAATCGTAATGCTTTTTTTTACAGCGATATCTGACGGGTAAAGAGTTGGGTCGGGGTTTGGGGGGGGGAGGGGGAATATCGATACGTGTTTTCTAGACAATCAATGATCAATACACTATTCGTCACTTGTGTTTTTCTATTATTTTCCAATTTATTAATAATTTATATATTTTGTTACTTTACATCCTTTTCCATCGTATCATTAATATATTATTATTTATTTAGACGTGAATACGTGAACAAAAGGGGTTTTCTTCCTTATTTCTTGCATAGCAGAACGAATTTGCTGTGTTGCGTCACAAAATTTGGGAGCCATGGAATTACCGCGACTTAACCAATTTCGCGAAATAATGAATCGCAATTTATCAGGATCTAAATATGCGTTATAAAAATATAATTAATCGAAATTAATCGATTAACCTTTACTTTTTTCCCGATTAATCGAGCAAATTTTTTTATCTGTACCAGCCCTAATATATATATATATATATATATATATATATATATATATATATATATATATATATATATATATATATGTATATATATATATATATATATAAACACACACTTACATATATATATATATATATATATATATATATATATATATATATATATATATATATATATATATATATATATAAATATATATATATTAGTTAATTATCTTACACAAGCCCTCACATATTATTACTTCATGGAAAACGACGCTCTTTTCCAAAAGTTTGGATATCCTTTGGTTTACACATTGACAATTCTAAGCCGCTTTGAATCAAGTGCATTCGTTATGCTAATCATTGATTATTTATGGTAAACAGATCGGTCATCATCCACCAAAATGAACCAAGATTAACTCTTGACCATTAATAAGTCCCATCACCCACGAGAAGCTATTGGGTAATCAAATCAAAATTGTACTCATATTGGAGGCGCGCAAGAGGAAATAACAATGCCTACATTTGATACAAGAAATTTAATGAACTGAATTCACGATCAAGTGCATCTACTCTTTATCGCTGGTTTTTATTTATCTGTTACAGACGCTCCTTCTATGCAGAAGATTATTGCGTCCTACGCTTATCTATGGTTTGTGTTTAGTCCTACATTTTTATTAGAGATTTAAATGTTGATAAAGTGTTGGTTTTCCTGGTTTCTTCAGGCAACGCATGCCACGCCCGAATTCCGGACGGGAAGAACGAAAATTTGTATGTGTTTGTTCTTGGATACGGAATAAGAAAGGTGTTTTTATCCTTATGTCTATCTGAGGGTTGTATTAAGTTATCTTTGTGATGTATTTCTAAATTAGAATGAATTGCTTTATGTATGATTGCTACTTTGCTCTTGGTTCTTCTATCCTCTAGTGTTTCAAGGTTTAATGATTTAACTAATGGCGTTATTCTTGTCAGTTTTGAATATTCTCCAGTATTGAATCTGGCAGCTCTTGAATTTTTTCTAGTTTATCATTGTTGTCTTTGGTGGATGGGTCCCATACATAAGATGCATATTCTAGTACAGGTCTCACCCAAGTCAGGTAGCATTTTCTTTTTAAAATCTCTATTACATTTGTAAAAATTTCTTTTTATAAAGCCTAAGGTTTTGTTTGATTTTTTAATAACTTCATTGACATTGGGATTCCATGATATTTTCTCATTTATTATGACTCCTAAGTATTTTGAATCTTTAGTCTGGGTCAGTTCTTTTCGATGAATGAAATATTTTTAATTTATTTGTTTCTTTTTCTTTGTTACTCCTAACAGTTGGCACTTTTCTGGGTGGAAATTCATACTCTAGTTACTTTCACATTTTATCAATTCATGTAAGTCTTTTTGTAAAATTGTTCTATCTTGTTCTGATTTATTTGTTCTTTAGATTATACAATCATCAGCAAATAACCTAACTTTTGTTCCTGTTGAGATATTGTTGGGTAAATCATTTATATAAATTTAAAAGAGTAAGGGACCTAGCATAGTTCCTTGTGGAACTCCTGAGTTAATCTTTATTGGTGCATATTTAGATACATTTATTATTACAGCTTTGCTCCCTGCCCAAAAGGAAGTCTTGGATCCAGTGATGTAAGGAACCTGAGATTCCAAAGTTTTTTAAATAAACTAAGGTGGTGAACTTTGTCATATGCTTTTGAGAAGTCTAGTAATATTGTGTCAATTGGATCATTATTGTTTAAGCCTTTTGATAGTTCATCTATTAAACCTATTAATTGGGTTTCATATGTTCTGTTTCTTCTAAAGCCATGTTGATGTGGGCATAGGGCATTATATTTGTCTTAGTGGTGAACTATTCTACTATATATTATGTTTTCTAGTAATTTACAGGTGATACTAGTAAGTGATAAAGGTCTGCAATTACCAGGGTCTGATTTATCACCTTTCTTAAAGAGTGGAGTTACGATAGCTAATTTCCAATCCTGGGGCACTTTACCCTGGTTTAGAGAGGCTTGAAAAAGAACTACAAGGATTTGGGACAGTTCATTGACGAGAAATTATATGAAGTTTAAAAAAACTTTTAAACATTTCTATACATTAAGTGTAAACTAATGTTTTACACACTATCCACTTATGGTTACTTTAAAATAAATAAATTGATTGATGTGTCCTAAATTTAAAACGATACAAATATTTTTAACGCAATTTCCCTTGGGACAAATTGCGTTTATATATTTGAAATGTCTTGCCAGTCTTTTCGAGCTTTGATCAGCAACTCCTCCTGAACCATACCAGCTAGAGGGTACGGATTTTTTGCAAATATGTTAAGGAGTTCCCAAGGATGTGCACGGGCAAAAAAATTACCAAAAGGTTTACAGGATTTCCTGGAAAATCAAAAAAAAACCAGAAAAATATCAGTATTTTGTCAATTTCTCGTCAACCATGACATCTATCGGGTTGAAACAAACACTGAACGGTGGCTAATAATGTTTAGAGTGAAGGAATATTTGAAAAATCTCTTTTGGTTTGACTCCCGTAGTTTTAGCAGCAATTTGTAGATAGCTATTGATAATTTTAAGTTTCAGAATTATTGATTTGAAATGACTTTTAATGTAACCTAGAATGATAGTTAATGGGGTTTTCCCACTTTGTGAATTTTAATGTTAGGCTCGCGCGGTGCGCATTATTTTGACACATTCTTGGCGTGAACCTAGAATATAGAATGGTTTCCCTAGAATAAAAAAATCGGAAATTGTTGGATATTGCTTTTTAAATACTCATTCGAGTTTTTATTACTTGTTTTTAAAATAATTAAAATATGCGATAATTGATTACCGTGCTGCACATAACATAAGAACCTAATTAAAAAAACAAAAAAACTTTACGTCACATTATCTTTATTGAAAAAAACCCATTAACAAAACAAGATTCTAATCTAAATAAACTATTCTTTTTCTTGTCCTTGTATTATTATTTGTTGTTGTTTTTTTGTTGTTGTAAACCTTATGATGGAAATGAAAAATAAGTTTATCTGCGATCTCAACTTAAAAGTTTAATTAAAAAAAAACTACAACTACAATAACACCTAAAATGTCTTAAAATTTAAAACAAAAATCAAATATGAAACTTGGGTACTTTTCGAACGTTAATAAATGTCGACCTTATTCTACAACTGGCATCTGGGTTCGAAAAATGGTTAATGTAAAGTGTGTAAGCTTCCATTGTTTAATGTCCGTCACTGCTAGTAGTACATCAGACAAGCCAACCACGACTGTCATGAGCTGAGCTGCAACCCTTGAGTTGCAAGTCAAACCCCTCAGTAAACATTATGACCCTAAAAAAATATTTTAAAAATATTAATTAATGTGTTTCAGCTAAAATCTTTGTTTTAGTTCATGTTAGCACTTATATTAACCCAATAAGCCTTATAACATTAGAGTTAAAAATTATATTTATTCTAAGATAACTCTTAAGAAATACTCTCTTTCTCTCTGAATGTAAATTCTTTACAATAATAAGGACATTAAGCGAGTCAGTTGCAAAAAAATTATTGAGTTTTTACTTCTTAAAAAAACCTCAACAACCTCAAAACATACCGTTGCTAGTGTTCCTATGTTATAACCCCCACCTTCACGCCAACCCCCCCCCCTTTTTCACAGCTGTAGGATATACTTTGCTGGATTGCAACCGATCCCAATAATACGGCCCTGCAGATTGTTTAACATGCCTAGGGCAAAAATTATATTTACGTTGGCAATTAAGTTACGTATGTGTCATCGAAACAATTAGCTAATAAAATACAATCAAATTCCAATGCTTAATTCTTCTGAGTCGACGATGTTGTATAACATTTTTGATATAGTTAAAGGTTTTGTTTGAGCACTGAGACATTTCCTCGTGATATACAACACGGTATGGTGAGACAGTCTCGTAATATACAACACGGTATGGTGAGACAGTCTCGTGATATATAACACGGTATGCTGAGACAGTCTCGTGATATACAACATGGTATTGTGAGACAGTCTCGTGATATACAACGCGTTATGGTGAGACAGTCTCGTGATATACACCGCGGTATGGTGAGACAGTCTCGTGATATACAACACGATATGGTGAGACAGTCTCGTGATATACAACACGGTATGGTGAGACAGTCTCGTGATATACAAAACGGTATGGTGAGACAGTCTCGTGATATACAACACGGTATGGTGAGACAGTCTCGTGATATATAACACGGTATGCTGAGACAGTCTCGTGATATACAACATGGTATTGTGAGACAGTCTCGTGATATACACCGCGGTATGGTGAGACAGTCTCGTGATATACAACACGATATGGTGAGACAGTCTCGTGATATACAACACGGTATGGTGAGACAGTCTCTTGATATACAACACGGTATGGTGAGACAGTCTCGTGATATACAACACGGTATGGTGAGACAGTCTCGTGATATACAACACGGTATTGTGAGACAGTCTTGTAATATACAACACGGTATGGTGAGGCTGTCTCGTAATATACAACACGGTATGGTGAGACAGTCTCTTGATATACAACATGGTATGGTGAGACAGTCTCGTGATATACAACACGGTATTGTGAGACAGTCTTGTAATATACAACACGGTATGATGAGGCTGTCTCGTAATATACAACACGGTATGCTGAGACAGTCTCGTGATATACAACATGGTATTGTGAGACAGTCTCGTGATATACAACATGGTATGGTGAGACAGTCTCGTAATATACAACACGGTATGGTGAGGCTCTCTCGTAATATACAACACGGTATGCTGAGACAGTCTCGTGATATACAACATGGTATTGTGAGACGGTCTCGTGATATACAACGCGTTATGGTGAGACAGTCTCGAGATATACACCTGCGGTATGGTGAGACAGTCTCGTGATATACAACACGGTATGGTGAGACAGTCTCTTGATATACAACACGGTATGGTGAGACAGTCTCGTGATATACATCATGGTATGGTGAGACAGTCTCGTGATATACAACATGGTATTGTGAGACAGTTTCGTGATATACAACACGGTATGGTGAGACATTCTCGTGATATACAACACGGTAAGGTGAGACAGTCTCGTGATATACAACACGGTATGGTGAGACAGTCTCGTGATATACAACAAGTTATGGTGAACCATTTCCCAACTCATTGTTATCTTTAGATTAAAGATGTATACAAAATTATATTTAAATGAAAGTTTACTTGAAATGCTATTACAATCTCCTCTTTTCTAACCAAGAAAAGGTTAAGGGTAGACAACTCCTAACATAATATGAATTCTAACATCTAACTCTGCTTGTTGTCGATTTCTCTAGAAATTCCATCCGGCTTTGAGTCTGTTAACTTCATGTAACCACATTTTCCACGAGTTCAACGTGACGAACAAGATCAACTTCATTAGTTCAATAGATTTTCCTACACGAAATCTCTTAATCCAACAGCCAGTGTTTAAAGATGGCTGGAACGGGCCTTAAAGAGTTTTATATTTTCAACATCGTTGTCTCTTACAATTACCGTGTAGTAAAAATACTTTGTGTTAATAGTTCCAAAATTCCCCTACTTTGTATGTCATGTTAACAAAACTATTCAAACATTGTTTCTGAAGTAAAAAATAATCTGATCTTAAGCCTATTCGTCTTGCTTTTACAGGAGATAAAGAAACTTTTGTTCGATGTAATGTCATTACGGGAACCGCAGCTGGCTTAGATTTCTCAATTTCTATTTCTATTTCTTTCTCTCTCTCTCTCTCTCTCTCTCTCTCTCTCTCTCTCTCTCTCTCTCTCTCTCTCTCTCTCTCTCTCTCTCTCTCTCTCTCACTCACTCACTCTCTCTCTCTCTCTCTCTCTCTGTCTCTCTCTCTCTCTCTCTCTCTCTCTCTCCCTCTCTCTCTCTCTCTCTCTCTCTCTCTCTCTCTCTCTCTCTCTCTCTCTCTCTCTCTCCCTCCCTCTCTCTCTCTCTCTCTCTCTCCCTCCCTCCCTCTCTCTCTCTCTCTCTCTCTCTCTCTCTCTCTCTCTCTCTCTCTCTCTCTCTCTCTCTCTCTCTGTATGTTCTGTCTCCGTATGTCTTGTTCCCTCTCTCACTGCTTACTTATCCGCTTGTTCGACCAGGGCGTCGAAGTTAAACTCGTTTTGAAAAGGCTTGCGTCTAGAGCGTTATTGATTGATGAGGTTACATATGACATTCGCCATAAGTCATGTTTTACTTCCAGATCTTCCTACGGCTAATGTGCACACTTTTCAAATATTAGATTCGACCAGTGTATTTTCCGCAAGTAAATATAAACATAAATTTTGATTAACATTTCCTAAACGGTTGGGAAAAACACATTACGCGTACTTTCTGTATTTATCAATGTAAATGTATTAAAAAAATACTGTGTTTTGTAGATTTATTTAACTAAAAGGTAAGATTATAAATTTTAAAATTAGTTTCCCGTTAAAAGTGTGGTGATTCCTTGATTTAAACTTACCATTAATTAAATCTGTAGACATTTTGTAAATACACTGTGCAATTTTAAAAAAAATAATTAAAATTGGGCAAAATATGGCTTCTAAAATTGGGCAAAATAAATATGGCTTCTAAAATTGGGCAAAATAAATATGGCTTCTAAAATTCCCTTCACAACAAAACATTTAAAAACACCAAAGTACAATGTCTTTTTATTGTATCTTTTAGTTGGCTTCCGTTGAAATAATCGTCTGGAATGAAGTGACATTGTCGTCTGCTAATCACATAAACGAGAAATCGCGAGAACCCCTGATCCGAGGTCAATCAAAAGGATTTCGCAATCCATGTCCTTGGATTTGGACGCCAACGCATTGCTCGAGGCAAGAATAACAACTGGGCGACTACAACGTGTGACTGACAAATCATTGGTCAAACTGGCAGATTGGTCAACGCCTTATTTCGAAACAGTTTTTTAGTGTTTAATTCTATTTCCGATATGTTAGTTGTTTTTACTTTGTTAATCTGGGCAAACGTAAGCTTTTAGTTTCAAATCATCAAAATTCATAATTCCCGTAATAGATGTAATGCTTTTTTGATGTAATGCTGATTTGTTCAATAGTGCGCAAAAAATTTACTGCTCCAAATATAACTCTTTTCGAACGTTCCGCATAAAATTGTTCAATATGATAATTTATGAATTAAATAAAAAATAAATAAAATAAATTAAATTCTGTATTACGTTATTTTTTAAATATGATGTGTATTTATTTTGAAAAACTTCCGTCATTTTTGACACGTGATACGCTAGTAATATCATATTTCTTTTGAGTAATATCTGCTTAAGAGAGCATGGAAATAGCATGCTTCGATTATAAAGATATTTCTTGAAGCTACTAATTATTTCATTATTTATTTCTTCCACTCCACCAGAACACAGTCATAGTGGATGAACATTTGTTAAGAATGAATCTTCACTTTTCTTAAATCGATCACCTTGTAGAAACATCGATAAAATATTTTTGTGCTTGTTTTTCTGGAATCCAAAATTATTTTCACCTTTCACATTTTCGATTCCTCTGTAAGGAAACAAAAATTGACACTAATGTCGTCTATGTATTTATGAGTGCTACACGACTTAAATGTTAAAATATGGGAGATAATTTTTTAAACAATTTTCCCCACATTCATTGAAAGAGTAACTAACGACTTATCAGCCTGTTTTCTGATCTGTTAACCTGGTAAATATGCTTTTAAGCGGATCTGTGATTCTTTTGTGATTTTTTTAAAGTCAGGGGAAATAACCATATAATACATTACAGTTTTGGTACATTCTCCTCCCTTTTGTCGTTTTGATATACAGAAATGATTTTTACTTCAATCAAACAGTAGACTAATAGTTATAAAAGTATCTTTGAAAAAATTAAACTTTTCTCATAAGTAGCCAAAATGAGAATTTTAGCAATAAATAAGTCATATATTTATTTAGCATGTCGAAAGTTGGCCAATGTCTTAAAAAATCATTCAACTTTGTAAACATTACAGATTTCAGTTTAATCAAAGACGTTTTATAGGTTCTAAAAACATTAACAATATTGTATTTTATACATTCCAAATAAAATAATAATAATAATAATAATAAAGGTAATTTTGAAAATAATAATAATTGTAAATTAGTTTTATAACAGGCAAAAGTGTAACCGTGTGTGTGTGTGGGTGGGGGTATAGAGAGAGAGCATAGTTGTATAATTTTTATATCTCCCACGAGAGTCTTAAATAATGTAACAGGCGACTCTTCTTTGATTTCTTTCAGTTTTTTTTAAACCTACCATGCAAGTCTGGTCTTCCCCAATGTCTTACATTAGGGATGCTGCTTGTTGTAAAACATGTTTCTTCATCACATGGATGTACTGCAATCTTAAATTGTAAAGTTTCAGGCACGCTAATGAAAAAGACATTACAGCATTTATTGATTGTACAACATCTTCCATTTACTCAAGATCTTATATGAACGTATCTGATTGCATCTAGCATCATTTGAAACTGTCGCCAACATCCGCAGGGGGCGCCTGAACACACGTTGAATACCACCTGGTCTGTGATCTGAAAATAATTAACAATGCATCGATATCAATTCTCTTTATCTCATTAAAAAAAATAATAAATAAAAATATATTTATCTAAGAGCGCAAATGTTATCCCGACCAAACAAAGAAAAAAAAAGAAAGAAAAAAAAACTTGGTTCAATAAAAGATGCTAAATTCTGCCTTTAAAACCGACTGTGTGTCTTTCCATTGTAATTGTGATGTCAACTTATTTTGTTGTTTATCACTCAATTGTCCGGCATGAAGCTCTGAAGAAAATAAAACTGTTATAAAAGTAAGGACGTCTTTTTAATTCTATGTAATCAGATCGAAAATTATTTCCAAAAACAAGAGCTAAAGCAATACAAAGAAGAGGATGGGGGAAATGATAATCGAATGTTATTGTCGCGTCAACTTTACGTCCGGATGTCAGTTGATCTGTAGTCAATTATCTCTAACAGTTCTTATTTTTTCTTTTTGTTTATATAGATTCATGAAGGTGATACTCAGCTGAGTCTGAGCAAATAATAAACAATTCAAAAGTCTAGGTCATTCTGTAACGCTAAAGGACATAATCAGCATATTTTTAAAAAAATTGAAAATGTAGACTACAATCATAATCATTTTGGTTTCGAGATTAACAGCGTGTGGTGTTTCTCGCCGTAAAATATTATATGACGTCATTGTTTGAGCTTATATTTTAATTTTTGAAGAGGGTACGATGTAAAAAGAGCCGTTAATAGTTAAAAATGTGAGCTTCGCCATGGAGTATACATCAGATGTGTCCATGTTAATAATTTATTTTCAACATATATTTGAGGATTTATAATTATAAAATTATAAAATGTTGCATGTAGAGAAATTTTGTGAAAAATAAATCATTCTAACGAACTAAAATGTAATTATTCATTCCTTTTATTAAACTCATTCACGTACCAATTTTTGGTTGTCGGACACACTGATTCGAACGCATGCAATAACATTCACGTAAGTTACTTGGGCTTTAGAAAA
Source organism: Ampullaceana balthica (assembly GCA_944989445.1). Lineage (NCBI taxonomy): Eukaryota > Metazoa > Mollusca > Gastropoda > Lymnaeidae > Ampullaceana > Ampullaceana balthica. The sequence continues at coordinate 278,053 of CALYLW010000152.1, read as the reverse complement.
CATGTGGGTGCTGTAGGCGCCCCAGTGCAACCTAGTGTGTAGATAACATGCGTTGTAGTTAAAGTACAGTACCGTGTGATCCTCGTGTGGTAGCTGTAGGGCTACTCTTTGAAGTAGGGAGAAAGTTTAATATTAAAAACATTAAAATTCATAATGATCTTTAGAAAAAAATATATTCCAGAACCTACATAATTTGGCTGTAAAAAAGTATAGAGATAGAATTTAAAATAAAAATTGATACAGCACTGGTCAAGAGCTTCCATTGTCTATTTACTATCAACACAAGAGAAGATTTATGTGTATCATTTTGTCGAAGACAAATAATTAGAGGTTAATGGGGATTTCCCCATCAGTAATGGTTTTGCTAGTTTGGCACATGGTTCCATTTAAATTGAATGCACTTTCAATTATGACTCGGTGTTAGAGGATGTGACGCATGTCACAAAATGGGACTTAGTGACGGTTTGGCTGTCGAAATTCAGTTACACCATAGATGTTGTATTGAGAAGACGTACATTGTAGAGAAATAAATGTTTAAACGTATATAAGGGCCTGATTGGTGTTGAGTTGTATAGCCTGCCCTGTGTGGTCATACAAATGTTAGAACTGGAACGAACCACCTTTCTCGTGGGATGGTTTCCCTTAGAATGGTAACCTACTTCTTCTGACAGAATATCAACAACGACATTGGATTTACCTCAACTCAGAACTTCTCGATCATATGGCAACTTTGGGACATCTGACTGCCGATTTAGAAGCCGTCGGTCACCAAACATCCGGGTATATTTTACCTAAAACTTAGAACCCCTCGGTCTCCCGGCACTTTGGGGATATCGGACCACATTTGAAACTAATTCATCAATTATAACCACGTGAACCACGTGAATGACGCGAACCACGTGAACCACGTGAACGACGTGAATCAAGCTCCCATCCCTATACACTGTGTTATTTTTGGGCATGTAGCGGATTCAATTTTTTAAAAAATCTGACCGGAGCCGGATTTGGCCGGATTTATGAAGTAAAATCCGGTCGGAGCCGAAGACGGATTTGTAAAAATGGCCGTAATTTTAAATTAACATAATCACTACTTTGCTAATCAATTTGCATTAGCTGAGAAATAAACTGACTCACGAAACAAGTCTTCCTTAAATTGTTCTGCTCTTTTACAGCACATACTGTATACTGGCCGCTTCAACTGTAAGCTACCAAGACTATCTCAGCATTCAGGTAGCCATGGAAACAACATGAAAATCAACTTCCAGAGAGCAGTGTGAAACCTTTCTGACTTTGAATCTACTTTGATAAAGTGGATTCTGGCTCTTAGGTGTAGATCAAAGAGAAATGATTAGTCAGTTTGTATAATTATGGCGATGGGGACCAGTGGCGTAGCTAGCTTTAGAGCAACAGTGCTAGTGGAAGAAAATACCATACATTTAGAAAAAACCAAACAAAGTGCAGTCAGGTGAAAACCACACCTCAACCACATTTCCTACGCAACTGTCTGGGATAAATCTAAATTTGATATTAAGCTGGAACAAACGTTTCAGAAAGGAAAAGGTTCTTACCTTTTTCATTAGCCTACAAAAGATCCTTGTACCTAGCATTACTGTGTTTTGGAGGACGGTGAAATCACTTTGGTCCTCAGAAAAGGTACCAATTCTGAAAAAAAGATGTTAAAATAAATTATATTTCTGTTAAATTACTATTTTAAAACCTAGAATTCTAAAAAAAACTTTCTCAAAACTATCAAAGATAAAGATTATTAACATAGATGGTGTGAAATATTCTTTTTTGTAATAGGAGACATGCTCCATTAAAGCAAATCGCTTCATTTATCTTAAAATAAATATCTGGAACTGTTTCCTGTCAATATCATAAAATACTTTTGAAATAAATCAGTGACGTTAATAACGCTAGCAGCTCTACTGACTATAATTCCTCCATCACTAATTAATTTTCTTTCATTTTAAGGGAATCGCTATCTAATACTTACGGTCGTTCAACCTTTTAAAGAGGGAGGCGCCAGGAATGAGTTATGTACCTTGAAAGAGTTGGGGGCCTTGTATATAAATTAGGATAACCAATGATCTACAATACTTTGACCAAAAAATATTGCAAACAATTTGTTGCTATTAAACACATACAAGTTACTTTGTTAACTGGTGCCTAAACAATTGAATAAACTGATGCCTAAAATTATTTTTCGAGGAATGGTATAGATCCGGAAGTTGCTTTCCCTCTTTTCTAGGAAATGACGTATCTATTAATCATAAATGAGTGTTTCCTCCCCTCCATCATCCCCCCAACAAATGAAAGTAATCTTTTGATGTCACATTTGGAATACTCTGTCATTACACAATTGGCAGTATTACAACTACCGAGGCCTTCAAGACAGCACTAAAGACACATCTCTTCAAACTTTACTTTCAAAATTAATTAAACAACAATCAAACATTTCTTTCAATGGGTAAACGTAGCTTATTTGCACCGAAATGTCATTATTTGTTGTAGTAAGGATATGAATGTTTTACATTGAGTTCATTGATAATTATGTGTGTTACTATTTTTATGTAAAGCGCTGTGAGCCCAGTTGCTTGCTGGGGTACTGCGCTAAATAAATTATCAAATTATTATTCTTGATTTTAGAACTTACATAAACTCGCACACAAACGTAAGGACACACACACAAACACACACAGATATAAAAGGAGGGGCAAACTAGGGGTGTACCGCATTCAATTTTAAAAAAAATCCTGCCGGAGCCAGACTTGGCGGATTCAGTAACTGAGATCCGGCAGGAGACGGATGTGCAAAAAAAAATCTACTAAATCACTTGACTTAGGTGAGTGGAGTCAATTGACCGTTCATTACTGCAGTTCATTACTATAGACATGACCATGATGACATATTCTCGTATTAAATCATTGAAATGTGTAAAATAATTACATTAGAAAAAGTAATATTAAGTTCCATAAGTTCAAGATGAAACACAATACATAAGCACATAATGTTAATTTAGTAATTTTAATTTTTAGTTTTCAGTTTCAGTTTTTACTTTTCACATTGTTTTCGGTTGGCAAATTGGCAGCTCAGTTACAACTAGCAACAACAGTGACAGTTTATAGTTTCTACGCGAATTCTTCACTGAATGGTAGCAACAGCCGTACTCACACACTTTAGTATCCCGCAGTTTGCATTCATTAATACATGCTACGCCTGCGTGATCAATGTTCCCTCTTAAGGTTCGTTGGTCCGTGTGCAAAGTAAAAAAATCTTGTGTGCAAAATTGCACAGAAACCATTTTTAGCGCTATATTTTACAAAATTTACTTCGTGAAAATTCCAAACTGTTGCGCGGCGTCGGTTAGATATCTGCGCGGCCGTGGAGCCACGCAGTTCAAAGGGAACATTGTGCAGCATATTGTGCCGTTTTGACTCAAACGGGTGGTCCTTTAATGACGCCACGCACCTAGGGAAGAATAGGGTCACAGATTTGTGATATTTGTTTTCAACAACTGTGACGTAACATCAAAGCACGCAACTTTAAGTAAAAGTTGAACTTAAATCTTTGATTGCTAACAATTTATTTAATGACGTCTTAAATGGCTTCACGCGTGTTACGATATTAGAGTGCAGCCTTACACTTAACTAAAACCATACTTAAATGACATAAAGTGATTTGAAAAAGGCTCATTTTTAAATAAGAAATACAGCTTTTTTTTTGGGGGGGGGGCGAAACTTTATGACGTCATATTTGAGGGGAAGGCTAACTTTTTTTGCCAACGTATGACGAAAAAAGGGGGGGGGAGAATGGAGAAAAATCGCGTGACGTCATTTATGGACGACGCCATACAAGTTCTAGCACGCGGGTCGTATTCCAAACAAATGTCGTATACCAAACAAAATGTTTCTCGTCCAAACAGGACGTATACTGATTTGGACTTATACCAAAGCAGACACATACCGACGTACCACTGTATTCAAGTCCCACAATCTCATGAAGTAATGCATAATCAAAATTCAAAATTAGTGTTATTGTTTGTTTTTTTGTTTTTTTGTATGTGTTTAAATTCTCTTTTTTACGTCAGCGAGAAATACTAAACTGTAACTGGAAGTGCTACTGTGCTATTGCCAAATCCGGCCTAAATCCAGCAAAATTGGACCGGAGCCAAAGCCGGAGCCGGATTTGTAAAAATGGCCGGATTCTGGATTTACTAGAGCCGGAGCCAGAGCCGAAATCCGGTACATCCCTAGGGCAAACAAAATTGCTTATATAGAACTTCCTACCAGCAATTCACAAGTGAAACATTTTCAACAACAATTTTTCTAATATCTGTTTACCTCATGACCTAGGATGCAGGAAAACAATAATTATTTAAAAGTTAATTAGTTTTCTTTGCTAAAAGCCATCATAAAAGAACCACACAAAAAAAGGTCAATAAACTTAAAACATTTTAAAAATAAAATTCAGGACCAGAATCTAGACGTAATTGATTTTTTTTTCCTTTTAATATTTTCAATACATTAGTACGCATGGACTTTTCTTGGTAATTTTTCTTCAAACACGTATTCCCATTAAATATTCCACTTCCACATAGAAGTTGCGCATGGTTTATTAAAGCGTCAAAAGTATTATATTTCCCTAGACTTTAAAGAAAACAACTAATTATTTTGTTTGATCCCACGCTCTTTAGAATTAGAAAGGATGTTGTCATTTTTTCCTTTTGCTTTTTTTCCAGCAAACAACTTTATCATCTTTCATTGTTCATAAATGGATAAGAAATAATATTTTAGAAAAAAAATCTTTATTTTATCAAAGTCTGTCTTGTTGTCGTTTTGTCAACTTTATTGTCTTAATTTTCTTAAATTATTCTGGATATCAAATGCAGCCCTTGATTTGGAGTCTCGCATATTAAATTTTCATTGCTTCTTTACTTTAACGCATACTTAGATGTGGTGGGGGAAGGAGTATGAAAAAACAAGAGGAAAAGATGTTATGCTCTTGAATGAAATAATTAAATAATACCAAGATTGGATGTACTGTGTAGAAATTGTTTTAAGTTATTGGAACTTTGCGAGTAAAGTTCAATCTAAAACTTTGCGAGTAAATTTCAATCTAAAAAATTGCGAGTAAAGTTCAATCTAAATTATTCCATGTACTTTCTTTACCTGGAGTGGAATATGACTTCAGTATTTTATATTTGTCCTGTGATGAGGCCTGTCTTATCTATACAGACGCTAGTTGAATACAGAAGATTATTGCTTCTAACGTTCTGGTAAGAATGCAGGCCACGGCTGTGAGGGACCACGCTACTCCCATCCGCCTTTGTTTCCCTAACTAAGGTACCCACTCAGAGCTGAATGGACGCAGCAACACACATGGCCCCGGCAACAATCTACGCCAGCCGAGCGCGCATGCCACTCGACCACCGAGGTGTCCACCTAATTTTCAAACACATCTCTTCGCTACCCTTTTAGATAAATTTTTCTTCTGATATTTTAAAATATTATTCACGATTGTTATTGCTGATCTCAATGTCTATTTTTTTCAAGGAATGTCTTTCAAAAGGTCATGTAGGCTCTACGACACAACTAATCGCAGTTTTGATAGAAAAGCACCCAGCTCGCCTTCGCTTCAAACATCATTTATTATCAATGCTCCCTCTAAGGTTCGTTAGTCAGTGTGCAATATGAAAAAAAAACTGTGTGGAAAGTTGCCAAGCATCCATTTTTGTGCACAATTTGATAGCCCACGAACAAAGATATTATATAATAGCACCTATCAACACTTTCTGCGCGGTAATTCTCAATTTCTGCGCTGTGTCGGTCAGGTATCTACTCAGCCGTGCGGTTGCACAGCTGAAAAGGAAAATTCGTCGAAAAAAAAACAACTGTGATTAGACTTCTGCGAAGAGTACTTCTACTAAAAATCCTGCTAGACGTCAAGTGATATAAGATGACACGAATTTACACTCCAGAATCTGTTTGTAAGGATTAAAATGGAGAAAGTTAGAATTATGAATGTTTTTTAAATGGCTATTTTTTGTATACAAGCACATTTTTATTGTGTGTGCGAGCACATATTTTAGAGATAATAATCTTTGTCATGGTATAAGTTCATGACAGCATAGGTTTTTCCCCAGAGGGTACACTGTGGCTCCGTTTGATAACCGCTGTACTTTTGAAAATAAAAAAAATGCCTAGTTTTACAGGATATCTTAAAAATATCCCACAAATGACGTCATAGTGAATGCACAATGTATGTAGACATCACCGACCACCCTTAATTTAGTATCAAAGTTCATATGTGTGACAAGTCTTTTCATGAGGATGGATCTTATTGGTTGCTTACATTTTGGTCCCAGTCCAATGCTCTGTCTCGAGTCTAGAACAAAATTAGGGGCACTTTGTTTGGGTCTCGTTTGGAATCAAATTACGATGAAGATGGGGCTCTAGCGCTTAATGGGTCTGTGAGAATATTTGTTAGAGTGGGGAAATTTTTGTAAGCAAGCGGCCGTCGGGCTTTATGTAGCCGTTAATTTACCACTGTGCCGTAGTCATAAATTGGTTCTTTATATTATACGGATAACCTAATACACGTATAGTTATGAATACTGTAAACTCTATTATGGAAACAAAATCAGTGAAATAAAGACCATATAGTATTATTTACAAGAACGACCCACGGCGTAGCATACGCCGCAGCTTGGCTCATAGTGCAAAGAACGGGTGGGGGGGGGTTAGAGTACGGACACAAACAGCAGCATGAAGTAATGAAAAATAGCGAGTAAACGTTGATATAAGCTTACTGAGGTTGTTGTTACCCGCCCCCCTTTATTACTACCATCTAACATAACTGTGATTGGCTGACCTTAGCGAGGGTTAGTCATGTTTAGGGTTGTTAATTACGTGTTGTTGGTTTTTTTGGGCAAACCCATTACTGATTATGTAACTCCGATTTTAAACCGATTAACGTTTTATAGCTGACTTCATAGAAATTAGGGGTTTACCGGGTTTCGTCTGCGGCTCCGGCAAATCCGGAATCCGGCCATATTTACAAAACCGGCTCCAGCAGAAACATGATTCATAAATCTGGCCAAATCCGGCTTGCCGGGTTTGCGATAATCTTTTTTACAAATCCGGCTTCGGTTCCGGGCGGACTTCACTTCATTAATCCGGCCGAATCAAATTCGATTATTGGTTTGGAGAATTTAAAACCGATTGTCGCTTTCAAATCCGATTATAGCTTAACAGCCTTAGTCATGTTGGAAATATGAGGAAAAGAACGGGCAGAAACAAACATTATTTTTTTTTAAATTGTTCCCGCTGGGGTTTGATCCCAGGACTTTCCGAGCGCAAGACGGACGTGATAGCCACTACACTACGAATCATATGTTATTCTGTGAAGGAAAAACGCGACTGAACGGCAAGTGAACCCCCCCCCACCCCACACACACACTTTTTTTTCCATTACATCACGCGTGCCAACTGTGATTTTTCGACCCCAGCGACGGTAATTCGTCATGCTCATTTGCACATGGTCGTGAAGGAGAAATATATAATATAGATGCTGCATGCCGAAACCGCACAATCGATTCGTTATGTCAATACTTCGAATAAACAACAAAGACGGGATAAGGGAAGCTATCTACTGATGTATAAGAGTGGTTCCAAAGTTAACATAATACAAGGCTATCTACTGATGTATAAGAGTAGTCCTCCGGTTAATAAAGACAAAGGGGCAACTACTTAAATCGCATGAAATGGTTATCTAGTCAAAACATGACAATGTTATCTTTGAAGTTTTAAGCAGTGGTTCCCGTGTTAAGATAAGGCAGTAGAGCCTAAGCCACCAGAACCTAAGGCGGGGGCTCCATAATCTTCCATTGACTCAATAGCACTAAAAATAATATTTTTTTAGAAAATAGTGACACATTTGAAATTAACATTTTCACTGAAATTTCAGGCGAAGTAATGTGCCCGAGTAAACTATGTTACGGCATTTCCCGTCAGCGTTACCTCGATAAGAAAAAAAATAAATGAAATGAAAACCATCAAAATGTTTGTCATGTAAGTTGATGACGTGAAAGTCTCTGAATTTGTCCTAGACTTGCTGGAACAAACAAACCTAAAAAACAAGTGACGGAAACAAAACAAAAAAATCGAAAGTAATTACGAGAAATCAAAGCCCCCGGGCCGTGGTCATATGAGAGGTGAATCAATTGTAACTGATCCAAGTCACTTCATTAGGGACGAGACATAGATCCCTTTAAAACCACCTACTTGAATTCACGCACTTTTATGTCAACCTGTAGTATCAGATTAATAGCGTTGGCGTGAGAAATATAAATTTAACTCCCAAACATGAAGGCAATTTTCTTAAAGAACATACTGATAAAGAAATGCAATTACGCAAGAAACGCAGATTATGCGAAACTGATACATTAAAAAAAATGAAAATGACACATCATATTGGAAAATATTTCAGGAGAATAGAAGTTTTTTAAAAAATTTCTACATGTAATAATAAAACTAGTTTTGGCTGTTAAAGTTGTTTTTCTCAAATTAATTTAAAAAAAAACAACAAAAAAAAACAATAAAATAAAATGCAGGTTAAAAAAAAGAAGAAATCTTTTAATTAAATACTAGACGCCCAGCGGCGTAGAATACGCCGCAGACTTGCTCATGGAGAGTGCAAAGAAAGTGGAGAAAGAACGGACGCAAACTACGGCACGAAGAAATCAAAACAACGCGAGCGAACGTCGGTTGGGGGGATGGACTGACAACTCATTGTTTGTTTCGAGACATTTTCAGGCGAAATTCGGTACATCCCTAGCTTCTATGAAGTAGGCTATAAAATGATAATCGCTTTAAAATCGGGGTTACATAATCGATAATCGGTTTTCCAAAAAACAAAACAACAACAAGCAATTAACAACCCTAAATAATACTAATCCTCGCTAGGGTCGCCAATCACAGTTTATGTTTAAGGGATGGTAGTATTAAATGGGAGGCGGGTAACAACAACCTCAGTGTGCATGTCTTCAAGTTTACTCGTTTTTAAATCCCTTATATTAACTTCAAAATCTTGTCTCTCTCTCTGTCTGTCGTCATCTCTTCGTACGTCGGGCGGGCGGAAAAACAAAAGTAGAAAATGACTCACTTCCCGTGATGCCATCGAGCTGAAATTTGGCACATAGACTTGTGTCCCCTAGCAATGCATCGTATCGAAATTTCAGATTGATCGAATGTACTGTAATTAAATTAATGCATTTTTAGTTTATCTCTATACAACGTATGTAATTCAATTTCACTGTTTGTTATTTGTTTTTTCCACGTGACAGTTCAGTCCGCGCGTTGACGCACCCGTTTATGCCCACACTCCCTCCCGTCCCTTCCCCCATTTTTAAAGCCAGGGGATATCACTCGGTGTCAGTCTGTAAATTTTTGTCGTGTTTGAACATAATCAATACTTTTAGTTATTTCTCATATATTAGGGACTTATAGTCAAAAACTTTGATTTTACGGGTCTTTTTTATTTATTTACTTAGTGCTGCTTTTTGTGTCTCTACTCTCACCCCCCACCCCCCAACTGTTCTTTGCACTGTCTATGATGAGCAAGTCTGCGGCGTATGCTACGCCGCGGGTCTCTGCAGAGTTCCTTCTTTTCATTCACTCCCAGTTGTTTGCCCAAACCCACCCCATTTTGACAACTGTGTCTTTCAGGAAGTCTTCACCCGTTGGCAATAAACGGGGTAAAAGAACGGGCACAAACAGACATTTTTAAAAATTAAAAAAAACAACAACACATGTTTTCGCTGGGGACTGAACCCAGGACCTTCCCCATATGAGGCGGACGTGATAACCAGTACACTACGAATCTCACGTTTTCTGTGAAGGAACATAGCAAATGAAACGCAAGGACCATTGTTGGTCTCGATACATCGGTCGACCCAAATCCAAGCGAGGGTCATTCGTCATGCTCTGTTGCACTTACTTGCAGCTTGCTTGCCTCGCATGGTCCGACCACGAATGGTTGGGCGACGAAGAGAATTATATAGATAGATAGATATTAATGCCAAGAAACCCGACGCTCTCAGGGTGCTGAATAAATTGAGAAACATGACACTGTAGGTTACTATGTACATCAATACTATGGAAAGTAGTGAATACATTGTTGACTCGCGCTTAAGCTAAATGTTAACTTTAGTAAGATGAGGTAAGTCCTTATTCAAATAAGAACAGCCGATTGAAGCATTATGTTGCGCATTCTGATATTTCATAGTCGAACATACTTTCTGTATCCATGCCATTGAGATGGATATGATCGCTTAAACAATATTTCAAATGATTCCCTCCCTCGATCCTTCCCAGAATTAGTTAAAAATTCAAATCTTTCTAAGCCTGTGTCGGAAAACCTACATTCACCCTATGAAAATGCGCCACATACTTTCAGACCACCTGTCCCCAAAATTTAAAAAAAAATATTTTGTACACTTCTATAGCGCAGGTACCCCAGGCTACGGATCTGCTCATCACTCTTTACAAACATTTCCGACTACAGAAAACACATTGCACTCTCAATCTTCCTAAACATAGATACTTAGGCTGTCGCGGATGACACATTTTCTATTTGTAACTTTGTTATTAGCTGCGCGCGGTGGTATGTTTGGTGGTCGCGTTATTGTTAGTCGGTTTGAAAGCGTGCAAAAGGGAGTTGTTTTTTGTTGACGTCATGAGAACGTTTGTAGAAGGTTAGAGAGTTTTGTGTATATTGAGTTGTGGCAAGGAGGCAGGCCATTAAAGTTTGTTTCAGTTATTAGTTTCGTGTTATTTCTTGTGTGATAGAAAATTATATGAATCTTGAAGCAAGTGGTACAGATCTACTTATTAGGACGCTTGTGACATACGCGACACTTTATACAAATGTCCAGAAATGGACGTTTATCCTTCATAGACTGGTACTTTGATGGAGTGTTGATATTTCGGGGGTGGGAGGGGGTGGAAAAGGACAAACCGCTAAAGTAAACATCGTTTACTATTGTTACGGCTCGTTAGTAACTGATCTATACACTTATTTTGTTTTAAAAAATCTCAGTGGCAGTATGTTAACGTCACCGATCACCATTTTGGGCTTAATCCCATCCGCTTGATTGTTTCATTGATTTCCAAAGCAATTTTTGTTTACCTCTTGCAATCTTGTAAGAAAGTCAAGTAATATTTTCCAATGAATTCTGGAATATATCGAAGAGTTCTAACATTTTAAAAAACAAATAAATACACAAAACAAAAAATGCGAGGAGTTTTAGATCAAAAGAAAAAGGATTTATTTATTCATGTATGGTTTGATTTCTTATTTCAATTGATTTTTAAACCTTTACTTTGGAGATTGCCATTGGGTACACTTTTCGTTTTGTTTCATCTTCTTGGAATTGTTATTTTTAGTATCATTTTTGCTTTAATATTACTATCTCGTATACGGAGTATAGGGAGAAGTACATAATTGTAACAGTAATAGTTCAACTAAAAAAAAATGAAATCGAGATTTTGACGAATTTATGGGTAGGAAAAAAAACAGTTTTGCAATCATGTCTGTATGTGTGTGTGTAAGTGTGTGAGTGTCTGTGTGTGTGTGTGTGTGTGTTTGTGTGTGTGTGTGTAAGTGTGAGTGTGTTAACATGGTAGTTTGAGTACCGTTTCTGTTAGATGAACGCAATTTCACATGTAAGTATTAGATTCTATAAGTAGGTTTCTACGGACCTTTGAGCTATTTCCGGTAATCGGAAGTGGTAATGAACTCTATTTCCCATTTCTCAAAAAAACTTCAAAAAGTTATAATTTCTTACAAATTCTCATAAAGCAACGTTTGTGATCCTATACGTAAATTTCTATCAACTTTTGAGTGATTTCCGATAACGGGAGTTCGTACTTTATTTTAGCTGTGTCGAAAACCTTCATAATTTGATAATTTATGTCTGAATCTCATAATAAAAGCAGCATATTAATTTTTTTTATTTATTAACATTTCGCCTCTTTGTGTTTTCTCGAAAAAAAAGTGGTTTTACATCAAACATCGTCTACGTATAAATATTGGGAAACATTGATATTACAGACCTACAAGTTCTTTAACCCGATTCCAATGAAATTGGCATCCCAACCCTTACTGTTATATCAGTAAATACTAGGGTATAGGGGAGTTTACTTAAGCTTTTTGTGTGCTATAGTTTAATATAAATATATGTTGTACAAGTACAATAAATTATAAGTTTTTAAAACTTAAAACTCAGTGCGTATCCCTTTTCCTTCATTTGCATATTTAGTCATGCGTGACTTTTCTTTTCGTTACGTACTGCCTTTTAATCGAGTCATCACCATATTATTTAGAGATAAATTCTAGCATGAGACCATTAGTGGCACGTGACGCTTTCTTGTTGTTCAATGCGGGCAAGTCAAATGTTCTGTCTGAATACTATGCTATCAATAGGAAAGTAAGCAGCCTAGTAGTTTTATGTTTTTTACATCTATGTTAAAATATATAAAACCTTTGACGTTATATAAGATATTCATTATTCAAATTCTAAGCATTATTTTTCAGACGTCTTAGACCATACCCCCCATGCTTTAGTAACAAAGAAATAATACTAGTATTATAATAATTGAAATGAAAATAACAGTAACGAAAACGATAATAAAAAACATTTTAAAAAAATAATTATAATAAAATGCGATTTGTTTCATATATTTTTCATGATTAGTAAGACTTTTACCTGCAACAACTAACAAGAAAATGCTTAAAAACAACCTTTTCAAACTTAAAGTTCGCACTTTCGCATATAGCGTCTTTCCCTGGCCTATTAACTTTATGCAGTGACACACCAAAACCATCTCTCCCGCCCCTTCCTTTTCCCAAACGTGTGGTATCCGATTTTCGGATTATACAGATAGCGTAACGAATGGGCAATAATTGGCCGATGGATTTCTAAAAATGAGAGGGGCTGTTCATTGATTTTGCAGGAAATTAACTCTTGGGAAAACGGCGTTATCAGCAAGCCTGCCTTCAGCCTATCAGATCAGCGGCTCAGAGTTAAGACTATGTCATCCCCCCGCTAACTAGGTTATTTTTGCTGATCAAATTACTTCTGTGAATGGTGAGGTGGAATCTCCAGCGACCTGCAGGAATGCATGGCATTAAAGTCTACAACTATTGCAAAACTAAAATTTTAAAAAGAGTATAGTATAATTCGTTTCCTATATAAAACAAAGTCTAGAAAGGTTATAAATGAAGAGTGATGACAAATGTCAAACTTCAATGAAAGAAATCATTAACTAAACAATATGTATGAGTGGGATCGCTAGAATTGGTTAAGTATGCTACCCAAAATCACTGTTTAGTATAGTAAGTAAAGTAAAGTTCCCTTTAGAGACTATGGGCCTTTGAGGAAGTGAAGCAGCGTTGAAAATTTTATGTAACAGCTGGATACGAGGAGATTGTGTGGTTAACCCAAATGCTCAGCCGCCTTTACTTTACCCTAACTAATGTCAGGTACCCTTCATAGCTGGATGGACTCGAGGGACACCCTAAGACACGAGGGCGAATCCACGAATCACAGAGATTCAAACCCGCGACTCGCGATACGCCAGCCGAAAGCGCATGCCACCGTGCCCAAAAAAAAGGACTCTTAGTTGAGGAAGATTATTGTGACTTTAAATAATGGAAGAAAATGTATACAACAAACAGTCAAACACTACAGTGATAGTTGCCTTTCTTTATTTTAGCTTTCATTAGGTACGAAATTCTTGTTACAATCTAGGGAATCCCATGGGGATTTGTTGGAAAATACAAAGGGAATAAAATGCAATTCTTGGAACATCTTAGGTACAAAAGATTCCAAAATGTTTTTTTTTATTTCACAAGCAACCTGACTTGATGAAAACTATATAAAATATACATCTATATATATAATTCAGTTTAACTGGCATGTGCAAATGAGCATGACGAATGACCCCCGCTGGGGTCGAAAGATCAGAGTGGGCAAGCGCAATAGGATAAAAAGAAAATAATGGTGGGTGGGTGGGGTGGGTGGTTGCAACACTGCTGCTTGCGTTCACTTGCATTGTTCCTTCACAGAATAACATATGATTCGTAGTGCGGTGGTTATCACGTCCGCCTAACACGTGGAAAGTCCTGGGTTCAAGCCCAAGAGGGAACAATTTTAAAACAAATAATTTTAAAGGTTTTTTTCTGCCCATTCTTTTCCCCCATTGTTTGCGAACATGACTAACCCTCATGAACAGGGTCTGCATATCACAGTTTATGGTTGGCAAGGGAAGGTAGTAAAGGGTGGGGGCAGATAACAACAACCGCTGTGCATATGTCTCCACGTGTACTCGTTTTTGAAGTGGTGTCTGGTTGATTGTTTGCTTGCTTGTCGAAAAAAATTTGGATCGATGTTAACCCACTTTCTCGCAAGCTAGCGAGCTGAAATTTTGCAGGCGGACTCGTGCCGATGATAAAAATGACGTATCGAAATTTCAGATTGATCGCATGCACTGTATTTGAATTATTGATTTTTTAGGTTATTTTATTTATCTCTATGTATCATGTTAAATTTTTGAGATAGAGTGTCGTGGTGCGTATTATTTTGAACAACCTTTCCTGTCGCGCAATAAGGTGCGCATTTTATTGACAACACTCTTTATAAACATATTCCTGATCGGTGCGAATAATATTAAACATGTTTTTCGACACAACTACAATTTTGTATTTTTGGATGGTCTTGCGCTGCGTATTATAACGAACATTCTTTTATTTACGTCTCGTACATAAAGGATTTATAGTCAAACATTTGTTTTTTTACGTTTTTCAAAATTTCTTCATTATTTCGTGCTGCTGTTTGTGTCCGTTCTCTCTCACGGTCATTCTTTGCACTATCTATGTTAAGCAAGTCTGCAGCGTATGCTAAGCCTCGGGTCGTATCTTGTATGCTTTAAAGAGGAAAAATGATTAACGTATTTAAATGAATATTTAAGAAATGTTTAAGAGTTTTCAATAATATTCCTAGCCTAGAAGCAACTGTATAGCATTAGCGAAATTTGTTACTTTATTCTATTTATATTATCTCCACGCCTTCATGATGGGTGCATATAATCATTAATCTCAATTTAAGCACTTAACACAGTTGTGTTCAGGTGATTTCATGAGCCCAGGAGGTATGCGTGGCGAATCTGATGGCTTGGAACACTCTTATCATTTAGAACATTTTTGTGTGATTACACAACATCCTCACATACCAAAACATATTCTCCGTACGAAGGACGCACTAAATAAAATGATAAAATACAAATATAAATATATATAAAGGAAAACAATTTATAGTAAAGTAACAGCTCCATAAAACAACGAATGTAAGAAAATATTTAAAAGTTGTTACTATTTAATATTACAATTTCTGTTAGACAAGATTGACACTATGAGTTAAATCACTAAACTTAGAAATGCCAGAGGATAGAAGAGCAAAAGCAAAGTAGTTATATTACATAACGTATTACATTCTAACTTCGAAATACAAAACAATATCTAATACATCACTCAACTAGACATAATATTAAAATCAATTTACTTGTTCCACGTGCAAGCAAAAACACAGATCCGGAGATAAGCGCAGGAGGAAATATTTTCATAATCGCTTTTTACTTTATATTTTATATAACTACATCATAAATGAAAGAATACATTCACGTACTAACTTGTTCAATAGATGCAGACCAAGCAATATATATTTAAAAACTATATCACTGTTGTGGCGGTTATCCATGCATTCTATTTTTCTGTTTCTCATATCTGTAAAACTGGTTATCAATGAAATAACATTCTAAGAAACAATTTTATCGATGTAAAATGACAATGGTATGGCCTTACTAAATCCTATCAAGCTTTTATTTCCTAGGTAAAGTTTATTATATTGCGATCAGGTCCATTTTCAAACAAAAAATGACCAATTATATGAATAATATGAAATGAACAGATCTTGAGTTACAATAGTTACATATTTAAGTAAGCCTACGATTGTAGGCGATGTTTGAGTACACTTGGTCCTTACAGTATATGTTACATCCAATGTTCCCTTCAAGCTGCGCTGCCGCGCAGATATCCGAACAACGCCGCGCAGCAATGTAGAATTGGCGCGCAGCAAATTTGGAAAATATTGCATGAAAAACGGATGCTGTGGAACTTTGAAAAAGAGTTTTCTTTTTTAATTTGCACACGGACCAACGAACCTTAAGTGGGAACATTGGTTACATCTCTACAGGTATCGAACATTAAACAATTGAATAAAATCATTTACATTTACAATAATCCATGTGACAGTTAACATTTCTAGAAACACGGGTCTAAAATTTGAAGACCTCGAGACCGCAACTATGTGTATTTTCATGATAAATAAAAGAAAGTCTTAAAGCCCGAGGGAACTCCACGCCATGTTTAGACCAGAGTGGCTTATCAGATCTGTAATGTAATTGCTCAACTAGTGAGAGGCTCACGTGACATTGTGATAGACTGACCGGGACAACACGCGGTCTTTGTTACCCTGTTGACGCTGGCATCGGACCAAACATTTGTTGAATGGATTTAAAGTCACGAAAATTTTTTTGGTAAAATCCGAATCCGGTAAACAAGGCTGTTGTTCCCGAAACATCAGAATCGATTACATCATTTACGCGGCCTATATTTTTGAAATCGAGTGTTATGAAGAGGATTAACTTCTATATGTTAATTCCTGTTACGTCAGGGAACGTTAACTAAAAAAACAACAACATCGTATTTGTTTCTTGTTGTACTTTTTGATAGCCTTACCTTGAGCGAAGAGATCCTCGGTTTTTTTTGAAGCACCGGGCTAGCAACGACCACAACAACCAAGACCCATCACACCTCTGCACAAGAGCAGGGGCGGAGTTCATACCAAAGCGCGAGATCGTTCAGATTAATATGGCACGGACTTTTATTCGGTTTTTCCCCCAATTTCGGGAACGCAGTTTAAAATCTCGCAGCCGGATTAAAATAAAAACAGTGGAGAATTTTAACTAATCCCATGGTAAAAAAAAATCGAAGTGCAATATGTTCGAGTTCGACTAACTATTTAAATGCAAAAAAACTGAACACGGCATTAGGATTTGATAAGATGAACTAATCTGCACTTCTTCATTGGCATCTCTTAAACCATTATTGGTAAAATATGAACTACCCCGAAATTGTAGAATATCCATTTTGTAGCATCACCCCTTCCCTATCCTATTAGTCCGGGTTTGCATTACTAGAAAACCCATGAGCACTTGAATTTAAGTTCTAAATTTACTTTGAGTGCAAAACAAGTCTTAGATTTAAATGTTTAATGAAAGTTAACAAGAAGACGCCAGCTGTTGTAATCTTAAACGTGCACTTAGGATGATCATTTATCTCTTCCGGCACCTGTAGCGAATATTACAAATTGTAATTCTGATGTAATACTTTACTTTACATGGGTATAATCGGTCTGCAATGATTTTTATAATCATCGTATTGTCATATGTATTTTTAATAATCAACGTGTCATTCCAAACTATTTGATCTGCACGATAGCGTTATAAAGATTTGTTGTGGGGTAATAATCAAACTTTTAACGTTATAAGCTTTGTGCACCAAATTATTTACATACATTAAGGAAATAATATATCAACAAACACACATAAAAATTTAGTGCCATAATAAAAACAACCCGTAAAAAACCAAGTTTTTGACTATAAAACCTTTATGTATGAGACGTAACTAAAAGAATGTTCATTATAATACGCAGCGCCAGACCATCCAGAAATACAAAATTGCAGTTGTGTCGTCAAACATGTTTAATATAATGCGCACCGATCAGGAATATGTTTATAAAAAGAGTTGTCAATAAAATACGCACCTTATTGCGCGACAGAAAGGTTGTTCAATATAATACGCACCGCGACGCTCTATCACAAAAAATAGCATGATACATAGGAATAAATAAAATAATCTAAAAAATCAATAATTTAATTACGGTACATGCGATCGATCTGAAATTTTGATACATTGTTTTTATCATCGCCACGAAACTGCCTGCTAAATTTCAGCTCGCTAGCTTACGAGGAAGTGGTTTAAAAATCGATCAAAAGTTTTGGCGACAAGGGCGGGTGCAGACACCACGAGTTAATATAAAGGATTTAACAAGAGCACAGACAAGAGTTTTTGTTGCACTAACTGTCCAGTAATGACGGATTGAGGTGATCTGACGAACGGCGGTGTAGGCAGAGCGACAGATGTGATTGATGAAGTTGTTGGTAGAAATGTTGTCAGAAATAATTTAGCCAAGATTCCTAGTCGATGTTTTGACACCACGAGTTAATATAAAGGATTTTATTTTTTTAAAAACGTAAAAAACTAAGTTTTTCACTATTAATCCTTTATGTATGAGACGTAACTAAAAGAATGTCCATTATAATACGCAGCGCAAGACCATCAAAAAATACAAATTTGTAGTTGTGTCGTAAAACTTGTTAAATATAATTCGCACCGATCAGGAATATGTTTATAAAAAGTGTTGTCAATAAAATACGCACCTAATTGCGCGACAGAAAGGTTGTTCAATATAATGCGCACCCTTACACTCTATCTCAAAAAAAGCATGATACATAGGAATAAATAAAATAATCTAAAAAATCAATAATTTAATTACGGTCCATGCGATCGATCTGCATTTTTGATACCTTGTTTTTATTATCGGTACGAAACTGCCTGCAAAATTTCAGCTCGCTAGCTTACGAGCAAGTGGGTTAAAAGTCTATCAAAAGTTTTGGCGACAAGGGCGGGCCGGCGGGTGGCCGCAGACACCACGAGTTAATATAAAGGATTTAATAAAACAAACCCGTAAAAACAAAGTTTTCTACAATAAATCCCTTATATTTGAGTCATAATTATAAGTATTGATTATTTTCCAACGCCACAAATATTTACAGACTGACACCGAGTGATGTCCCCTGTCTTTTAACGGGGGATGGGACGTGAGGGGGTGTCGGCACGACGGTCGACGTCTAAGCGTCAACTCAAACTCACGTGGGAAAAAAACAATAACAAACCGTGAATTTGAATTACATACCTCATATAAGGAAAAAACTAAAAATGCATTAATTTAATTACGGTACAATCGATCGATCTGAAATTTTAATGCGATGCATTGTTAGGTGAGATGGGTCCGTGTGCCAAATTTCAGCTCGATCGGATCACTGGAAGTGGGTCATTTTTGACTTTTGTTTTTCCGCCCGCCCAGCCCATGAGATGATGAGATGATGAGACGGCCGCGAAGTTTAATATAAGGGATTTAATAATAAACAAACCCGTAAAAACAAAGTTTTTGACTATAAATCCCTTATATATGAGACATAACTAACAGTATTGATTATTTTCAAACATTTACAGACTGACACCGAGTGATGTCCCTTGTCTTTAATAAATGGGGGTGGGATGTGAGGGGGTGTCGGCACGACGGTCGGCGTCAACACGACGGTCGGCGTCAACTCAAACTCACGTGGAAGTGGAAGAAAAAAACAATAACAAACAGTGAATTTGAATTACATACCTCATATAAGGATAAACTAAAAATGCATTAATTTAATTACGGTACGATCGATCGATCTGAAATTTTGATACGATGCATTGTTAGGTCAGACGGGTCCGTGTGCCAAATTTCAGCTCGATCGGATCACTGGAAGTGGGTCATTTTTGACTTTTCTTTTTCCGCCCGCCCAGCCCAGAGACGATGAGATGATGAGATGATGAGACGGCCGCGAAGTTAATATAAGGGATTTAATAAAACAAACCCGTAAAAACAAAGTTTTTGACTATAAATCCCTTATATATGAGACATAACTAACAGTATTGATTATTTTCAAACATTTACAGACTGAATCTGTCTTAACTCAAGTTTGCTTCATAACCCTGGGGGGGGAGGTGTGGGTGGGAGGGGGGAGGGGTGGGTTGGGAGGGGAAGAAGGGAAAAAACATTGACAGACTGACACCGAGTGATGTCCCTTGTCTTTAATAAATGGGGGTGGGACGTGAGGGGGTGTCGGCTCGACGGTCGGCGTCAACTCAAACTCACGTGGAATTGGAAGAAAAAAAACAATAACAAAAACGTGAATTTAAATTACATACCTCATATAAGGATAAACTAAAAATGCATTAATTTAATTACGGTACGTTCGATCGATCTGAAATTTTGATACGATGCATTGTTAGGTCAGACGGGTCCGTGTGCCAAATTTCAGCTCGATCGGATCACTGGAAGTGGGTCATTTTCGACTTTTCTTTTTCCGCCCGCCCAGCCCATGAGATGATGAGAGAGATGATGAGATGACGACAGAGACGGCCGCGAAGTTAATATAAGGGATTTAAAAAACAAACCCGTAAAAAACAAACCCGTAAAAACAAAGTTTTTGACTATAAATCCCTTATATATGAGACATAACTGACAGTATTGATTATTTTCAAACATTTACAGACTGAATCTGTCTTAACTCAACTTTGCATCATAACCCTAGTGGGGGGGGGAGGGGTGGGTGGGGGAGAGGGGAAAAGTCTGGTCACCGATTCGCTTGACCGAGCTCAGAGTGACACGTAAAATGTAAACAAAAGCGCCCGTCGCTTCGTTGGGTCGCCTCAATCGTCAGCTCAAAATTTCACGTGGCAAAAAAACAATAACAAACCGTGAATTTAAATTACATACCTCATATAAGGATAAACTAAAAATGCATTAATTTAATTACGGTACGTTCGATCGATCTGAAATTTTGATACGATGCATTGTTAGGTCAGACGGGTCCGTGTGCCAAATTTCAGTTCGATCGGATCATGGGAAGTGGGTCATTTTTGACTTCTGTTTTTCCGCCCGCCGAGCCCAAGACAGAGAGAGAGAGAGAGAGAGTGAGAGAGACGGCCGCGAAGTTAATATAAGGGATTTAAAAACAAACCCGTAAAAACAGTTTTTGACTATAAATCCCTTATATATGAGACATAACTAACAGTATTGATTATTTTCAAACATTTACAGACTGAATCTGTCTTAACTCAAGTTTGCTTCATAACCCCGAGGGTGAGAGGGGAAAAGTCTGGTCACCGATTCGCTTGACCGAGCTCAGCGTGACACGTAAAATGTAAACAAAAGCGCCGCGTGCTTCGATGGGCCGCCTCAACGCTCTACTCAATTTTCACGTGGAAAAAAAACAATAACAAACAGTGAATTTGAATTACATACCTCATATAAGGATAAACTAAAAATGCATTAATTTAATTACGGTACGTTCGATCGATCTGAAATTTTGATACGATGCATTGTTAGGTGAGACGGGTCCGTGTGCCAAATTTCAGCTCGATCGGATCACTGGAAGTGGGTCATTTTCGACTTTTCTTTTTCCGCCCGCCCAGCCCATGAGATGATGAGATGAGAGAGATGAGACGGCCGCGAAGTTAATATAAGGGATTTAATAAAACAAACCCGTAAAAACAAAGTTTTTGACTATAAATCCCTTATATATGAGACATAACTAACAGTATTGATTATTTTCAAACATTTACAGACTGAATCTGTCTTAACTCAAGTTTGCTTCATAACCCTGGGGGGGGGGAGGTGTGGGTGGGAGTGGGAGGGGAGAGGGGAAAAAACATTGACAGACTGACACCGAGTGATGTCCCTTGTCTTTAATAAATGGGCGGGTGGGACGTGAGGGGGTGTCGGCTCGACGGTCGTCGTCAACTCAAACTCACGTGAATGGAAGAAAAAAAACAATAACAAAACCGTGAATTTAAATTACATACCTCATATAAGGATAAACTAAAAATGCATTAATTTAATTACGGTACGTTCGATCGATCTGAAATTTTGATACGATGCATTGTTAGGTAGACGGGTCCGTGTGCCAAATTTCAGCTCGATCGGATCATGGGAAGTGGGTCATTTTCGACTTTTGTTTTTCCGCCCGCCCAGCCCATGAGAGATGAGAGAGATGAGAGATGACGAGAGAGACGGCCGCGAAGTTAATATAAGGGATTTAATAAAAACAAACCCGTAAAAACAAAGTTTTTGACTATAAATCCCTTATATATGAGACATAACTAACAGTATTGATTATTTTCAAACATTTACAGACTGAATCTGTCTTAACTCAACTTTGCATCATAACCCTAGTGGGGGGGGGAGGGGTGGGGGTGGGGTGGGGGGGAGAGGGGAAAAGTCTGGTCACCGATTCGCTTGACCGAGCTCAGAGTGACACGTAAAATGTAAACAAAAGCGCCCGTCGCTTCGTTGGGTCGCCTCAATGCGTCACTCAAAATTTCACGTGGCAAAAAAACAATAACAAACCGTGAATTTAAATTACATACCTCATATAAGGATAAACTAAAAATGCATTAATTTAATTACGGTACGTTCGATCGATCTGAAATTTTGATACGATGCATTGTTAGGTCAGACGGGTCCGTGTGCCAAATTTCAGTTCGATCGGATCATGGGAAGTGGGTCATTTTTGACTTCTGTTTTTCCGCCCGCCGAGCCCAAGACAGACGAGAGAGAGAGAGAGAGAGGAGGAGAGAGAGAGAGAGAGCGAGCGCGGTGAAGTTAATATAAGGGATTTAATAAAACAAACCCGTAAAAACAAAGTTTTTGACTATAAATCCCTTATATATGAGACATAACTAACAGTATTGATTATTTTCAAACATTTACAGACTGAATCTGTCTTAACTCAACTTTGCATCATAACCCTAGTGGGGGGTGGGTGGGGGGGGAGAGGGGAAAAGTCTGGTCACCGATTCGCTTGACCGAGCTCAGAGTGACACGTAAAATGTAAACAAAAGCGCCCGTCGCTTCGTTGGGTCGCCTCAATGCGTCAGCTCAAAATTTCACGTGGCAAAAAAACAATAACAAACCGTGAATTTAAATTACATATCTCATATAAGGATAAACTAAAAATGCATTAATTTAATTACGGTACGTTCGATCGATCTGAAATTTTGATACGATGCATTGTTAGGTTAGACGGGTCCGTGTGCCAAATTTCAGTTCGATCGGATCATGGGAAGTGGGTCATTTATGACTTCTGTTTTTCCGCCCGCCGAGCCCAAGACGAGGAGAGAGAGAGAGAGAGAGAGAGTGAGAGAGAGAGAGAGAGAGAGAGAGAGAGACGCCGGTGAAGTTAATATAAGGGATTTAAAAACTATAAAACAAACCCGTAAAAACAAAGTTTTTGACTATAAATCCCTTATATATGAGACATAACTAACAGTATTGATTATTTTCAAACATTTACAGACTGACACCGAGTGATGTCCCTTGTCTTTAATAGATGGGGGTGGGATGTGAGGGGGTGTCGGCACGACGGTCGGCGTCAACACGACGGTCGGCGTCAACTCAAACTCACGTGGAACTTGAAGAAAAAAAACAATAACAAACAGTGAATTTTGAATTACATACCTCATATAAGGATAAACTAAAAATGCATTAATTTAATTACGGTACGTTCGATCGATCTGAAATTTTGATACGATGCATTGTTAGGTCAGACGGGTCCGTGTGCCAAATTTCAGTTCGATCGGATCATGGGAAGTGGTTCATTTTTGACTTCTGTTTTTTCCGCCCGCCCGCCCGCCGAGCCCAAGACAGAGAGAGAGAGAGAGACGGCCGCGAAGTTAATATAAGGGATTTAAATAAAACAAACCCGTAAAAACAAAGTTTTTGACTATAAATCCCTTATATATGAGACATAACTAACAGTATTGATTATTTTCAAACATTTACAGAGTGAATCTGTCTTAACTCAAGTTTGCTTCATAACCCTGGGGGGGGGGCGGAGGTGTGGGTGGGAGGGGGGAGGGGTGGGTGGGAGGGGGAGAGGGGAAAAAACATTTACAGACTGACACCGAGTGATGTCCCTTGTCTTTAATAAATGGGGGTGGGATGTGAGGGGGTGTCGGCACGACGGTCGGCGTCAACACGACGGTCGGCGTCAACTCAAACTCACGTGAAACTGGCAGAAAAAAAACAATAACAAACAGTGAATTTTGAATTACATACCTCATATAAGGATAAACTAAAAATGCATTAATTTAATTACGGTACGTTCGATCATTCTGAAATTTTGATACGATGCATTGTTAGGTCAGACGGGTCCGTGTGCCAAATTTCAGTTCGATCGGATCATGGGAAGTGGGTCATTTTCGACTTCTGTTTTTCCGCCCGCCCGCCGAGCCCAAGACAGAGAGAGAGACAGAGACGGCGGTGAAGTTAATATAAGGGATTTAAAAATGCATTAATTTAATTATGGTACGTTCGATCGATCTGAAATTTTGATACGATGCATTGTTAGGTTCGACGGGTCCGTGTGCCAAATTTCAGTTTGATCGGATCATGGGAAATGGGTCATTTTTGACTTCTGTTTTTCCGCCCGACGAGCCCAAGACAGACAGAGAGAGAGAGAGAGAGAGAGAGAGAGAGAGAGAGACGCCGGTGAAGTTAATATAAGGGATTTAAAAATGAAAAGAATTTACGACGCAATAATTTTATTTTGAAAGAAAAAAAAAGAACAATACATTCGTCAATCATTTTTCTAAACCATAGCTAAACAAGACCAGAAGACGCATCCCACAAAATAAATACCAAAGAACCTTGTTAGCTTTTTAGTATGAAAAAGAATGTCGTAAATATTTTCTATATCATACCATAAATATGTATAGAATAACGTGAAGGTTTGGAAAATGAAAAAAAAGGACATAAATAAGAATAGAGGACTTCTCCCAACACAAAGAGGACCGAAATCGTGAACGAAAGGGTGCGGGTGAAGTAGAGAACGGGCGCCAGGAGGCGAAGACAAGCGTTAGGATCGATAGCCACTGGCGCCACCGACGGGCAAACCCTCATTCCATCGAAACATGCATCGAGATGAAGATTACTGACCTCCATCTCGGGTCAAAGGTCAGACGCGTTTCTTGTAATTATGGAAACAACAAGGACCTGCCGGGGGGAAAAATGTCCGTCATGGGATACGGCGGATATAGCTGATCAAGGAATATGTTGTCCCGGGGTTCATTTGGTGAATGGACGACGATGTTATTTATTGAGTGTTTTTTTAGGTGAACTTTTTTGTTTGTTTACAGTGCTGCGTATAGAAGAATTGATATCATTGTACATTGTACTACTTTCATCCTATATACTCTAAACAATAATGTGTAAGTGTAAACAAAGAGCAGATTGTAGTTTCTACTTCTACTTGGAATTTCAATACATACAGGAATATTCTAAAGGCTTAAGAAGGAATGGGTTTTAGAGAAAGAGCAAGGGTGGGACAGAAAAGAAAAGGAAAATACAGCAACTATTAGAGGTGGGAGGTGGGGGGTGAGATAATAATACATGGTGTCTACTTTTGGTATAGAAGAGCCTTGGTATTAGTAATAATGCAATAAATAAGAAAACAGAAGAGAATGGTTAGAGTCAATCAAAAAGACGAAAAGAAGGCTCGTGACAGATAAAGATGGATGGATATGTGGATGAATGAATGGATAGATAGTATATGGACGAGAGGGTGGTGGATTAATATGGGTGTATGAGTGGTTAGGTACGCTGGCAGGCCTATATATATATATATATATATATATATATATATATATATATATATATATATATATATATATATATATATATATATATATATATATATATATATATATATATATATATATTAGGGCTGTTAACGATTAAAATTTAAATTTAATCGTTTACTTTTGAAACATCAACGATTAATAAATCGTTGATTTGGATTAAAGCCAAAAACTAAAATTTATGATGTCATAAGTAACACTTATTAAACGTTCTTCTGTTGAAAATCTAAATAATACTGGAATGTCTCCTTTATATGTCATCTTTTAAACAATTACGCAAACAGACAAGTGTGTTGACATTATTTGGTTCAAGTGATGAGCGGGTCTAATTGACAATATAACCAGCCGAGCTGAACAATAATTCACATGGAACTGAGGTAACTGGTATTCACAAACGGTATTGGCAAGGAATGACCTTATCGGATGTCGGTGTTCTTTAAGTTTTCACCATTGTAGAGGGTTAACGGATTTAGCAACCTTCATCTCCATGTTGTAACGCTGTAATTCATCATAAGAGCTGTCGTCATTTTCTGTCTCCGAGTCATACTCCATGACTGTCATTAGCTTAATACGCTTTTCATTTGGTTTGATAAGTAGGTGAAGTGTTAGAACCATGGTAGGCAAACTTTATCAACACTTTGAACATTGCCGTCACTCAATAGTTTGAAACCAAAATGTTCATGTAATCGTCAGGAAATTTATTATGTATCAGGCGCTGTATTATTATTATTATTAATTTGTTTTTGACTTCCAATAATTTTGTAAAAATAATTTAATTGATAAAAGGTTTAACGAATAATCTAGAAATTAATCGTTAATTTCCGCAGCCCATATATATATATATATATATATATATATATATATATATATATATATATATATATATATATATATATATATATATATGAGGGAGAGAAAGAGAGAGATATAGAGAGACGAAACCAAATTATAGGAATAATGCAAACATAAAATAACACTTGGTAGTCAAAATAAAAAAAAATTGAATAAATTGTAAACGAAAGAAACCGAGGCAAACATAGATAAATTAAATGGACAATGGAACATAAGATAGCAGAGCCTTAATGAAGTAGAGAGGGAGAGATACAAAAAAAACAGGCAGGTGGGGCTTGGAGTGCGACAAGTGCGACAACGACAGAGAGAGAGAGAGAGAGAGAGAGAGAGAGAGAGAGAGAGAGAGTGTGTGTGTGTGTGTGTGTGTGAGAGAGAGAGAGAGAGAGAGAGAGAGAGAGAGAGAGACTTTTGGATACTGATTATCACAATTATTGTATTTTAAGGGTTGTATTTGAAGTTCTTATGCATTACATAAACATAACGTTGGCTTTTATTCAACACTATAATGCTTGATTTCATTCTATTTAATACTTCGTATAATATAACAACCTTTAATAACACAGACCCCCATCTGTTGGGGTCTTGTTAATTCTAACCACATGCTATCAAATTGCGTTCACCTTTTCGCACCGCATTTTTGAGATTATTTTAATCTTGAAAAATTGAAGCTCTCGTTAAAAAAATATGGCCCCCGTGTCTGGGGTTTGGGAAAGGAGACATAATTGGAACTATTAGTTCAAGAACAGCAGAGGTCAATATCTAGTGGTTTAAGAGTTGGGGTTAGGGAAACGTTCAATATCCACATGATTATAAAAGTGAGGTGAAATGTTTAATAAATATCTAGTGAGTTTTAAAGGAAGGGTGTAGGAAATGTTCCATATCAACAGTGTTTGAAAAGTGAGGGGTAATATTCAGGATTTAAAATTTAAAAGTGGAATGACTTAAGTTAAATAAGAATAGAGTCTTAAAAGTAGGTGGAAACGTTCAATATCTAGAGCAGGGTCGGCGTGACCTGTAGTAACTGAGAGTCATTAAAAAATTATTTAGAGCCGTATTGAAGTAGTATGGTTCATTAAACTTGGCTTGCAAATCTTCTAGTAATCCTTGAAACACATCATTCATGAATTGTACGCGAGCCGGAATTTGAACACAAAAGAGCCGCAGTTTGGCCGTGCTTGATCTACATGGTTCATTTTTTAAAAGGGGTATTTATAATAGATTTTGTAAACAATGCTTTTTTGTCATTCCATTTGTTAATATTACAGCAAAGTAAAAGATAGTTTACAACAACACTCAGTCTCAAACACAACTATTCTCCATCTGTCAGTATCTACAAAGGGTTCAACATCTGGAGGATTTTGGAAGTAAACGGAAGGGGTCAACACCTATTAGGTTAAAAAAAAAGCCGAGGTAGGGGATGGTTGATGTACATTTTAGCTCAAATAACGCTTGCAACTGTCACATACATTCGTCGTTTAATTTAAATGTAAATAACTGTAGGTGCCTATTTTTTTTCTAGTTATCTACATCACTAGTAAAATGTATATTATTATATTGCATGTGAAGAAGTTAATGTATTTAGAGATATTTACGTTTACAATTATAGGCAAACGGAAGATAAATAATTATTTGTCACGTACAGAGCAGTTTTGTACAGTTTAAAACAAGCGGAAACAATTTTATACTTAAATTGGTACGACTATCAAATGGTCCCTCTTTCCCAACCTTCCTCTTACTATCAAAGATCTCGAGGAATATTTCGTGTTTACTTAATTAAATCATTATATTTAAGTGTCGTTTCAAAAAAATGGCTCCTAACTAAACTTTCCTGCAGCCGACTCAGGTAACACCCCGCTCTGCTCTACCTTACGCCTCTCAATTAGGCTTATTTTGTCTATCACGGGCTCGTTACATTTCAAAGAACTTAAACCACAACTCCTTATGTTATTGTTATCTTTAACGAAACTCCCCAGCCGCCTTCCCTCCCCACCCCCAGCCTCCCCATGGACCATATCGTCTACCAGCTTAAGAGTTTTCCACTTACTTAAAACTAAAACGTGTACCCAAAAATTAATATAGAAATAACACATTGAAAAAAGAAAACGTATTCCAACCACCATCAAACTACCTAACATCAGCGAAACTTTGAAAAATAAAACAAAATCTGCTAATCGGAAACACCCTTCCAAACTCACTCAAATGTTTATAACTTTTCTTGCCGACGATAACCGAAATACTCCCAAATCGAACCCACGTGCATTAATTTAAGTATTGATCATTACCTAGATGTGCCAACTCATTAAAAAAATATATCAAAATACATACTTCACAAAGATTAACACTACCTTTCTTTCAGCAGTCTCCTCTGTATAATTGGTTCACTATCAGCTAAGCAGACATTCAACAGCAGTTAAATTGATCTTTTTTTAAAAAATATCATATTACACTAGATAATAATGGTTGGAATATTGTACAATTTTCAACGTAAACTCATAATGTTTGAACATTTAAATTACAAATTAAGTTATTGAAAGATTTGGGATTGATGTATTGTACGAATTATCGTTCTTGCCGTCCGGAAGTCGGCCGTAGATTGGGTTGCCAACGCTTTATCAACATTTAAAGCTCCAATAAAAATTGCAAGACTAGACACAAACAATAGATAAGCATAGGACGCATAATCTTCTGTGTAGAAGAAGCGTCTATAACCGATAAGATACGTTTGTAAAAAGAACATGTTTTATTGCTTGAGTATATAATGTGAAGGAAAAAAAATAGCTTTTTTTTCTTTTCTAAATCTTTTTATTTAAATTCAATTTTCTTGTATCATTGGGATTTAAGAATTCTTAATTCTATATAATATATAAAAAGTAAAGCAAGTAGTAAAGTCCCCTTTTCAGAACGTAATGGCCTGTGGGGGCAAGTGAAGTGGTGTTCACAGGTTAAACGAGCGAGGGATCGTGTGGCTAGCGAAATGCCAAGTCACCTTTACTTTCCCCAACCGAAGTCAGGTACCCATTCGAAGCTAGGTGAACTCGGGGACCTCCCGAGCACCAAGAATCGAACCCGTCTCGGTACGACCCCACGCCCCTTCTATATAATAGAGGATATTTCAAACTCTAACCACTGCAATGAAGCCAAAATGAGTACATGTTTATATTTCTAAAGCTTGTAAATATGCACTCGTAACTTAATTACAAAGTCCGTCGATGAAAACGTGTATCATTTACAGGGATGCCTATAGCTGCATGTACATTAAAATGATTCGAAATCATTTAACGGCTACATAATGTCACAGTAGTGGCTGGATAGCGAAGTCAATAGTGCGCTCACCTCACAAGCTGAGGTACGTGGGATCTAGCCCACATTAAGCCACAATGAAACTTGTTGATGAATGACTATTGCTTTAAAAGTCCACCTCTGACGTGGAGAGTTGATGGGCGCCGCCAAGTCTACAAAGCCCCGGAAAAGTTCTAATGGAAACAGGACCCCCTACGACCACGAAGTTATGGGACGGAAAAGCAAATCTCATTGTAACTTGACATCTTAGAGGTTAGACTCTTGAAGCTTGAAATTCAAAATAAAGCTACACTTGGATACAGCCACCGAAAGTTTATTCTCATTGGGATTGTAAATCTCTGCATTGGCCTTGTCGACAGTGATGCTGTACGATATAAATAAACAACGTTGTCTCTTCTTCATATCTTTCAACTTTTCTGAACATATTTCCAACCACATTTCTGGCTTAACAATAATGAAACAGTACAGAGCCTTAGTACAGTAAAAAATTTATTTTACTAAATTTGATGGGTCATCTTGCATTCGATATGGATTTATAGGTATGCAATATTTTCATAGTTAAGTCAATATATTTCTTTCGTAATTTCTTTATTACACATTTTTTATACTTCATTGATCATTTCGATCAAATAAAATCAGTTATTGAAAAAACAAATAACAGATTGATTCAGGTTACAATAGCTTTTTTGAGATACAAACTTTGCTGCGCAAACCAATATGGGTTTCTAATTTGTATTCAATTTGATATCAAATCTCACGGCTCTGTGCTCAAAGCCTCAGAAAATTGAAATTTCTGTGCTTCAAGCGCCGTCTTGTCAGCAATATTAACATTACTGATTATGAGATTTCTAAGAGTGCTATGGTGACTTTGGGGACGACGAGAATTAAATAATTCAAGTCAAGTTAGTAAATGGCAAAAAGTAGGCATACGCCTCTGAAAAACAAAACGATAACAAAAAACTGTTTACTTTAGCACTTCTAGTGCAAAAATTAAAAAAAAAGAAGTTTATTGTGTAATATTTCAACGCAATCAATTTTGCACGCATTTAATACATTTTAATAACGTCAAAAAATCTTTTTAGAACTTAAATAACAATTTTAATAATTTTACAATTATAGTCTTGCTACATTCGGCCCTTGTTTCCGAAAATGCCATTACGGCTATGGCTCTCAATATAACCATTCCTTCGCTAGTGTAACGCTTTGTTGACTAAAGTCGTTTAAGGCACTCATATTCAGCCTGTTGGTACAACATCTCCCTAATTCATCAACATAACGAATGTTTATTCACCTCCATCCCCGCATCTTCTCCGAGCCACAAAGTATTTGAAATTAATATTCAGCCAGTAACAATCAGTAGCACATTCATTTCAAGTACTTTCAAACTGTTTTTAAAAACAAAAAAATGCACCGTGTCAATAGACCAGCGACCGTTCACCTTAATTTGTCCGGACGACCCGAGACGAGCGCTATTTCGGTATGGCGGTTGCCAACAAAACGCCAGTCGCCTGTCAATTTGTTTCAGAACACCGGCCAGGCCCAGACGCATCCATGCGATTGTTTCGATCTATGCCCGTAACGAGCTGTGACGTGAACACGCTGGAAACGTCATGGTCAAAGGAGCAGGGGCGGGGATGTCATCTTGCTGATTACCCTCCTGGTGCTGGTTGTTTCCTCTGTTAAGCCAGTCAACTCCATCCGAGTCTGGCTTAGGAGCTCTCGCGGCATCAATAAAGGTGTTCAACTTCAAAGCGGTTCCATAAATTTGATTCGTCACAACGTCTGCAAGTATTTTCAGAAGTTATTGAACAGACCATGGGTAATCGTTAAAAATACGCTTCAAGACAGCGAACGTAGCGGCAAGACTCCTTAAAAAAATGTAGAAATAAACCAGATGGTCACAAAATTGATCAGTTCATCAATTTAAAATTAATACAGCTCGTTAAAACAGTACGTCTTGAAAACTCATTAATGTTTAATGATTATTTTCTCTGAAATAAGATCGCAACGGCCACGGTTCAGTGAGCAAAGTTTTAAGTTGTTATTTCTTTTTAATGTTTCCCGAAATGACGAACAAGTTATTTCATTATTCGGCTTCTTGGGTGAATGTAAACAACTTTCACGGGTACTTTTAAGAAACACGAATAATTATACATTACCATTTTTTTGGTCAATGAAACGGAGTCATTTTTCAGAAAATTTGTTGTCATGTTATTCGGGAACATCCTATTTGTTCTAAAGCTAATACGCCACTAAACCATTTTCACAATAAAATAAAAAAAATGGGGTGGGGTTGGCCACTCCATCAGACAGTATTTATGGTCACTAAAATGTAAAAGTTCAACGCTGTAACAAAAGGCACCAGTCAATTATAGAAATGTGTTAGATTTCGGAGTGAAGCCCACCTCATCATGTGGTACGAGATTGCCCCCCCCCCGAAGCTTTCTTCTCCTATTTTTATTTCATCAGTCACGTGGGGTCAATGAACGTCTGAAATGTGATGATAAAGCTTACTTATTTTAAATCCCTTATATTAACGTCACCGTCTTGTCTATCGTGGTCCCGCCAGCAGAAAAAAAACAAAAGCCAAAAATGACCCACTTTCAATGATCCTATGGAGCTGAAACTTTGCACACATGCTTGTGTCACCTAACAATGCATTGTATTAAAATTTCAAATCGATCGAATGTACCGTAATTAAATTAATTAATTTTTAGTTTATCTCTATGTATCTCTATGTACCATGTGTAGCCGTCTGCTATAGTTGACCGCCACGGGTCACTGGAGGTTTACTCCAGGCCTCCAAGTCACAGGGGTCTGTCGCGCGGTGCGTATTATTTAGAACATAATGAATCCTTTTAGTTATGTCTTTTGACGAGAATGAACATCACGGAAGTCAATCAAGAAATAAATGGCATGATAGACGCGAATAAATGGCAGGAGTTTGACGAGTCAGGTGAGCGCTTCGTGGCATTAATAATTGTTATTGCTTGTTTTGCTTCGTTGAGCTGTCTTATCAGCACTTAAGTGGACCATGATGATAACAGATAGATCCTCCAAAAACAAAAGAAAGAACAAAAATGGTATCGGTGCAAAGAAAACTCCATCGCAATGATAAATACGATCTTTTTAACTGATTCTTAAAGGACCAAGGTTGCCTCATGCACAACTGATCACAGGAATCGAATACATTATCAAAGACTTATGTATGCGGAATAGGGAGAAAGCTATAGTGACCTCTGCGTTTGGGCGAGAAACTGGAATATACCAGTCATTGGATAGTAAAGCTAAAGAAGGAATAGAATAACTTCAATTATTTTGAGAAATTAACACTAGATTGTAACGCTCGAAAAAAAAATAGTGGCTACAGGGAAAAGGAAACATGTATAAAGTGCGACTTGTGAACAGTTCAAACTGTATTTGGTACTAGTTACTGAAGAAAGTACATTATATTATAGTCCCGGCATTTCAACGTTTTCGATGGTTCAGTTAATGAACGTCTGCCAATCAGACGACATTTATCAAATTTATTTTTTAAACTTTAAATGACATCAAAATTGTAACCAAGTTGATAAAGACAAAGATATTTTGATTTTTATGGGGTTTTTTATGTTCGGGAATTGTTAAATTTACTTTCTTCTAGTTTAATATAAGTTTAATCTCTGTTAGGCCTGCCTATATATGTGTTTAAAACACACATATTAGTTCTAGAAACACATTTTCCCCTAAATTATTGTAAGAAATTCTGTTTACACTTTTTCTTTAAATGATTGCTAAAGGTTTTTTTTTAATACTGCTATGTGTTAATCGTGAGGTTCACTTATATAAATTGAAAAAAAAGCCACCGGTTGAAGTTTACCAAGAATTTAATACGTGATCTTGAAAATAAAAACGTTTAACAAACAGGTCTATATGTCAACAAGTTGTAAATACGGAGCAGAAAATACGTCAAAATCCTCAACCATTTATCAGAAAATTAAGAGATAGCCTCTAACATTTGTTCGGAACTCATATTTATATAAATAATTATCGTGATAATTTACATTCTAGATTAATTGGAAACATTAGAGATTACGTGGGAAACTTGAAGCACATTCTATTATGTCCCTAGAAGACTTCGCCTGGATCAAGTACAGTCAAACCTCTCATAACGAGATTAATTCGTTCCAGAGTCTTACTCGTTAAACGAAACACTCGTTATACGAATTAATTGTTCCCCATGCAAATCAATGTAAAATACGAAAATCCGTTCCATGCTGAAAAAATACTAATTTTGCAAAACTCTTTCTGTGCATTTATTCAAATAAAATTAATTATGACTTGTTAAAGAGTGAAACAACTAAAATACAATTTAGATTTGAAACCCATTAAAAAAACAAAAAAACTTTAAACAATATATAAATTTATTACAAATAATTATTCCTTTTTAACTAGAACACTGTTAAAGACATTTTTCTGGCCAACGCTTCAAAATTTGACGAAAATGTGTTGTAACCGTTTCGTAGACATTATTGACACTCCATTTGAAGCATCCATCTCCTTAATTGTTCTTGAGAATAGTGCAGATAATTGATGTTGGCCTATTGTAGTTGCGCGCTAGATTAGCCACCTTGTACTAGCTTTTCAGTGGGTTATTTTGTTTCATTTCAACAGTTATTTTTTTATCTCTTATGATTGTCTTCTTGTGTTTTTTTTACGAAGACATTTTAGCACAGGTTATTACACTTTGCACAGAAAAAAATTACGAATACTGTCTGAATACAAAATTTGTAAAAACGCTTGATCACACACGAAAACAATATGCTAACAGACCGAGTGCTTAACACAGAATAATACACCAGGGCTGAAGTGCAGACTCACTAATGAATTTCCAGGAAAATGGGACTTTCCCTTTCTGCATCACTCGTTATGCGAATCTTCGCTCGTAAAGGGAGCAACTTTTTCAAAAAATATTTTGCTCGTTATGTGAAAATCTCATTATGAGAGGTGCTCGTTATGAGAGGTTTGACTGTACGCCCACAAGCTCTATATAAAATATACATAAAAGAAAGCGTTATTAAAAATAACTCATTGCAATAAACAATATAT
The DNA here is from genome assembly GCA_944989445.1 of Ampullaceana balthica. Taxonomy (NCBI): domain Eukaryota; kingdom Metazoa; phylum Mollusca; class Gastropoda; family Lymnaeidae; genus Ampullaceana; species Ampullaceana balthica. Next base: position 243,109 of record CALYLW010000152.1, on the reverse strand, counting down.
AACATATAAAACACTACATTTACTTTTTTTTTAAAAGTCAGAGTTCAACTCTGCAAGTCATCACGCCTGATTGCACAATGAACTTTGGTGCTTATCGTACAGAGTCAAATAGGATTAGCGCTAAAAGCCAAATAAGATTAAATTACAATGTTTACAAAGATTAAAGTTTAATTAACACTTATATTAAATCCAAATGCCGACGAATTTAACATTCTCTGCACACGTTGGAATAACTTCACTTCCCAGTCGGATGAACGACCACGGCCTACTTAGATTAACTTTGCTGTCTGCTCAAGTTGGATTAACGCTCACTTCCCAGTCGGATTAACGATCACGGTCCACTTAGATTAACTTTGACTGCTCAAATTGGATTAACGCTCACTTCCCAGTCGGATTAACTTTCCATGCCCATATGGATTACATCCAATGCCCAATAAGAGTAACGTTCACAACCCACTAAGATTAACGCTCAATGCTCGCTGAAAGAACCTCTAATCTACCCGTTATGTCAACGTTTTTGTATAAACAAGAGGTTTAATTTTTAGAACTAATATAATAACTCATTATAAAAAATAAAGATATGAAGAATGTCATAAATCTATACATTAATAAACAAGTGTAAAAAATCGCTTGTAAATGAAAAGTGACATTGTTATTGTGCATGGAATTTGACATTTTGTTTCACTTCCTAAGCCGCATTAGCCATTAGCCCATTTAGTTATTTTTATCTGAATTGCGATATTCTTCTGCCGGAAAGTCTCTGATGGGAATAATGACAATATACTAACGGCTTCTGTGGAGTGTGTGTATTTTGAAGAGCCTATCGGTAATGATTATTGGAATATTTATTTTCATCATTGTATAGTTGTTAAAAACTGTATTAAATACAGAATGAGAATCCAAAGAACTCAAAGGAAATAACTGACCCGCATCTCGCGCATTTTGCCGTTTACTTTACTATAAACATTTTGTCATAAAAAATAAACATTAGGTATGAAAATATGTGTAAAATAAACAAGTACGTTCTATGTTAAGAGATCAGGCTATGATCACATGTCAAGATACAAGAGTTGTGCCTAGACAGGTGAGTCAGGTAGTGGTACCAGAATGGTGGCTAAAAACAAAGACCCGCCATCGAAGCGCATAATAATGGTGGCTAAATAGGCAAGCCAGGTAGTGACCCCATAATAATAAATAAACATGCGAGCCAGGTAGTGGCACAACCATGCTGGCGAGCCACGTCCTTTGGTCTTATGGCGCATGTGTTGAGCGGCTCTGAACACAATAATCCCCCTTTCAACAATTTTTTAACTAATATTTTCACAGTTGGGCGCTTTTAATAGACAAAAATCATGATGGAAATTCGTTTGCAGCTGCAAAAATCGATAATCATACCTTATTATTAAAAACAAACCCTGTGATGTATTTGGACCACGTAATTTCAGACTGCTCCGATTTTTTATATTTATATACATATCAGATTCGAAACTCATTTTATCAGCTCATTTATGGTAATACATGCGGGACGAAATGCTTTAAGTTACATACCCATTAGCTATTTCGCAATACATTTTATTTGAATTTGCAAGTTCAAATGCGCTTTGAATAAGCGAGTAACTGTTAAAAAGGATATTGCATTTCAGAGATAGCGAATCTATCGAGTTTATACGCAGCTTAGGGTGTAGACAAAATGATCTTCTGGAATATAAACATTGAAGGTTTTAATAATTACTTTGAAACTGTCTAAACTAAATTGAATATCATGTATAACAGACGCAATGCATTACAGAAACGGAATATCAGAAACCTTGCAATTAGATCTCTTTGACACTGGCGTAGCTAGGGATTTGTAGGGATTTGTGGGCACGGGGGGCTTCGCCTCTTTGGGGGCCCTGCATACATGGCGGTGGTGCAATATTTAATGTAAAAAAATTGGACACTCCTTTTGTGGCCCCCCTCAAGTGAGGGCCCAGGGGACCTTCAAATTTGGACCCCATCCCCACTACTAGCTACGCCCCTGCTCTGTGATAAGTCTTAAGAGTGTTCACTAAGTTATCTAAATTTTTATTTTGAACTAAAAATGTTACGTCAAGTTTTAAATTAAAATAAAAACACATATCTTTTCCAGGAATGTTTTTTAAAAAGTACTTGAGCGACCAGGTCTAAACATTATTCTAATACATTTATTGACAGAAACCAGGAGAGGATATGAACCCAAACAGTTTGGGGTCCAGTCTAGTGTGAGAACATTATACACCGGGTGTGTTGGACAGAGACTGAGCAATGTGCACGGGAGAATGGCGTTACTGGGAAAATTAATGAAGTTTTTATGACACCAATTTGTTTTGACTCTACCTTTTTGCCCATGAGCCCCTCCAGCCCCTTTTGTTTTATTGCGTTGGTTTAAAGTTGGTTAAAGTTTATAGCCAACATTTATATATGTAGCTTATGAAATCAGGTTTCGAATTTTTTAAAATTGATGTTAATTAGTTAATTTCGTATGTTTTTCAAGAGTCTAGCATTTTTGCCGCGCTTGTTACACTTGGTAGCTTAAAATCAAGTAAATTATCTTGATAAATACATGTGTGAGAATTTCAACTAAAAATGCAATTTGTTTAGAAACAAAATATGATTTAAAATAAAAGCTCGTTTGTAAGACACAGATATACCCCGATGTAACCCTGTCTGAGAAACTCGCGGAGACAAAAAAAAATAATTTAAAAAAAATGAAAGTTGGTGGTGGGTTAAGATAAGAGGTCACTAATCCAGCACCACAACTGATTCTAATTTCAAACCAGCCTACATTAATTGCTCAAAAATATTCAGCAAATTACATCATCTGGTAGTCAGTCCTGAATGAATCATCTAATGTCCTTCTTGTGATTGCAGAATGATTTATTTGCATACTCAATCTTATGTCAGATAGCTCATACTTTGGATCTACCGTGATTTTCAGAAGTCTAATTTATTATTGTTTTTTAGGCATTTGAAGATAACGTAGCCTTTGACATGAGGTGTATTTCGTTTCACGTGAGGGAGATTTCAATTCGTCAGTCTAACTCTCTCGACCTTGTCGAGCTGACTAAATTTAAGAACTAGTCAGATCGACTGAAAAAAAGATCAGGATTCAGTTGATGACTAGTTTTATGTGTGTGTTTATATATGTGTGTGTGAGTATAAGTGTATGTTTTATATTCACTCTGTTAAAAGAGTTACACGTCGAAGAAGTTTAGGTGCTTTCAATGAGTTAACTTTTAATAAGTATTTCCGAAACGTAAACACAATATGACGTCATATCCACTCACGCTGCGTCACACCAAGAATGTGTCAATATAATGCGAACCACACAACAGTCTAAAATTAGCATTGACTAAGCGGGAAAACCCCATTAACTATCATTCTAGATCAGTGCTTCTCAAAGTGGTGGTCCGCGGACCGGTGCCGGTCCTTGGGCCATCCTCTGCCGGTCCGCAGATGTTCTCAAAAAATGACCGAAAAAATTTTGAGTGCAGGGAATATAGTGCACCGGTCCCTGCTGCAATGGAAAAAATTCCTGCCGGTCCATAATACTAAAAAGTTTGAGAAGCACTGTTCTAGATGACTTTTAAAAGTTATTTCAACTCAATAATTCTGAAACTAAACAAAGCAATTGCTTTCTACAAATGGTGGCTAAAATTACGAAAGTTGAACGAAAAACAAATTTGTCAAAAAATCCTGCTTCAACATTGTTCTAAATATTATTAGCTATTGTTTGGCGTTTATTTCAACCCGATAGATGTCATGGTTGGCAAAAAATTGACAAAACACTGATATTGTTTTCGGTTGTTGTTTTTTTTGTTGATGTTCCAGGAAATCCAGCAAACTTTTCGGTATTTTTTTGGCCGTCGCACATCCTTAAGACATCCTTAACATATATGCAAAATACCCAAACCCTCTATCTGGTATGGTTCAGGAGGTGTTGCATGTGCAAGCTCGAACAGCGCACATACATTTCCAATGTATAAACGCAATTCTCAAGGGAAATTGCTTTAAAACATCATACATCAGAAGCGTGAAATGCATGAGCCATAGACAATAAATAATGACCTTGTATATTTATTGTTTGGGTGTGTGATGCTTTACTTGTCCTTTTTTATTGATCTCTTTTTAAAACGTCATCACAACAGACGTCTTGTACCCCGGGTAGGCAGGTGAATGGATGCATAAAAATTATCTGATGATTCCATTTTGTGGAACCATGTAAATATTAACATCATCCAATACACATTTTGAATCACTCAAAGGGAATTTAATACCCGATCTAGGATACCTGTAATCGCATCAAATTTTTGTTGTCTACATGTCTACTCATGGGGAGCTTCACTACCGGTTTAATGGATTTATTTAATGGAAGTTATTTACTCTGTTTATTCTATTACATTATTTCTTGTGTTCTATGTTTAATGTTTTTTGCTGCCATAAAACACATTTGTGTTTGTTATTTTTGCTATAATACTTGTCTGAAACTTTACTTAATTTTCCGTATTATTGTGTACATGATTTAGAATTCATTATTTTTAATATGATTTTGTAATCATTATTACGAGTGCACATTAGCTGCCATATAGAAGGAGCGTCTGTAGAAGATAAGATTAATGTTAAGTAAGTTGTGTAGCTGTGATCATAAGCAGGTGTATTGTCTCAGTGCTTAACTGTTGTGTAGCTGTGATCATAAGCAGGTGTCTTGTCTCAGTGTTTAACTGTTGTGTAGCTGTGATCATAAGCAGGTGTCTTGTCTAAGTGCTTAACTGTTGTGTAGATGTGATCATAAGCAGGTGTTTTGTCTCAGTGCGTTAACTGTTGTGTAGCTGTGATCATAAGCAGGTGTCTTGTCTCAGTGCTTAATTGTTGCGTAGCTGTGATCATAAGCAGGTGTGGAATTGAGTTTACTATGTAATTTAAAAAAAAACGTGTGTTTTTAAACTGTGTTCAACACAGAAAACCGGTGAGCTATCATGATATTTTAGTTGCTCAAGAATATTTACATAAAATGCGCATCGAGGACATAACGGAAAATGATAGACTTTCAATGAGACAATGCCATATCACAAACAATTATGAGATTTATGATGCTGCATACAAACTGGATTAAATAATATTGAAATTTGAAGATTTAAAGACGAAAATGCCATATGTGAATATTTCACAATGCTAAAAATGTGAAAGGTATGATCATTTAGACAGACAAGAACGCAGTATACATTCTTTTTATAGTAAGATTAAGAGCGATGCCGGCCTACATTTTAATTCTGATAATCAGTTTTAAAATGAGAAAGTAAGAATGTTACATTTCAGAAAATAATCCACCGAAAACAACAACAATAACACACGAACACAAATAAGCACCAAATTATCCCTCTCACCTGCTCTCTCTCTCTATATATATATATATATATCTTTCTCTCTCTCTCTATCTCTCTCTCTCTCTCTTCGTCTCTTTTTCCCTCCATCCCCGTTCGGTCTCACAGATAAAAAAGAAGTAAGAAGAAAATCATTTTTATGGCGTTCCTGGTTACAGAATTTCATCACTAGTTTCCTGCCACATTTGTCGTGTGTGGTTAAACAGCGGAACGGAACGGAAGTATTTGGACGATTTGTAGGCCTGTCGTTATGTGTTTTAAAATAGCTGGTTCAGACACATTGAAGCTTTAAACACCCTTTTTGTGAAATTTAAAAAAAATGCGAATTCTTCCTTAAAATCATGGATTTATCTACCGGGTTTTGCTGAGATTTTTTCTGAAAGAGCTTTAAACATCGTTCATTGTTGGAAAACGAGGGTCTCTAACGTGTATTATCTTATAGACCAGTGCTTCTCAAAGTGATGCTCCGCGGACCGGTGCCGTCCGTGGGCCATCCGCTGCCGGTCCGCAGAAGTTATCAAAAAGGACAGAAAAAAAATTGTCAATGCAGGGAGAAAAGTGTGCACCGGTCCCTGGTGCAATGGAAAAAAATCCTACTGGTCCGCCGTATAAATGGCTTTTCCTATGAGAAATAGATACACAGATATTACCAGAAAAGCTTGTTCATCACAAATTCTCTGATCTTGAGTAAAAGAAATACCAAACATTAGGAGCCGTCAATACGTCTTTCAAACTTTAAACATTTTTTTTTAAATGATACTGAGTTATATCTACACATATTCTGTAAACGTATTCACTATCGTATAAGAGCACTTTTAAATGCGTATATGCTAGAAAGTCCTTTAAGATTATCGCTGCAATGTCTGTAGGTTGAGCAGTAGACGTTAAAAACAATGTTTGATACTATGTGTTTCCTTAAGAGTCGACCACCATTCCAATTATGCTAAAAAGATGGAAATAGCAGTAAAAACTATTTCAAACTTATAACAAAAAACCAAAAAAAGAAAGAAAATTTTCAGTTAACTTACACGTACAATAAAATTCTGCAACACTTTTGGGAGCTGACTGTGCATGTTATAATTTAGCAAGCAACTATTCAAATAAAAGTAATTTAATAAGTATAGGAAATCGTTACTCAAATAATTCTGAGTATATATTTTTATACATTTAATTCAAATTTAATAAATAGTTGAACTCATAGTTATAATGTATTTTATCGTGTCTAAGAGAACACTTTGTATACCATCTCAATGTTTTCTTTACTCCGCGAAAACTCCTTTAATTTAGGTCTCCCCTCAGTCACTCAAAAATTTCTCCCAAATAAGTGACCCGATGTCCTTAATCTTGGACAAGCCCCTAAATCTGGACAAAAAACAGACTTACTTTCGTATCTGAAAATGACGTGTTTCACTGTTGTTGCTCAAGTATAGGCTCGAGTTCTCCTTCCATGGTTTTATTGTCAGAAATCACTGCTTCTTAAACTTTTGCATTTGAATTTCATACTTATAATTATTCGTTTTTGTTTCTTTTAAATAATATACAAGTATATATATATATTAATTTTTTTTTGGTTGGAGTTTGGGAAATGATTCATTCAACGAACGTTACTGTAAAATATTAGAGCCATATTTGAGCTCTTAATTTAGTAAACATTGAGGGTGTTTAAGGTATCGAAAGCTACCCAGAGAGAGAGAGAGAGAGATTTCTTACAACAATGTTGGAAAATACTCCGTCAATGAAAGGTTAAGACTGAAGAGCCTGTTTTTTCATGTATCTTTCTTCTTAGAGTTTTACATTCCTGTAAAAATTTTGAGCCAAGAAAACCTGAATTATTTAACAATACACCACCACCGGCTCACATATGTGGCTCAACACACCACCACCGGCTCACATATGTGGCTCAACACACCACCACCGGCTCACATATGTGGTTCAACACACCACCACCGGCTCACATATGTGGTTCAATACACCACCACCGGCTCACATATGTGGCTCAACACACCACCACCGGCTCACATATGTGGCTCAACACTCCACCACCGGCTCACATATGTGGTTCCATGACGCTTTGTTCCACCTGTATCAGGAACCGAATATGCAGTTATGTTCTGAAATTGATGCTGAGCCTGAAGTGTTTATCAGAAAACTTCATTTGGCCTTACACTTCACCATCTGGAGGCAATCGAAATGATTCTCAAAGTCGAAAAATTCAATTGAGCTGACATCATGCATTAAAACAACTTAGTGGAGTTTGGTAAATATAAAAACCGCAACCCGATTACTCACTATCTCAGTATTATATCTCTGGAGCTGCTTTGATATCTTTATTAAATTGGAAAGCATAAAAATATAAAGATTGCAAAACAAATCGAGACTCAGAGACGTATGACTCATGTCGTTTTTTTTTCTCAATACTTTATTTTGATTTTTGTCTTTAAAAATTAAAGTCATCAATTCGCTATAGGGGTGTATTTTTAAACGCAAAAGACCGTGGTTTATTTGTTCTATGGGCTTATAGAACTTATATATATTAATCTTTATTTAACACCATGCCAATAGAAATGCATATACATTTCGCTAAATATACGTTTTCCTTTCTTCAACAGAAAAAGACTTTTTTAGAATCGTTTTAATGAGCACCAATGATTAACAGAGCCTAAAAAAATGTTGTTTGGACTACAAAGATGAAATTTATTTGAATAATTTTTTGAAAGAGAAAAACGTATACTTAATTCTTTAACAAATGCACGGACAGGTGTGTGCGGCATCATGATAGTCTTTAAACAATTTCACGACTGAGTGAATGTAATTAACAAAGTTTTTCAAACTTTTAAAATTTTGATAATGGGAATTTAACCATTCCTATAATTTTTTAGTTACAAATATATTCATTAAAAATACGTTGCCGTTCCCAAAAATCTTTCAACAAGCCTGTTAAACCACCCAATAGAAAATAATACATCTAATTTAATTACCCTTATACGTGGGCCTCAATATTTCTAACGGGCCATGTGTATCCGGCCAACTATTGCAACTCCTTTAACTTAGCCTTGATGTTTTATGCACTTGACCGGTCAAAGTTATTACTAAACAGGAAGTTGTCAGAATAGAAAGCTGCTAATAGCTTCGGGAAATGATCCTTCAACGATGATATTACACCTCATGACTAAATAACGAGGGGCTGACATACAAACCGCCTGCATTTACAGTGAGTGGTTTGAACAAAAGTTGGGCCACACGTGCCAGTGAGTAAATATAGGTTAAAGGTGGGAAATGGGCCTAAGTCATAGGGAATGTTTTAAACATAATTTGAAAATCTAACCGATGTTACGCTGCTTCACGTCAGATTAAAACACATAACACGCTTAAAAACGCATATCGAATAAGCTCCACTGTTCCACTTTGTTGGATGGAATAAAAACACTCAATACATCTATTAATCTTCTACAAATAGTTTCTCCTAGACAGCTGACATAGTTTAACAAATGCTTCCTCTCATGCTAATTCGATCAAAAGGGTTGACGGGTTTAATTTTGAGTAAACAACCCTAAAAAAACAAATATTTATTAAACATCAAACAGAGAGAGAGAGAGTGTGTGTGTGTGTGTGTGTGAGAGAGAGAGAGAGAGAGAGAGAGAGAGAGAGAGAGAGAGAGAGAGAGAGAGAGAGAGAGAGAGAGAGAGAGAGAGAGATAAAAGCAAACACTAATTATAAGACAAGTGCAATGGATTTTAAAAATCGGAACAAAGGTTTGTGTTACTGGTGAGAAAACATTTACAACAATATCACTTGATGAGAAAACCTTTACCGCAATATAACTTGTTGAGAAAATCTTTACCACAATGTCAAGTCATGAGAAAATCTTTACCACAATATCAAGTCATGAGAAAATCTTTACCATAATATCAAGTCATGAGAAAACCTTTACCGCAATTTCGCATGATGAGAAAACCTTTACCGCAATTTCACGTGATGAGAAAACATTTACCACAATATCACGTGATCAGGGTCGGATTTAGACTTGATGGGGCCCTAAGCTATTTGAGATAAGGGGGCCCTTTTGAAATCTACGTATTCTATGTCAGTGCCAATATGAAACAAAAATTCCGGGGGGCTCCCAAGAAGGCGGAAGCCCTAAGCTATAGCTTGCCTAGCAAAGAGGTAAATTCAGTACTTCAGTAATTGAGAACACCCTCACCACAATATCATGTAAAAATAACAGCCTCCTCAAACACTCTGATTTGTTCCCGTAATCTTTTATTCCAAGTTGAAAAAAAAATTCCTGAAAAAAAACAACAATGAAATGCATTTGCATTCAAATTTATTATAAACATGATTTTCAAACAATTTTCAAGGTGTAGTGAGAAGTGTATAATTTATGACCAAAAAATGAGATAACGAATGTATCTTAAAAGCTTTTGTTTGAAGATACCGAGTTCGTGGGGATGGGAAATAAAAAGGTTCAAGTTTCAGGCTTTTCACGCACCCTCGTAAAAATTTCATCCGCCAAACTACCACTCGAATCCAACCTCCTACCACTCTCACTAACCCACTTACCACTCACTATCCCATCTGACACTTGCACCCACCAACCTATCACTCTCATCCACCAATCTATCACTCTCACCCACCAACCTATCACTCTCACCCACCAACCTATCACTCTCATCCACCAACATATCACTCTCATCCACCAACATATCACTCTCATCCACCAACCTATCACTCTCATCCACCAAAATATCACTCTCACCCACCAACCTATCACTCTCACCCACCAACCTATCACTCTCACCCACCAACCTATCACTCTCACCCACCAACCTATCACTCTCACCCACCAACCTATCACTCTCATCCACCAACCTATCACTCTCACCCACCAACCTATCACTCTCAACCACCAACCTATCACTCTCATCCACCAACCTATTACTCTCGACAAAATTATCTCCAAACTCTTAAAATCATTTAAAGGGTAATATAATTTTTGTTAAATTTGAGACCTTATTATTCATTTCGGTGATTTAGATCAGTGCTTCTCAAAGTAGTGGTCCGCGGACCGGTTTTGGTCCGTGGGCCATCCGTCGCCGTCCCCAGAAGTTATCAAAAAAGGACAGAAAAAAATTATCAATGCAGGGAAAATATTGCACGGGTCCCAGGTGCAATGGAAAAAATTCCTGCTGGTCCGCCATGCTAAAAAGTTTGAGAAGCACTGATTTAGATGACTGAAGTGTTCCCAAATCTAGAAATATTCAGTTCAAATGGAATATATGTATATTCTAATTATCATTTAATTAGTCTGTCAGAGTTTTTTATAAACTGGATTTTAGGGGAAAAACGTTTATCGTTCTTACACGAAGAGTTTCCTATTTCAACTAAAAGATAATTGTTGAAATTGGATCCTTCACATAAAATTCAAATGTATTTTGTTTAAAGATAACTACACTTTTATTTCACATCAGTTTTTATTTAAAAAATTCGAAATATGAAATATTCAAATTTTACAAGTTTAATTCTTCTTAAATTTAAATTGGAAGACTTTGTTGCAGACGTGGTATCAGGAACAAATACGATGAAAGAAGTGGTCGCGATCAATTTCGACCGACAAATAACTAACGTTCTTATTTGGGCTTGAGCTTAACCTCTTCTCCACTCCATCTGCTGGCCTGCGCCATGTATTATTGTGTTTGCGGCTGAATTTCCTGTAGCCAAGGGTTCTCCTATCGTGTCTTAAATGGGACATTTCATCAGAGGGGTGCCTGAAAAATTACCAAAACATTCTCGTAAAACTTACTCGATGTGCGATTGCGCTTTTTGTCGTCAATTACCTTCATTACTTTCTTATTTAATTTTAACAAAACTCTGTTAGTCTCTGATTTCTCACTGTTATTGAAAAAATATCAACTAATCAACAATCTCACTGTTTTTGCATAGCTCAAAGACTCACAGATCATTTCGTATCTCGAATCCGCACATCACACAGATCTCCTGTTACATATTATATAATCTCTCTAAATTTTACCTGGTACCACTTGTCTTCACATTTCACATGGCATGTCTCACTGTAACTTCTTACTTCCGCCTACACTTTATTTCATTATTACCTTTTCCTAAACGTTTCGTCATATTGCCTCTAGTTTTCACATTATAAAGATTTTACAATTAACTTTTTTTTCTCAATGCTCCACAAATCTCCCTGTCACCTCTTATTTCCATGTCTCACAAATCTCCCTGTTACCTATTATTTCCATGTCTCACAAATCTCCCTGTTACCTCTTATTTCCACGTCTCACAAATCTCCCTGTTACTTCTTATTTCCATGTCTCACAAATCTCCCTGTCACCTCTTATCTCCATGTCCTACAAATCTCCCTGTTACTTCTTATTTCCATGTCTCACAAATCTCCCTGTTACCTCTTATTTCCATGTCTCAATAATCTCTCTGTCCTCTTTTATCTCCATGTCTCGCAAATTTTCCTGATACCTCTTTCTCGAGGTCTCACACATTTCTTTGTTACCTTTTATGAGTCACGAGACTCATAAATCTTCTTGTCACAACACAGCTCACGTTTCACATATCTCCGTGTTACCTCTTATCTCCACGTCTCACATATCTCCCTGTTATCTCATATCTCCATATATCACATATCTCCCTGTTACCTCATATCTCCACATATCACATATCTCCCTGTTACCTCATATCTCCACGTCTCACATATCTCCCTGTTACCTCATATCTCCACATCTCACATATCTCCCTGTCACCTCATATCTCCACGTCTCTCATATCTCCCTGTTACCTCATATCTACACGTCTCACATATCTCCCTGTTACCTCATATCTCCACGTCTCACATATCTCCCTGTTATCTCATATCTCCACATATCACATATCTCCCTGTCACCTCATATCTCCACATCTCACATATCTCCCTGTTACCTCATATCTCCACGTCTCACATATCTCCCTGTTACCTCATATCTCCACATCTCACATATCTCCCTGTCACCTCATATCTCCACGTCTCTCATATCTCCCTGTTACCTCATATCTACACGTCTCACATATCTCCCTGTTACCTCATATCTCCACGTCTCACATATCTCCCTGTTACCTCATATCTCCACGTCTCACATATCTCCCTGTTACCTCATATCTCCACATATCACATATCTCCCTGTTACCTCATATCTAAACGTCTCACATATCTCCCTGTTACCTCATATCTACACGTCTCACATATCTCCCTGTCACCTCATATCTCCACGTCTCTCATATCTCCCTGTTACCTCATATCTACACGTCTCACATATCTCCCTGTTACCTCATATCTCCACGTCTCACATATCTCCCTGTTACCTCATATCTCCACGTCTCACATATCTCCCTGTTACCTCATATCTCCACATATCACATATCTCCCTGTTACCTCATATCTACACGTCTCACATATCTCCCTGTTACCTCATATCTACACGTCTCACATGGTTCCCTGACAAACGCGCACAAGACAATCGCGCACACAACAAACGCACACAGATAATTCCGCAAGGACACAAACGCGCACCGAACAAACGCAAACACCGATAGTTGTGCACACGGACAATGGCTCACACCTACAAACCTAACCCTAACCCTAACCCTAAACCTAATCCTAACAGTGTGCGCGATTGTCTTGTGCGTATATGTCTGGTCACCGTCTCACATATATCCCTTTTACCTGTTATCTCTATTTTTCACCTCTATTTCCCAACCACCACAATCCCCACAAACCAACCCATTTATCCCCGTTCCATCGTCCACGCCAGGCGAACATGTTTGAAAGATTCAATTATTTCAGGGCCGAATGTTTCATCAGAACAATTCCTCTGTGAACCCGGAACATCGATCTATCAATTTATCAGCCCCTTGTTTTGTTACCGCCTCGCTCTACTGTCTCATGAAATATTGACAATTTTATATTTAAGCAGAATAAAATTAATGCTCATCTTCTCTTGAAAAGCATAGCCTCCCTTTAATGAGAGCTATCCAATAATCAAATTGCACTCGTTTGAGAAATAAAAAAAATTAAATTGTTTAATGTAGATTGAGAGAAAATTTAGCAGAGATAAAACAAAAAACGAAGCTAATAATTTCTTTAAATTTAGCTTTATTTATTTCCTTCTTTGAACAGTGATTTAATACTGCTCCCATGACAGCTTGTCTGGATCACTGTGTCACATAGACATTGTACCATGCCCTTGAGTGTTGTCTGTAAATATTGCCGCTGTATGTTCTTTCCTCAAAACGGAACTCTAAACAAGACCACTCGATGCGCTGGAGGTTTTGCTGTGGTCTGTTTGAGGACCTATCGATGCGCTTGAGGTTTTGCTGTGGCCTGCTATGGTGTTTGAGGACCACTCGATGCGCTGGAGGTTTTACTGCGGTCTGTGATGGTGTTTGAGGATCATCGATATCTTAATACTACAATGAAGACAAAACACCATGATTTATGTCTATCATAAAAAAGAACATGATTGAAAGATCTTAAACTGTCTTAAACTGTCTAAAACTGTCTAAAACTGACTTAAACTGACTAAAACTGACTTAAACTGACTAAAACTGACTAAAACTGACTTAAACGTTTAGTATTTACATTGTATGCATTTTGGAAGGAAGATTCGTTTCTTCCAGGAGATATTGATTTTAGGGCTGTTAACGATTAATTTTATTGTAATCGTTAAGGTTTGACAAATTAACGATTAATTAATCGTTAATTTCGATTAAACCCAAAAATTGAAATTTGTGGTGTCATAAGTAACATTTATTAAACGTACTTGTCGAAAATCGAAATAACACTGGAAAGTTTTCTTTATATGACATCTTTTAACCAACAACGCAAACAGACAAGTGTAATGACATTATTTCGTCAGTCCATAGTTTAAAACCAAAATGTTCGTGTAATCGTCCGGAAATTAGTTTTTATTTATCGGCCGAAATATTTGACTATTTAACTTCCAGTACATTTATAAGTGTTGGGTCGATTAATCGTTAAAAACATTTTAATCGTTAAAATTTTTCAACGATTACTCGAGAAATTAATCTTTAATTTCCGCAGCCCTAATTGGTTTGAATTGTATTATTTTTAAAGCAATATGAATCTGAGAGAATATTCTAACGTTCACTACCATTCTCTACTTTGAGTGTAAGATTATTTATTTGGCCGTCAGCCCTTTTTCAAACGTTTGCCAAACATTCCTCGTTTTGTGGCGAGCTCTAAACTAAAAACTAATAATATAAGTACGTAATATTTCTCTTTACTTCTTTTAGGTGTTTGTGTTTCCCCTTAACGTTATTCATAACGTAGTTTTCCGTCTTTATTCCCCCCCCCCACTTCGTTTTAAAACAAAATCAGATCTCTACTATACCTTTCGTATTAAATTTATATCACTACTTTAACTTCTTATAAATTATTCAATTTAAATTTGAGAATGTATTTATCTAACTTTAAAATTAATTACTACACCTTAGTAACCTTTACAAATGCTTAACTTGGTTGCCAAGAGTATTACTTGCGGTATCTTTACACCGCTGCCTTTAATCATATGATTTTTCTTTTCTCGTTATCCAATAGCGATAACTGACGAATTTATGAAGCGAAGGTACAAAAAAAAGTAATTTTTATCTATAAACTCTTGGCACCTGGTAATTGAGTTTCTGAGCTGACGCACCGAAGCTATGATGAATACTCAAATTATATGTAACTTGCCCTTTACATTTTATATTGTTTTGGGTTAAATGTATGTTAATGTCAAAGAAGGAGTCATGTAATATTCTTTGCTCCCTCGTACTAAGTGCAGTATTTAACGGATGTAGTGCTAAGTTATAAAATCTGTAGTTTCATTTAATGTTGAAGAAGCTGCAAAAACCTTCAAACGTTGTTTAACAGAAACACCGCACTCAGTTACAAACCTTCTGTTTCTAATACTTTCATTTAAAAAATGTGAACAATTCAAGGCATAAGTTTAAATACAGGAAACTGACGCTATGGCTGATATTGAATTAAACAATGTAAATATCTGTGACTGACTTTTAAAAATACACCAAAGCATATCATTAGACGAGCGTATATTTTTGCTAGATCAATTAAAGCATTTTTATCCAGAAATTGTATTCCTTGGCTATGTTTCAAATTTCATAAAGATTATTAATAAGGATATTGCGATTTTTTCTATAACAAACGTGGGAAGCGTTTCCAAAAAAACAAAAAACAAAAAAAAACAATATCGGTTAAAATTATTCAAAAGGTTATCAGAGAATGTATATGGTATCGATATGAAATATTTAAAATAAATTCATGGTTAAGTTACCTGATCAATTTATTGAAACACATGTACCTTTTGATCTTAATCCAGGTGGATTTCAGTAGTTATCGATAGAGCAATAATACTGTGTTTAGAAATTTTACTTTGAATAACTTTCTGTAATGGGCTATAAAAAAATAACAATCATTATCTATTGTTCTGCTAATTTTCACAAAAGACAGTTGCTATGCGCGGGGGGCTAAGAGATCTTGATCATTTACAAATCTTGGTTCTCTCCCCTTTTTGTCGCAGGAATTCAAAGCCAACTGCGGCCCCCGTTGACTATTCGTTGAATATTGGTAATTTCGAGTCTAATGTAAGATCGCTCAAAAAGGTATCGATTTGTTTTGAAAGTTAATCAGTATACGTCACAGATGACGCTTTTATATGAAAACTACACACAAAAAAAAACATCACCGCTGGGCCGAATGATATGTGCTATTAATATCGCCACGACTGTTTTTGGTGGAATTTAGACATGCGCAGAATGATGAGCTAACAAGTACCTATATGGCATGGTGGTTCAAATATTGTTTTTAACTTGCAAGTAGTAATTTATATTAATGTTTCAGTTTTCAGAAAACTATTGTAAGGTAATTATTAAAAATTAAATTTATTTTGTTTTTATTACATTAAAGTAGCACAAATAATTTTTGCTTTTTTTAAAATTAAAATACTGTTGTTCATTAAAAATGTTACGACTATCCAATTAAAGTAATGTGTAAATAATTTGAATGATGACAAGAATATGAAAATATTCAAATTTCTCCGTTAATAAACACCACAATAGACATAAATAATTAAATTGACATCTGAAGAAGCAACTAGTAAAACGAGATCAGATGTTGAAACTTTACTCAATTCTATGCCATCTTTTTCTTTTCTATGTTATCTCAATTTATGGGAACCCGTCTTTTTTTAAAATTAATGCAAACCCATTTCATGGAACAAAGAGATGTGCTAATGCAGAACGCTGTTATAGAGAGTTGGAGATATCAACCGGACGCCGAGTTAGAAGTAGAAAAAATATGAATGGGGAAAATTCAGAAGACGTGGTTCTATCCTTAGAAGAAGATGTGCAACGAGAATTGTTTTTATCAATGGATAGAATTATAAAAGAAAATAAAAGAACGCTTTGATCAGGTGCATATTCTTGCAAGAAAATATTCGTGTTTAATAAAATATAACGCCATGTTACCTACTAAATGAAGAATTGGAACATCAAATAAATTACTGCTTTGACATTGATAAAGAAAATTGCAATATTGAAAGAAAATGGATCCAGGTTTTTATGGCTGAACCTACACTACAGGAAGAGGCATTACGTAAAAAAACAGGGGGTGGGCCCTTTGATCTATTAAAATTAATTCAACAGAATAGATTGGAAAATTCTGTACCCGACATTGTAATTTTGCTAAGTAGTTTTTCAACAATTGCAATAAATGTGGCTAGTTGTGAAAAGAGCTTCTCCAAACTGAAGTTGATAAAAAAATTATCTTCGTTCCACAATGGGAGATTTAAGACTACGAAATCTTGCAGTGTTGTCCATAAAACAAGATATTACAAATAATTTGAAATTTTGATAGCATAATACATGATTTTTCTACTAAATATTTATGATTAAAAAAAGGGCGTTCTTTACGTTGTCATACCAACAAAAATTCTCAAAGTAAATTGGATTACTCTTATGCAATGGAAAGTACAGACTCACTGTTTACGCTATTATCTTTCGAAATAATTCTATGGTATCCTTAAAGAAGATGATCTGAATTTAAAAAAACAACACAAGGGCGTGAACTTCCAGGTAGTTTTTGTGTGTGTCTTTTTTATTTTTACTACAGAGAGCTACAGGTGTTCAAGTGGTATGTCATTTTCAATGATATTTTGTTAGCTCATGATGTTTTTATATCAGGGTTGCGATGTTGGCAATTGTGTCATCCCATGATTGAGTGACATCAGGGTTGCGAGATTAGCAATGGTGTCATCCAATGATTGAGTGACATCATGATTTTGAGATTAGCAATGGTGTCATCCAATGATTTTGTGACATCAGGGTTGCGAGGTTAGCAATGGTGTCATCTAATGATTGAGTGACATCAGGATTGTGAGATTAGCAATGGTGTCATCTTCTGATTTCGGATCTTCATATTTGTTAACGGAGCTTAATTCATTTGTGGCCGTCCATAAAGTACGTCACGCTCCAAAAGGGGGAGGGGTGTAAGAAAGTGTGACATGGGGAAGGGGAGGTCCGGCCATGCGTGACGTCACGGTGTTTTATATTAAATTTTAATTTTTAATAAAAAAGAAATTTTTGTTCCAAAGTGTGACGAATTTTTTTTTGGGGGGGGGGTCCAAGATTTGTGACAGTTTGTGACAGGGGGGAGGGGGGGGAGTTAAAAATGGTCAAAAATAGCCTGACGTTCTTTATGGACGGTCATTCTACTGGATATCATCCTATATCACAACCTTTCATTCGTTTCAATTCATTTGCCTTAAATGTTAAAATGTTTAACTTTACAATTGCCAGCCTACACTGGAAATTCGTTTACTAAAATATATTCGTCGAATACGAACATAAATAACTGCAGCTGATGTCATAAACGTCATCGAGTATGTTAAAAGAGATCTGCCGTGGTTTATTCCGACTAGCTAGTTTGTTCAGAACTACTTAATGTTTTGATATAATCCATTGGCGTATCAAAAACGTTTAAAATTCATCGATGTAATTTTATTATTTTACTTATTCTTTCTGCCAGTGCTATTGTTCGTTTCGAAAATTTTGGCCATCGATTAACAAAAAAAAAGAAAAAGAAAAAGAAATATTGCTCTTTTGAATGAGTTAAAAATATTTTTAAAAATACATGATCCAAAAGCTAAACTGAATGCTCATTTTTTTCTTGACTTTAATCCCTGAGTGTAACGCTAAACAGCCCCAAGCTCCCCGGAACTCGACACATTCGCGAAGAACAGTTATAGTCTGAGAATCGATTGCTCTTTGGAGTGTGGTGATGTCTCGCTGAGCGGCGAGCGAGACATTTCACATCGTACCGAGTAAATGAGAAGCAGTTCACCAGTGAGGCAATAGCAGTGTGTGTGACCGCTACTGTGGAGGTGTCCTCAAACCAACGTTTGGACATTTCGACTTGTTAAAAAATATATTTTTTCTCTGGATTCTGATTATGACTTTGTAAGAAAGAAGACAACTTTAAATTTAGTTTCGAGTGAGTTTTTTTTCTCGTACATTTATAAATCAAGTTGCAGTGTTGAAATTGATATAGCTTAGAAATATAGTGATAGTAGAGGTTATATGTGATAGCGCCACTCTATTGATTACGATGGTAAGCGTTGCACTGTCACCAAACATACAGCCTCATCTAAAAAGATGATGTTTTTACTAAATAATTTTTACTACAATATATTTACAGTTCGTCTACGTAGTTGATTTTCGTGCAAAAATGAACGTTCACATAAATATTCGTTGATTGTTGTGGGGACAATTTTCTTTGTAAAAACTTTTGGTTACATATTTGAAATACAGTCACAGCAAGACGTATTGGTAAGCTGTATAGTTCATTACGGTTCTACTCGGAGGGGGGCCGTGGCCTTTCTTGCTTTAAGATATTGGTTGTCCAGGAGTTGTAAAATACTTGTAGTAATCTTATCTGTTATAGACGCTCCTTCTATACAGAAGATTATTGCGTCCCACGCTCATCCATGATATATGTATTGTTTTGTATTTTTATTAAGAGTTTTAAATGTTGATAAAGTGTTGGTTTTCATGGTTTCCTCCGGCAACCCATTACATGTCCGAATACCCATGATCATCTGAGGGTTGTATTAGATTCATTCTCCAAGCTAGAATTTATTGCCTTATGGGTTATTACTACACGAGCAACAAAGCCCGTCCAAGGACGTTCCGCCACCGTTCGGTGGCATGTTGTTGTAACTCCCCTCCAACAGCCGTCTCGACCGGCCTTACATGTGCATCACGTCAAAAATACTATTCATTAAAGCTAAAATAAATAACTCGTAAAAACATAGCTTTTGACTATAAATCCCAACGCGCATAACTCAAAATAAAGTCTTGGAAGAAATACTGCACCAAAAATAACTCGTTTTGAACGTCCGCGTAAACGTGTTCAATATGATTGGCTGTAGGAGTCATATGTGTTTGAGGGACCAATCGTTATAGATAACCGGACAGAAACTTGCCTTTTATTATATAGGATATAGGATTGCTCCTTGTTCTTTGACGTTCTATTTTATCACCTGTTAAAATATCCAGATTAATTGATAATGTGAACAATGAAAGAAACACCCTATGTTATTTGCGTGAGATTGAAGTGAAATCAAGAGAGATACGCCCCGCCCCAGGTGCTTTTCTAAAATCCCTTTTATCAACTTCACCGCCGTCTCTGTCGTCATCTCTCTCTGTCTCTCTGTTTTGGGCGGGCGGAAAAACAAAAGTAAAAAATGACCCACTTCCCGTAATCCGATCGAGCTGAAATTTGGCACACGGACCCGTCGCACATAACAATGCATCGTATCAAAATTTCAGATCGATCAAACGTACGGTAATTAAATTAATGCATTTTCAGTTTATCTAAATAAAACTATATGTAGAAGTCGCTAATGTTTACATTTTACGGGTCAACTTGACTTCACGACAGCCATCGGTGAGCACATCTCGTGTTTTAACCAGGTGTACCAGCGTGCTTTTGTTTACATTTTACGTGTCACGCTGAGCTCAGTCCAGTGATCGATGCCCAGACATTTCCCCTCTCCCAATCGCCCCCCTCGGGGTTATAAAGCAAAGGGAAGTTAAGACGGATTCAGTCTGTAAATGTTTGTCGCGTTTGAACATGATCAATACTTTTAGTTATGTCTCATATATAAGGGATTTATAGTCAAAAACTTTATTTTTACGTGTTTGTTTTATTCTTTATGGAGAGATGCGGCAATTTCAGCACATCTTCTATATATATAATTCTCTTCGTGGTGCCATGCGAGACACCACGACGCAAGTAAGTGCAACCGACCAGGACGAAAGACCCTCGTTGAGGTCAACTAATCACAGTTAAAGGTTGGCAAGCGAAAGTAGTGGAGGGATGGGGCATGTCTTGAGACCAGCAATGTTTTTTTTACATTCACTTCGTTTTTCCTTCACCGTGTGCATGCCTTTCTTAGTGTATTGGTTATTACATCCGCCTGACATGCGGAAGGTCTTAGGTTCAAGTCCAAGCAACACAGGTTGGCAACACAGCTTCATGCGTTCACTTGCATTCAGTTGCTTTTTCTTTCACATAATAACATATGATTCGTAGTGTAGTGGTTATCACGTCCGCCTTGCAAGTGGAAAGTTCTGGGATAAAACTCAAGAGGGAAAAAAATATTTTATTTTAATTTTTAAATCCCTTATATTAACTTCACCGCCGTCTCTCTCTCTGTCGTTCTGTCGTCATCTAATAGGCGGGCGGAAAAACAAAATTAAAAAATGACCCACTTACCGTGATCCGAGCGAGCTGAAATTTGGCACACGGACCCGTCTTACCTAACAATGCGTCGTATCAAATTTCAGATCGATCGAACGTACCGTAATTAAATTTATGCCTTTTTAGTTTATCCTTATATAACGAATGTAATTCAAACTCACTGTTTGTTTTTTTTTCCACGGGATTATTCAGTCACGCGTTGACGCAACCCATCGAAGTACAGTCGTGCTTTTTTTTAAATATTACGTGTCACGCTGAACTCGGTCAAGCGATCGGTGACCAGACTTTTCCCCTCCCCCTAACCCACCCCCAGGGTTATGAAGCAAAGTTGAATTAAGTCAGATTCAGTCTGTAAATGTTTGTAGCGTTAGAAAATAATCAATACTGTAAGTTATGTCTCACATATAAGGGATTTATAGTCAAAAACTTTGTTTTTACGGGTTTGTTTTATTAAATCCCTTTTATTAACTTCACCGCCGTCTCATGGGCGGGCGGAAAAACAAAAGTAAAAAATGACCCACTTCCCGTGAAGCCATCGATCTGAAATTTGGCACACGGACCCGTGTCACCTAACAATGCATCGTACCAAAATTTCAAATCGATCAACCGTACCGTAATTAAATTAATGCATTTTTAGTTTATCTATATAAAACTATATGTAGAAGTCGCTATTGTTTACATTTTACGGATCACTTGACTTCACGCCAGCCATCGGTGAACAAATCTCGTGCTTTCACCAGGTGTACCGGCGTGCTTTTGTTTACATTTTACGTGTCACGCTGAGCTCGGTCCAGCGATCGGTGACCAGACCTTTCCCCTCTCCCCCCCGCCCCCCCGGGGTTATAAAGCAAAGGGAAGTTAAGACAGATTCAGTCTGTAAATGCTTGTCGCGTTTGAACATAATCAATTCTTTTTAATTATGTCTTATATATAAGGGATTTATAGTCAAAATTTTTATTTTTACGGGTTTGTTTTATTCTTTATGGAGAGGGGCGGCAATTTCAGCACACATCTTCTATATATATAATTCTCTTCGAGGGGCCATGCGAGACACCACGACGCAAGTATGTGCAGCCGAGCAGGACGAAAGACCCTCGCTGAGGTCAACTAATCACAGTTAAAGGTTGGCAAGCGAAGGTAGTGGAGAGATGGGGCATGTCTTGAGACCAGCAATGTTTTTTTTTACATTCACTGCGTTTTTCCTTCACCGTGTGCATGTCTTTCTTAGTGTATTGGTTATTACATCCGCCTGACATGTCGAAGGTCTTAGGTTCAAGCCCAAGCAACACAGGTTGGCAACACAGCTTCTTGCGTTCACTTGCGTTCAGTTGCTTTTTCCTTCACATAATAACATATGATTCGTAGTGTAGTGGTTATCACGTCCGCATTGCAAGTGGAAAGTTCTGGGATCAAAATCCAGATGGAAAAAAATTATTTTATTATAATTTTTTAAAATGTTTGTTTCTGTCCGTTCTTTTCCCCCTTTTCAAATCCTTTATATTAACTCGTGGTGTCTGGTTGCTTGCTTGGTAACTTCTGCGGATTGGAATCGGATGGCCCACGGACCGGCACCGGTCCGCGGACCACCACTTTGAGAATTACTGAGCTAGAAGACGATAATGGTTTAAAAGCGTAGTTACATATTCGATAATCCATTTGCCCAAAAAGAAAACGACAATACGACAACATGCAATTAACAACCCTAAACATGACTAACCCTCGCTAGGGTCGGCCAATCACATTTTATGTTTAAGAGATGGTAGTAATAAAAGGGGGGTGGGTGAGTAACAACAACCTCAGTGCGTATGACTTCACGTTTACTCGCTTTTTTTATTATTGCTTCGTGCTGCTGTTTGTGTCCGTACTCTCACCCCCCACTGTTCTTTGCACCGACTATGATGAGCAAGTCTGCGGCATATGCTACGCCGCGGGTCGTATCTAGTTAAATTTATTTCGTGACACGGGATGGAGTATAAACAAAGACCACGCAACAACCCAAAAACACGTGACTGCCCATAAATACATGAAAATGTTTACATTTCCCTTAATAATTTGACGATTTGACCACAAAACATATTTATAGTTTGAATGTTAAGATTTCATTCAGTCATGACTAACGTCATCAGTAACACTGTACGGATTACATCTGCATTTTTAAAAAAATGTCTCAGAACAAAATTTTGAGCTGTGTGGAGAAATATAAATAGTGAACTAATTAAAGATTAAACATTTTAGTGTCTTTAGAAATTAATTGAAAGTTAATCAATATCATAGTACTGTTGAATGGCGAAGAAAACCAATTGGAAAAATATAAAATTCGATCGATCCTAAGAAAGTATATAATGTAGAGTTGTACTGTTCACGCAGTACATATACTAAAATTGGAACGATACAGAGAAGATTAGCATGGTCCCTGCGCAAGGATGACACGCAAATTCGTGAAGCGTTCCATATTTTTTATGGGGACGCGATGGTCTAAGTGGTAGCGCAATGGACTATCGATCCGAGGCAGTTCCCGAGTCGCGGGCTCGAGCCCAGGTACTAGCAAGGCCCCTGGGGCATTTTGCTGGCCACACATTCCCCTGCTTGTTAGTGGTGGCTAAAAACTTGTGCACGCTACATCACTTGCCCCATAGTCCGTCATGGACTGGAAAGGGGTTCATATAATGTAGAAACAATTTTTTAAAAAGTGAAATGAGTAAATAACGCTATTAAGTAAAGACTTTTCATACCGTTCTCCTTGTAGTGCATTTAAATCAAAATGTATTTATTTTGTACCCCGCATGCGCTGTCTTTTCAAGCTGTTGTATGATTAGATCACTCTCTTAAATTAACTGGACAATCGTGGGACATTTTAACAGTTGGACCTTTCAAACACACAACGCGACGGTTTGTTATGTCTTATACAATGATTAGATTTATTCCTCGTTTCTATGAGACGTGTGTGTATAGTTCCGGCAGATTTTCAAAGTTTGATGTAGAGTCCTAGTTAGATTGATTGATGCCTTCGTGCTTTGATCATCCATACCGTATATAATCACATATTATTTATGTAAAACATAACATTTACAAGGCTAAAAATACAGAGTGTTTATATTAATGTAGAAATATATTTTTAAAAAAGACCTTAGTAAGACAGTAGTGTATTACTTTGTGATGCAAGTCACCCAATGCGAGTCATTTTGCATGCAACAATTGATTTTTAAGTCAATTTTTTTATTTGAAAATTTAAAGTTTCCGGATTCTTGAGTATATCTTGCTAGTAATCACAAAGATAGTGGTGCTTTATTTTTATAGCACCCCAACCCCTTTTGGGTCGTTAATAAAGTCTCTAATATATGGTCAGGCGGCGTCTTATCAAAACTGGCATTAAATCAATATTTGGTGTGTGGGAAAAACGCCACGACATCTTGAGGAATTTTAGATATATTTCGTAAAGATGAAAGGGAACATACTTCAAATTTTCGTACATGAGTAACTCATCTGTATAATGTACAATGACAAGTATATTGCTCATTTACTTGTTGTAGTTACTTTTTCCAGTCGTATATCGTTACATTTGATATTAGTTATACAGTTACATTTGATACTAGTTATATAGTTAATTTTTTATAATTGTTATATAGTTAGTATCGAACTGAAGCGCTCAGACGTTCCTCTAACAATCAGCTTCGATATTTTTTCAAAACCAAACTATTCAAAGGGCGTCTAATGTCAGAGAATTTTTTTTTAAAAAACTTTAAAAAAAGTTTTTGACTAAATATCTTTTATTTACGAGACATAAGTGTATGTTCATTATAATACGCATCGCACGACACACAAAAAATCCTAAATTTTAGTTATTTCTCATAACATGCTACTTAGAGCTGCAAAGCGATAATATAAAAATTCATTAATTTAATTACAGTACATTCGATCGATCTGAAATTTTGATATATCATTTTTATCATCGGCACGAGTATGCCTGCAAAATATCAGCTCGCTAGCATATGGGAAAAAGGGTTAAAAATCGATCCAAAGTTTTTTCGGCAAGCAAGCAAACAATCAAGCAAACAATCAACCAGACGCCACGAGTTAATATAAAGGATTTAAAAAGAAAGACGCATCTTTAAACAAAAAAATGGTAGAAATCGTCTACAGTTGAAGACATTATCTCATTTCTTTATATAAATCCAATTTGTGATTAAAGTGATATTGAAACACTTGTAGGTTTTTCTAGCAGATACCCTACTAGGGCCGACTGTTCAGATACCCTACTAGGGCCGACTGTTCAGATACCCTACTAGGGCCGACTGTTCAGATACCCTACTAGGGCCGACTGTTCAGATACCCTACTAGGGCCGACTGTTCAGATACCCTACTAGGGCCGACTGTTCAGATACCCTACTAGGGCCGACTGTTCAGATACCCTACTTGGGCCGACTGTTCAGATACCCTACTAGGGCCGACTGTTCAGATACCCTACTAGGGCCGACTGTTCAGATACCCTACTAGGGCCGACTGTTCAGATACCCTACTAGGGCCGACTGTTCAGATACCCTACTAGGGCCGACTGTTCAGATACCCTACTAGGGCCGACTGTTTCCTAATATTCAGAGTACTTAGAAGACATCCTGGTGGACGTGGTTATACAATTTGCTAAATGTATCTGATATCTTAAGCAGTTTGACTTTGGCTGGTCTTAGTTATCTTTTTTTCTTTCTTTCTCTCGATTATTTCAAAATTTCCATTTGGTTATTTTCGCACGTGTTTGTCAACGGTGGTGTCAACTGTCTCCCTATTATAAGGGCGCTGTGGTCCTCTAAGAGGCCGCCGATAAATGACGTCACGTCTCCGGAGGGAGGGGTGTCATACATTTGTGACGATGTGTGACGAGGGGGAGGGGGTATTTAAGAACTGTGACGTCACATCAAAAACGCGAAACTCTAAATAGATGTTCCACTGAAAAATTTGTTTGCTTATAATTTATGTAAATAAGTTTTCAATGGCTTCATGCCTGTTACAATATTAGAGTGTAGCCTTACACTAAATAAATGTACATACTTAAATGACTAAATTGTGATTTTAAACATGCGCATGTTTAAATAGAAAATAGTGCTTATATGGGGGGGGCAATGCTTTCTTACGTCATATTGGAGGGGTGTATAAACGTTTTCTGAATAAGTAGGACAAAAAAGGGGGGGGGGAAATATGCAAAAATCGCGTGACGTCATTTATGGACGGCCCCTAATGGACAAAAAAATGCTTACCTTGCTTTCACTTATGTGCATTGAACAGCACACGCTGCTGCAAATCATTCACTGGACAGAAACAACCGACATAATAGTGATATAGTTACATTTACATAAAACCTAGGTTAGACTGATCTGTCCAGGTCAATTCTGCATAAAGTGCACTCATCGGACAATGGGTCACTCCATTTAGCTGTGTTTTTCGTGTAGCTAAATGCCAATTTCCAGTTCTCACGAAGGTCTGTCGTTATTGTTATACATATTAAGAAGATGTTGGCGGGTTGTGTCACGTGCCAAAGGCAAGCTCTGCAGATCCCAGGCGACGAATTTGAAAATGTAGCAACACTTTGATATTTACATCCATTTTTAAAGCTAAATACTTACCCACAAGCTTGTCACGTGCTTTCAGAAAATTCCCACCTCTTAATAAAGTTTTCATTGTTTTGTTGGTGTGAACATTGGAGATTTTGTGTGTGTGTGTGTGGGTGGTGGGGGGAGGAGGGGGAAAATTAAAGATAAGCATAACTTCTTTCAATGATCACAGTGTGTACCCCCCCTCTCCACCCCCGACACTTTCGCAGTTCATATGATAAAGTGGACATGCAGACGGTGTCGCACGATTTGTGCTGGTCATAATTGGATTGTCTGATAAGCAGCTAGCGGCTGGCAGTTGGGATTGAATTAGACCCTGACGCGAGTGTTTGGAATGTGTGTGTGTGTGTGTGTGTGTGTCTCGTGCGTGTCACCTTTTGGTGTGAATTCCAGGAGCAGGTATCGTCACACCTGTTGCGGGATTCGTAATTGGCCATTCTTTAGCCTCCTGCATCAATCAGAGGCTGAACCAGGCTTTTGGGTTTAAACCCCAAAAAATGTAATTAATTACTTTATAAATCACATTGAATGAGATGTCAAATTGCCTACCGGATTAGTTTCACATCGCTTCATAAATGCAATTGCAAATAAAGGTTGATTTATGCCGTTTCAAACCGCGGATTCTACAATGTTACCATTTACTCAGTTTACCATTAGAGGTTTTTTGACTTACAAAGATTATTTATCCACTTCAGAAATGAGACTAACTTATTACCGGCTAGTTCTGATACAAATCAGTCTGCATGAAGTATGGATAATTCATCCATAACATCATATTAAATAATAATTGTAATAATATTCGGCTAGAATTGATAATTGGTTTGTATTTTAGCTGTTTAAATAATTTTCAGTTGGAAAGCAGTATGGATAGGGATTAAATAGTATGCCTTGAGGGCTAATTGATCTATCATAAAACAGGATGGATAATCCATCTATTTTATGTCGGATAGGATTATATAAAATTGTGTCCCCCCCTTTTTATCGTGCCTCTTAACTCAAGCTGTAACCACTGTTTATTCATTCAACTCTTCCTGGGGTCACGTATGAGCGAGTGATTTACACTGATACTTGTATTGTCACGCGTGAAAGTGGTTTGTGAATGAAGGTCTTGGGCGCTGTAAATCATCAGTTATATTTCATGGTAATGTGAACGCGAGCCAATAGTCGCATTGAAATGATTTGCAGAACCTAATAGTGAGAGCAACTGATCTCTAGTATTAAGTTGGGTAACAACAAGCAGCTGGGTTTTTTAACTCACAAATCATCACTTGAGTTACGTCCTGGGCTAAACTTTTACTAATGATAATGTGGTATTTTATCTGTTTCTGAGAACAAGCAACAGCCTGCAAATGACTGTAGTTTAAAAAACAACAACAATAAAGCAAGTGACAACAACAAAACACTTTATCTTGTGTTTCTTATTTCTTCCGGCCTAGAGGGTCTACCTCGACGCCTAAAAGGTCCTCAGACAAAAGCAGAACTGTAATAATGTATCAAATGTATAAACCGAAAGGAAAAGCACTGTAAAAAATTGAGGTCCCGAAGAGACTCAACTAACGTAAATACCAACAAAAGAGCAATGATTTATATTTAGATTTGGTTAAGTTTTGTTGTAATATACCATCAAAGTGATACATCCTCCCATTTGATCCATTCTTTCCTGATTCTGGCACTCTACCTTCGATCTAAGGTTGTACATCACCAATTAAAATAGAAATACATCCTCAGCTTTTTCTAAGTAGTAAATAATTAATGTATTTAACCATTTAAAACGACATAAATTCTGCTTTTACGTCAAATAAATTTTCGTTACAGTACATTCTTTTCATTTAAAATCCTTTAAAGCCCCATGTTTTCCTGATCAGTTTTATGTGTCATTTAAAGTTTATCTTTCAATTATTTCTTCTTTTATTTTTTTAAGCCTAGAAGCGACGAAAGTTCTTTTCTTCCATATTCCTACAATCAATTATGCACCTAAAATATCTCCCATTAAGTTCTTTTCCTCATAAATTTTTTATTGATTTTATAAATTGTTACGTAAAATTGTGTAGTTAAAATGTTCTTTGATTCATTTTTCAATATTTATTAATCATTTGGGAGCAACGTCTTCTCCCCCCCCCTCCCGATGGAAGTTTATGCTCAGAGTAATGAAATTTAGTCTAAATCTCTCTCTCTCTCTCTATATATATATCTTACCCTGTCTCTGCCCCTGTCTCTGTTTCTCTCTCTCTCTCTCTCTCTCTCTCTCTCTCTCTCTCTCTCTCTCTCTCTCTCTCTCTCGCTCTGTCTCACTCAAACTCCATGTTGTTGTTTTTTTTTAAAAATCTTATCTCACAATTCATCAACTCTTTTCCTAATTTTCTTATTTTTTCTTATTTTCATAAAACAGTTTAAGTCCACCTTCTTGGTTCATTCGATCCATGCTAACTCACAGTACATCAAATTCACATGCTAACTAACAGTACAGCAAATTCACACGATCCTGCAACAATGATGTCGCGAGAGAATTATTGTTATACTTCTTTGTGGGGTTTCCGGAATTTCTGCTTGACAGACTTCCCAAGAAGACAAATGCCAGGATTACAAAGAGCCCTGATCATATCGAACCAGTTCTCGGCATCGGATACCTGGTGAAGACGTATAACTACATAAGCTGTCGGTGGACTTCTCCTGCACGGAGCGAACGTCTCTCGAGTTCAACCGGAAATGGTCTCTGCGTAGCGGCTCGTTACGGCCCCCATTCTTTTCTGTAGAAGAAGGATGACACATTTGTCTTGCTCTAACTTCCTCTTTCTTCATTTATCTAAACACTTTCGTTTTCTTCCTATCATTTACGTCTTATGTGCTAAGCTCATTCGGTATGAATGGACACCAGTATAAAAGAAATTAAAATTAACATAAAAATATGTTTCCACGGTAAATAAAATTTTCAGAAAATAAATAAATAAAATAATGAATATACTTCATCCCATAAAATGTTATTTTTCTTTCACTGGAAAATTATTATTATTATTTATTATTTTTTATTTATATTTTTCTATTTTTTTGGTGTTGGTGTGGTGGGGTGGGGTGGGGTGGGGGTATATTTTCAATTAATTTTTACACATTTTAAAAAGTGATTGATAACAATTAGTTCTTAACTAGATACGATCCGCTGTGTAGCACACGGCGTCGGCTTACCCATAGATAGTGCAAAGAAAAGGGGGAAGAATGGACACAAACAGTAGCACGAACAAATGGGAACAAGCGATTGAAAGTTGGGGGGAGGGGGACCGCCGTTGCATTTTTGGGAAGTATTTCGGACATCGCAACCATTTCTGCCTCGCCACCATGTACTCCTGAAGTATTTTATGTACTGAGCGTATTGTTGAAGAGAGTGTATGCCTACGTTTCCGTCACTCAGAACAACAGAGAGCACGTGGCCGAAGTTATCCCACTATAGAGAAACAAATATTATAGCCATGTTGCCAAGTTGGAGAGCAAAAACTTCGTCTATGATCTTTTCCCAGAAATATGCAACCGATAGAAACAGACAGTTACCTGATGAAGTAATTGGTATAACATTGAACGAAGCTTTTTTCCGTGACATACATGTGAAGTGGTGCTTATGTTCACTAAGAAATGGGGAAAAGAACGGACACAAACATAAACATTTTAAAAATTAAAAACAAAATGTTTCCGGTGAGGCTTGAAATAAGACCTTCCGCATGTTAGGCGGGTGTAATAACCAATGCACTACGAAATACATGTACTCGGTGAAGGAACAACAAAACTGAATGCAAAAACATTGCCCCACCCCTCCGCTACCTTCGTTTGCCTACCGTTAACTGGGATTAGTTGACCACAGCGAGAGTCTTTCGTCATTTGTTTAATTAATCCCTTATATTAACTCACCGTCGTCTCTCTCTATCTATCGTGGTCGGTCGGGTGGAAATACAAAAGTAAACAATGACCAACTTCCCATGATGCTATCGAGCTGAAACTTTGCACATAGACTCGTGTCACCTAACAATGCATTGTATCAACATTTCAGATCGATCGAACGTACCGTAATTAAATTAATGCATTTTTAGTTTATCTTCATGTAACTCTATGTAGACGTTTACTATTGTTGACATCCACGTGTCATTGAAGTTCACGCCAGCCATCGATGACCACATCCTCGTGTTTTACAGCAAGTAGAGTTCAGTCACTTTCAGACTGTAAATGTTTGTCGCGTGGTGCATATTAAATGGAACATAATCAATAATTTTAGTTATGTCTCTTATATGAGGGAGTTATAGTCAAACAATTTGTTTTTACGGTTTTTTAATTTAAAACTATGTTTTACGTTTGCTAAGATCACACGTCAAATGTATTTGTTTATAAAAGGGCCAAAACGGCTGCACCACTAAGGGTATCACCCGAAAGTATACGGAAGATAGAGGGTGCCCGGGCACTATTACTAGTACTACTATTACTACTACTACTACTACTACTACTACAACTACAACTACTACTACTACTACTACTACTGCTACAACAACAACAACTACTACTACTACTACTACTACTACTACTACTACTACTACTACTACTACTACTACAACTACTACTACTACTACTACTACTACTACTACTACTACTACTACAACTACTACTACTACTACAACTACTACTACTACTACAACTACTACTACTACTACTACTACTACTACTACTACAACTACTACAACTACTACTTCTACTACTACTACTACAACTACTACTACTACTACTACTACTACTACTACTACTACTACTACTTCTGCAACTACTACTACTACTATGACTACTACTACTTCTACTACTACTATTACTACTACTACTACTGCTACTACTATTTCTACTACTACTACAACTACTACTACTACTACTACCTCTACCACTACCGTCACCACTACCGTTACTACTACTACTACTACTGCTACTACTACTTCTACTACTACTACTACCACTACCTCTACCAATACCGTCACCACTACGGTTACTACTACTACCACTGCTACTACTACTATTACCACTACCACTACCTCTACTACTAATACTACTATTAATTTACATCTACTACTCACATGACTACTACTTCTACTACAATTAAAGCATCCGCTTTTTCATCTACCACAAGACATTAACTTCACCTACTACAAATAATCAATATACATAATTCGCGTTGTCTGTATGGTTGTAATGTAATGTAATGCTGTTAGGTGGCGCTGCGATCGATTTTGTTTTATAAGCAGCTCACCAAATTACTGCCCCAGAAATAACACTTTTCGAACGTTCCGCATAAAATTGTTCAATATGATAATAAATGAATCAAATAAAAATAAATACAATAAATGAAAGCTCTGTATTACGTTATTTTTAAATCTGATGTGTATTTATTTTGAAAACTTCCGTCATTTTTGACAGGTGATAAAATTCTAGTATTAAAATAATAACCACCTTTATAATTAATGCAATTGTGATTAAAATAATGCATTTGTTCTTTACAAAAGAAGAAAAGCAATGGTATAATTAACATTTAGTTAGCAGGTGGTCCGTCCGTTCTCCCCCGCTCTTAGGCCATACCTTGTGTTCAGTCCTAATTGGACGAGAATCGATTCTGCGTTTCTTTGCCATGCAGTATCTTTGGGTGGGAGGTAGCGTTTTATCTGTGGGGAAAATAATTGAGTCTGCATCACCTGCTTGTATGATTTCATAAAAAAGGTTTACCATGAATTAAGGAGAGTGTTCAAGATTTTTGTGAAGCTTTGACAGTCCATAAAGAGTTGTCTTTTTTCTTCTCTCCCGTCCTAAATGTTTGTCTCCCTCTGTTAGGGTCAATGCACATTAATTTATTCGGACCTCTTCTGTCTGGAATTCTCACAATATCATTTTCTGCCTATTTCCATGTTGCTTAAGTAAAAAAAAATTTAAATAAAAAATTCAAGTTTTTTTCTTGCCATCTTGTACCAAGAACTTCACATATACAACGTCGTCGTTCAGGCCCAGTGAAATTTTATTAGTTTGTGTATCAATATTTTCAAATAAAAATAAATTTATTGCCAAGTAAGCCTTCGTGTTAGAAAGCAATTATGTAACGGCTTATAAAGTTTCCTGCATGCCTACCTCTGGTATAGCTATTCTGTGATGGCTTATATGCGGTAAACACAAGTTCATGTCGATTCCGTGGAATGGAAAATCGGCTCGCGTGCCCAAATTGGCACACTTGTCATAGAATCGCTGCCACTGACGCGCGTACAGATGGTTCAGTTGTCAATCAGCTCTGATACCGGTATAGGTTTATCGTCCAAACTTACCTCATATGTAGGAGAAATGTAAAAATATGACCTCATGTACTTTCAGCGAATCCTTCAAAATGCATATTTCTGTTGTTTTACTTAGCACTGAGAGAAGAAACTTCCGAAGTGGCCAATAGTTGGACACTCTTCGTTTTATTGATAACTCGGATACTTTGTCAGACAGCTTTTCTGGGGTTTGCATGGCTCAAGACTTTTTTTTTCGTTTGACAGAGAGCCAGCAGTTCACGCGGTTCTTTTCAAAGCGGTAAAGGATTGCATAATTTTTGTTTAATCTAAGCTTTCATTTATAGCGAATTATTTTAACTAGGTAAGAGGTATCCACGATCATTTCTTTAGCTTACGTACTAAGACCAGCGCAGTGTCAGAGCATAAGTTCATGTTTTCGAGGACAGGAATGCTAATGCCTCAAAAATGATATAGGTCTCGGGGTTAGGCTGCGTTTAAAGCCTACTCTGAAATATTCCGCCAAGTGCTGGTTTTCGATCAAATGCAAAAAGTCGGATGACATCACCACTTCTATGTAAAACATTGCTTAAACTACTTTAAACATCTATATTCCGAAAATATATGGACAATCACTCAGGTAGCGTTTTTGAGCACTGAATATTACATCGTTAACGGATAATAACCTAAAAAGCCATTTTAAACCACGGTGTGACAGGTTGCTGAACTTAAATCCAAATATAGCTTCTACACCTAATCCCTAAGCATAATCCGCTCATATTAATCTTGATGTTGGAGGTGAGTTCCCCTGAAGTATCGCCCATGTGAAGAAATTCGTTGATATTATTTTACTTAATGCTGATGGATGAAAGTTGATGTAAACAAACCAGAAAAAAAAATGAATACCTGGTCTGGGGTTCACATTTCATCCATTCGAGACACTTTAAAGCCTACTTCATCCGAGACTATGTTCAGTGGCGCATCTGTATGATTAAAATTACATAAGGACTCAATTTTTTAAACGATTTCTTTTGGTAAATGTTTTTCCGAGAAAAATCAAAATCTTTTACTCCTTTCACAGTATCTCTAATTGTTAATCGGACACTAAAACTCTAAAGTTCTAACTCTCTCCCTCCATTCCCATCTGCCTCCCCCCCAACTATTTCCTCCAGCATTTTCTTTCCCTTCCACTTTATCACTCTTAATCCTCACCACACCACGTCCCTGATGGAAATAGTCTTTACATGTGCCAGCTGAGTTCGCCAAACAATTCCAGATCACCGAGAACTCGCATGTGTGTGAATGCGAATGTGTAAAATTTTTGTTAGCATGTGAATGTGTCCTTACTTGCTTACTTATTTGTGTCTGATTTATTTCAGTCGTCATGTTAAAAGGAGGTCATTTAACATAGCTCAAAATGGTAAAGTTGGTGGGGGGGGGGCTGGATTCTTGAACATTTGAAGCAAATTTTATATAAATAAGACAATGTTTTAGGCCACATTAAACGTAGGTTAACATTTTTATATTATTTACTGACACTCTTTCAGAACCACACTTGTCTGTACAGAGGCCCAATAGAAGTCATGAAACCATTGGAGACTGTGAAGAGTAGTTTTAAGTGCTCGCTACAGAGGCCAAGCAAGAGTGTTTGGGTATCGGGCCGTTATTCAATAGTGGGCCACGGCCTCTTAAATCTGAAACCTACCATCCCCACTAGTCTGGCAAATCTCGACTTCCCCGTTTCACTTTAGAAAATATCTTTCAATACGACTATCCTCTTCTATACGACTCTTCGCTTCCATGCGACTCTTTCCTTTCAAGTTTTCAAAATAAAATTTAACGGTATAGTGTTTCTCAAATATTGAAAGAGTGCCATACCAGCAAATTATGTTCACTTTGAAGAACCTACGATTATTATAAGGTTTCGAATAAGGCTTTGTTAATTTGTCTTTATTTTTAAAAACTCTATTGCATGCAGTGGATTTTGAACTCGCGCCAAACTTTCGTTTCATTGATCCTGTCTTTGAGAACACCTTCCTTATAGTACCTACCACTTTGCTTTTGGCGATTACAGAATGGTACACAAGGTTTTTTTAACAACCTGTCTCAGATATCATTCCCGCCCACTGTCTGGTGAGGATATGCACACCTCGTAAACTGGACCATGTGGGCCACTCAGGAAAAATCATTGTATATGTTCCAGGAGTTTGAATACAGGTGCATCAAAGGTGATGTGCATCGCGTGCTCAAAAAGTTGACGATGACAAACTATCAACACTGATGGACACATGAAGACATTGGGCGAAATAGTCAATGACGAGAGAGTGAACCTGGTAAATATAGAAAGTCGTCCTAATCTCTAAATAGAGATCATATGAAGTCAATGATATCGTCAAACGTGGCAATGATCATGTCGGCATGTGAAAGAAATATAGGGGAGTTAATTTCAATATAACTCTTACTGTTATTTTATCTTGTATAGAGAGTTTTAACTTAATTTATCATGATATTTGTTTATCAGTCGGATGTTGTTACGGCCAGTCATAACTTTGAGGAAATAGGCTTATCATACTTATCACACATGTCACACTTGTACAGTCTCATGAAAGGGAGATTCAGAACAAAACTTTTAAAAAAAAAGATGAGTTTTATCAATGAGATCATAAATATATTGACCAATTTAACATATTTAAGAAAATTGCATTTGAATTGCTGATCATATAGCAATTTGATTAGCAATTCATTGGCACATGTGATATTCCGCTTTTTTAAAAGCAGAATTAAAAATTGAGTTTCACTTATCTCATCGCATTATTTTTTAAAAAGATTTTTTTGTTTTAGGGCATCAAAGGCGGTTGTTCCCTCAGGGTAATTAAATGAATGCTCAATAAAAACAATAATACATGCGTAATTGAAATAATATGTTAACATACCATACTTTGCTCTAGATCAGGGTGGGATATATTTTTAATGCAAATTTGATACCGGAGGAGCAATTAACCGATATGTTGTAATTTGTGGATTGCTTAATATTGCGTGAAAATTATCATATACATTGTTTTAATTTTGCCAATAGTTGATGTCGCACTAAGCTACTTTATCGCAGTCCAACCCTATTAAAAGTCTACCTCAAGGGGAACGCGGACTCCCTTATAATTAAATGTACCAGCTGCCTTTGAACCGAAGTTTTACGTTGCTCATATTTTCTTATCTCGTATGGCCTACTAGTCAAGTACAAGACCATTAAGAAGATGACTAAATCCCGTTTGCGATAAGACCCGGTCCCCGAAAAACAAATGTTTTTCGTCCATAAAGCTAACGTTGGCCTTCTTCCTCAATCCGGGTCTTTGTAACAAAGTAACTATCAATGGTAGGATTAAGGGATTACCGGTGACGCGGCTCAGGTAAGAACTACAACAAAGAAACAAAAACGATTTTTTTTAAATTAACAACCAATATAAGGTATTTCAGACTTTGTTCAGGATATAAATCCATGACGTGAGTACTATATACAGCTTCACATAAAAGCGTTGGAATTTATTATTTTTCGCAACCGTTACTAATTAATACAGGAATAAAATAAAATTTCTCCAAACATGACCATGTGATTTATAAACTGCAATGGTATTTTATACCTAGGGTTTGATATTTCCAAAATGAACATTGTGATAGAGATGAACATAATGTTTATGTTGGAGCTTGTTCCTAGGTTACAGAAATTATTATTTTTTAACATATTTGAGACGAAATATGCATACGTAATTTGATAATTAAGGACATGTGAGGTGACCAGTTTAAGCCTCAGCCGATTTTAGCGTCCCTCTGGGCTAAGAATACCGCACAATTACATCAGGACTAAGAATACCACACCATTACATCAGGACTAAGAATACCAAACCATTACATCAGGACTAAGAATACCGCACCATTACACCCAGACTAAGAATACCACACCATTACATCAGGACTAAGAATACCGCACCATTACATCAGGACTAAGAAAACCACACCATTACATCAGGACTAAGAATACCACACCATTACATCAGGACTAAGAATACCGCACCATTACATCAGGACTAAGAATACCACACCATTACATCAGGACTAAGAATACCACACCATTACATCAGGACTAAGAATACCACACCATTACATCAGGACTAAGAATACCGCACCATTACATCAGGACTAAGAATACCACATCATTACATCAGGACTAAGAATACCACACCATTACATCAGGACTAAGAATACCACACCATTACATCAGGACTAAGAATACCACACCATTACATCAGGACTAAGAATACCGCACCATTACATCAGGACTAAGAATACCACACCATTACATCAGGACTAAGAATACCACACCATTACATCAGGACTAAGAATACCACACCATTACATCAGGACTAAGAATACCACACCATTACATCAGGACTAAGAATACCACACCATTACATCAGGACTAAGAATACCGCACCATTACACCCAGACTAAGTATACCACAGCATTACATCCTGGCTAAGAATACCGCACCATTACATCCAGACTAAGTATACCACACCATTACACCCAGACTAAGTATACCCCACCATTACACCCAGACTAAGTATACCCCACCATTACACCCAGACTAAGTATACCGCAACATTACACCCAGACTAAGTATACCCCACCATTACACCCAGACTAAGTATACCCCACCATTACACCCAGACTAAGTATACCCCACCATTACACCCACTCTAAGTATACCCCACCATTACACCCAGACTAAGTATACCCCGCCATTACACCCAGACTAAGTATACCGCAACATTACACCCAGACTAAGTATACCCCACCATTACACCCAGACTAAGTATACCCCACCATTACACCCAGACTAAGAATACCCCACCATTACACCCAGACTAAGAATACCACACCATTACACCCAGACTAAGAATACCACACAATTACACCCAGACTAAGAATACCACACCATTACATCCAGACTAAGAATACCACACCATTACATCCAGACTAAGTATACCACACCATTAAACCCAGACTAAGTATACCACACCATTAAACCCAGACTAAGTATACCACACCATTAAACCCAGACTAAGTATACCACACCATTAAACCCAGACTAAGTATACCACACCATTAAACCCAGACTAAGTATACCACACCATTAAACCCAGACTAAGTATACCACACCATTAAACCCAGACTAAGTATACCTCACCATTAAACCCAGACTAAGTATACCACACCATTAAACCCAGACTAAGTATACCACACCATTAAACCCAGACTAAGTATACCACACCATTAAACCCAGACTAAGTATACCACACCATTAAACCCAGACTAAGTATACCACACCATTAAACCCAGACTAAGTATACCACACCATTAAACCCAGACTAAGTATACCACACCATTAAACCCAGACTAAGTATACCACACCATTAAACCCAGACTAAGTATACCACACCATTAAACCCAGACTAAGTATACCACACCATTAAACCCAGACTAAGTATACCACACCATTAAACCCAGACTAAGTATACCACACCATTAAACCCAGACTAAGTATACCACACCATTAAACCCAGACTAAGTATACCACACCATTAAACCCAGACTAAGTATACCACACCATTAAACCCAGACTAAGTATACCACACCATTAAACCCAGACTAAGTATAGCACACCATTAAACCCAGACTAAGTATACCACACCATTAAACCCAGACTAAGTATACCACACCATTAAACCCAGACTAAGTATACCACACCATTAAACCCAGACTAAGTATACCACACCATTAAACCCAGACTAAGTATACTACACCATTACACCCAGAATAAGAATACCACACCATCTCTTTATGACTCAAAAACACACCATAAAACCCGGTCTTTAAATACCACACCATCAAATCCAGAATAAGAATACCATACCGTAAGACCCGCACTAAGATTGGGGGATGTAACTCATTAACCTTAAATGTTGCCTCCTCTGAGAGAAGAAGTCTTAGATTGAAAACACCATCTTCTCAGCGACTAAACTTTCCGTGGTCAAAGCTACAAGCGACAAACCAAATAGAAAACTCAAGAGACGAAGCCCAGTGAATGTTATGACAACAAAACTCCGCGAAATTACCATCAACTCCAGGTGCCTCATGTGTCTGACGGGTACGTGGGTGGAGAAATATTTTCTGCTCTCTAGAAATTTGTGAAATCTATTTTTTTTTAATCTAAGGAATGCTTATTTTGCAAGTCTCTAATAACACTCCTCTGAAAAAGCTCCATCATTATATTACGAAATAGAATTCATAGTTCAAAGAGTTTTTTAATTCAATAATCTAGTCGTGTATTCATACTTTTATCTGAGATAGTCCTCCGTCTTGGGCTTAAAATATGACCCTGTCGCACTGATGTTATTTCAAAATAACCCTATGTTTGCTGCGGCTCTTTTATTTCATACGTTTTTATAAAAATATA
The DNA here is from genome assembly GCA_944989445.1 of Ampullaceana balthica. NCBI lineage: Eukaryota > Metazoa > Mollusca > Gastropoda > Lymnaeidae > Ampullaceana > Ampullaceana balthica. The sequence goes on along the minus strand of CALYLW010000152.1, from coordinate 203,486 downwards.
ACATGAATACGTGGTAAATAAGTTTTGATTTAAAAAGTACTAGAGACCTTCGTGGAAAATCAATATACATAATTTGCAATCTCTGTCACGTCTGTTCTTCATGCATGTCTGTCTGTCCGTGACGCTACTAATTTTAGAAAGCAGCGCACCAAATTACTGCACCAATGCATCAAAAGGTGTGCACATTAAAGATGCGCTGTAAAAAAAAATATGATGTCATTGTCTCAGCTCATATTTTAATTTTGGAAAAAGGAACAATGTAAAAAGAGGATTTGATGATGGTTAATTATAAAATAAAAAACCAAAGGGGCGTCCTACAACCCCTATTATAAAATAATTTGTGTTCATTTCAGACAGTTTAATATTTCGTATTTATCAAACAAGGACAAGTTAGTTGGGCTTCTAAAAAAGGTCGGCGCCGCAGGCGCCCTAAAAAATTGAATTTTTTCAAAATAAATAGATTTCAGCTGAAAACTTCCGTCATTTTTGACGGGTGATGCGCTAGTATATTATATTTCCCTGAAATTATTTGGGGTTAAAGTTTAAATTATAGATAATGATATAATATTTTTTTGAGAATATGTATTTTGATTATTTAGTGGTTCTATCTTCAGTTCACTATATAGATAGGTATACATCAGATATCATAAAACATATGTTGAAAACATTAGATTGTGGTATGTTAGATTCACAAAAGGCTATCATAGACATCTGTTGTTATATTGTGTATTAAATATGTTGAGCCAGATACAAGCTCTTGATGTCAGTGACAGTGTCTCACTCGCCACATTCACTAATTTTGTGTCAATATTTCACAGAAATTCAATTTCGTTTGGAAAACATTGTGACCACTTAAATCATCAACCTTGAGCTTTAGAAATTTAATTAAGCTTCTCGCTATTCAAACCTTTCTTTGACCATCGACAGGTGTCCATTTTTACGATCTTCATAGCAGCTGTAGACTGACTTGTCTATATCTGACCTTCATCATTGTAGTTGCACACAAAACCCGACAGTTTAAGTCAAAGTTGTAAACTTAAAATGACCCATTAAGGCCAAGCCTCATTTCGTCCATTAGTGAACGTGATTTTTAATCGATTGTAAAACGAAGTCACTTTAATTGATGCCGAGTTTAATAAGGCGTAGCGAAAAGCAATAACAGACCTGTTCTCTATAGCTGCAGGAAAAAATTAAGAGAGTGAGAATGATAGAGAGAGAGAGAGAGAGAGAGAGAGAGAGAAAGGAGAGAGGGAGAGAGCGAGTTACAAGGAGATATTAAAAAGAGGGGGACCAATGTAAACTTATACTTATAAAATCTACTATTGTACAGTTGAGTCCGCATGTAGGATATATTCACAATGGAGTTTAAGTTCCCAGTTTGTTTCACTAACAGCTTCACCTGTGCATAAGTATATACATGTATAAATGTATAAATGTCTGTATGTGTTTATGTGTATGTGTAGTTCACTCCTGGCATCGTATGTAGAATTGGTTTGTTGCTATCCCTCGTCTGTAGTAACAAAACAAAATTACTTTACTAAGTAAAACGAAGAGAATTGAAAAAAAATCTCAGGCACTAAATTTCATTCGTAATCGTCCAAACTCAGGATAATAGTTCGGTTTTTGTTTCTTTGTGTTAGTGCTACTGCTAAGTGACATCATCTACATCCACGCAATTCAGTAAACTGAGCCCATGGATTTGTTAAATCTATAACATTATAAAATAGCGGATCATGGCACAAATTGAAATGCCCCAGGGTGACGTACACTTTGCTTATTATTATTATTATTATTTCACGCTTTTATTTAAGTCACACTGTTTGTATCCATCAAATCTTGTAACGTAAAATTGAACCACTTCTGATGGTCTTATGAATCTCAAAATTTTACCACAGATAGATCTTGGATGACAATGCATGGTATCAAGATTTCAGATCGTTCGAATGTACCGTAATTAATTTAATGCATTTTTTAAAAGTTTATCTCTAGATATGTTTGTGTTTTTATCACTGACATCAAAATGAACCACACCACAATTCGAGGGATACAAATAATTTTAATGTGTTGACGACAGAAGGGGATTGAAGGAAAAAGTTTTTACTATGAGTTTAAAAATCACAAAAATCGTCAAGCCTTCTGGTCGAATGGTTAGTGACAGTTAGTTCGATCGATTACCGACCTGTAGGTACGGGGTTCAATTTTCAGTTGGTGAAACTGTGTTTTTATACATAAATTTGTAATGAATAATCTATTTTTTTAGTGCACTTTCTATATGTAAATAAACGCGTGTCCTTAAAAAAAAAGGGTTTTTACAAATTATTTTACTAGGTTTGCGTTCAATGTTCACGCCAAACAGAGTTCTTATAAAAGTGCGTTCATATTTCATCAAGAGATAAGATCCTGCTATACCGTCGCAAATAATATTTTTTGTGTTCTTGGCTTATCCCTGTTAATTTATTACTCTCAAGTGTTTCATTATTTTGAGAGACGTAACGTAGAAGTTTGAGATTAGTTGGGAATGTATAATCAAACAATCCGTAAAAACAAAGTTTTTGACTATAAATCCCTTATAAATGAGACATAACTAAAAGTATTTATTATGTTTTATATAATACGCAATACACGACAAACATTTACAGACTGAGCGTGACTGGGCTCACCTTGCTGTAAAACACGGGGATGTGGTCATCAATTGTTGGAGTGAACTCCAGTGACGCGTAGATGTCAACAATAGCAGAGGGCTACACAGAGATACATAGAGATAAACTAAAATGCATTAATTTAATTACGGAACATTTGATCGATCAGAAAATTTGATACAATGCATTGTTAGGTGACAAAAGTCTCTGTGCACAATTTTAGCTCCATAGGATTACGGGAAGTAGGTCATTTTTACTTTTGTTTTTCCGCCCCTCCGACCAAAATATCAAGACAAAGAGAGATCACGACAGACAAGACAGTGAAGTTAATATGAGGGATTTAATAAAACAAACCGTAAAAACAAAGTTATTGACTATAAATACCTTATTTATGAGACATAACTAACAGTATTGATTATGTTCAAACGCGACAAACATTTACAGACTGAATCCGTCTTAACTCCCCTTTGCTTTATACCCTGGGGGGGGGGTCGGAGAGGGGAAAGGTCTGGTCACCGATCGCTGGACCGAGCTCAGCGTGACAAGTAAAATGTAAATAAAAGCACGCCGGTACATCGACGGATGGCGTTAACGCGCGACTGAACTGTCACGTGAAAAAACCCCAATAATAAACTGAAATTGAATTACATACGTTGGATTGAGATAAACTAAAAATGCATTACCAAATTTCAGCTCGATGGAATCACGGGAAGTGGGTCATTTTTTTACTTTTGTTTTTCCACCCGCCCGACGACGAACGACAGACAGACAGAGAGAGACGGCGGTGAAGTTAATATAAGGGATTTAAAAACTACATTGCATTTAAAATTTAATGGTTTTTTTATTTTCCCATGCCTGTTTTAGTAAAAACGAATAGTGTACGCCTTTTCCTTATCAACTTGATATTCAAATATATAGTAATTAATTCTTCTTAAATATCTAAATTTACCTCTTTCACTTAGTCACTGTGCACGGGAAATTATCTACTCTCTTTTTTATATCTTAATATTGTCTTTACAATGTCATTTCTTCACGCCAGACCTCCACACTTTCAACTTCTAAAATCTGTTGTTTTCTTGCACTGCACTTAATGATTCCAAAAACAGGTTATCATAATCTTAGACTTGTTGGACATTGCTATTTAAATAAATAATGGAAGACAATTTAATGAACATTTAATTGCATTCAAGACTTAAGTGTTTTTTTTAAATATTTTTTTTTGCTTGAGGAAAATAGGGCCTCTTAACAACTTTGTGCACAACACTTATAAGCCATTGACCAGACCTGAACGGACTGCCCCTCAATTAAATTTATCTCCCTACTAATGATGTTTTCGTGTGTCAGCTAAAAGCGTCCGCATATAAGTAGCCTCGCCTTGATGAGCCGTGAAAGCACTGGGCAACACTGCAAAGGACTTGCAAAATTTTAGGCATTAACTGCAGTGATTTTAAATTGATTACAATAGCAAAAAACGATTTTTTCTCTGCTTAATGGTAAATTTGGAACTGTTTTAATAAATGGCTTATATTTATATTGAATATTATAGTATTTTTTGTCTGTTTCTTGCGAGAAACAATATACAAAACAAACTGTTAGCGTCCGTGTGTTTCCTCGTTAAGTGGACGTCACAAAGTCCAATATTTAGTTCAATATTGAATCGTTTGTAATACTCTCGTAACTATTGTTCGTTCGCACTCACTATTACAGAAGCCAATCCTTCGCCATCTCCTAGATGCACGGGAAAGTAAAATGTCAATTGGATAGGAAGATGAAAACAGTCATAATATAGTTAGTTTAATATTGAGTCGTTTGTAATACTCTCGTAACTATTGTTTGTTCGCACTCACTATTACAGAAGCCAATCCTTCGCCATCTCCTAGATGCATGGGAAAGTAAAATGTCAATTGGATAGGAAGATGAAAACAGTCATAATATAGTTAGTTTAATATTGAGTCGTTTGTAATGCTCTCGTAACTATTGTTCGTTCGCACTCACTATTACAGAAGCCAATCATTCGCCATCTCCTAGATGCATGGGAAAGTAAAATGTCAATTGGATAGGAAGATGAAAACAGTCATAATATAGTTAGTTTAATATTGAGTCGTTTGTAATACTCTCGTAACTATTGTTCGTTCGCACTCACTATTACAGAAGCCAATCCATCGCCATCCCCTAGGCCCTAGATGCATGGGAAAGTAAAATGTCAATTGGATAGGAAGATGAAAACAGTCTTAAAATTGTTGAAGACTTTAACAATTTTTTTTTAAATTAAAGCTTACACGTGTAAGTTATTTGTACTGAAGAAAGCATCAGCATAAACGTCCACTTCTGTATTAGTCTATTAATAAAGTTTTAAATCATTTTGTTGATCACGCATTTAGCCTGTGCATCTTTTATTTGGATGATTTTTAGTATTTTTCCCCTAGGCATATTAGCTCGCCACTCTATCTGACCAAACATATATTACGAGTGTGACCCTAATTGGATGATACTATTCTAGGCCTACATCCATCAGCCTCCGTTGTATTCCTGCTTGTCTTATTGATGGATTTCAAAAGTCTGGAGATAATCGAAATCGAATATCGGACTCCAGCTTAGTCGTTAAATGGGATAATCGACTATACATTAAACGAGATTTACATGCTTTAAGTGTTCACAAGCTTTTATATTCTTGTCAATTAAACATAATCTTTTTTTACGCACACAAATTAATGGCTTGGGATTAGACTAAATAATCTTTTTATTTTAAATCACAGCGTCTGCGCTTGTGATTAATCAAGTCATTAATGTATTTCTCGGTTACCATCTGTTGCTAGGTAGTGGTACGAATTTCCGACGAGGTATTGTTTGGTATATTTTTGTGCACCGCGGAAGATTAAAGTGACAACGATGGGGCTGATGGTATTATTTAAAATTTGTTATTAAATCAGCTTATATTTTATAGCCGCAGGTGTTCAAAGCCTTTGATGAAAATAAAACACGCCCCTTTCGTTTAAATAAGAGAACAATCTAAGATCAGATAAACAAATAAATAATGTAGAAGCCAATGAACAGTCCGCGAGGACACATTGACATTCTTAAAATTAACGGAAACAATTGAAATCCTACATTTGCGCTCGTAATTAAATAGAGCTTTTTAAGTGTTTGGCAACGAAACTCCTGTCTAATTTTACCCAGACAGACAGAAAGAGAGACGGATGGAGAGAGAGAGATAGGGTTAGAGCAAAAAAAATGGAGGATTGGGGTGATATAACAAGCATTCCTTCCCACTGACCCCATCTACATATGTATTTTTAAAATTAATTAGCAAATAGGACATAGTTTCCGAAAATGGGCTTACGTTTAGGGGGCGTCCATAAATTACGTCACGCACCTAAAAAAGGGGGGAGGGGTGGGAGCCACACATTTGTGATGGTGTGTGGCGAGAGGGGGGGAGAGTTTAAGAATTGTGACGTCACGTCAAAACATGCAACTTTAAATAAAAGTTCCACTTAAATATTTGATTGCTTACAATTTATTTAATGACGTTTCACATGGCTTCACGCTTGTTACGATATTAGACAGCAGGCCTACACTTAATAATTACTGGAATGACATAAATAGAAGTAAAAAAAAATATTTTTAAAAACCACGTTTTTATAAGCGGACTAAAAAGAAGAAAATATTTTTTTTCACAGAAAATATCTTTTTCTGGATTGATACAAATTTCAAACTTATATGCTCAAGTACTATGATGTAATATGACTAAAAACGTTGGGCGGGCGCTTCTCAGGCTTAACTAATTGAATTCACTCATTTTCTTACTGGTAATTTGTAAACCCTAATCATTTTAGCCAAACGCCTAAAAAGCGCCCGCCCACGTGATTTTTTCATCACAATTCTGTGAAAAAAATATATTTTCTTCTTTTTAGTCGGCTTATAAAAACGTGGTTTTTAAAAATCTTTTGTTTTTAACTTCTTTTTATTTTATTCTTTTTAGTCTAAGTGTATGCTATTGTGAGTTTTGAAGTATTGATTATGTTCAAATATAATACGCATTGCCCGACAAACATTTACAGACTGGAAATGACTGATCTTCCCTTGATGTTAAACATGGTTGATGTGGTCGGGGTTGGTGTGAACTTGGCAGGTGAATGTAATGTAAACAACAGCAGACCGATAATACATATGCTTATATATAGCTAAATTACAAAGTTCAATAATTTAATAATGGTACATTCGATCGATCTGAAATTTAGACACAATGCATTGTCATCCATGATCTATCTGTGGTAAAAGTTTGAGATCTCTAGGGTCATCAGAAGTGGTTTAATTTTACGTTGGCAGATTTGAAAAATTGTGGACAAACAGGAACGAAAGTGAGTTAATAAAAACGTGGTAAAAAAGAGATTTGAAACATGGCCATTTTCAAATAGAAAAAAGGTTTTTATGGTTGGGAGGGGGGTAAAGCTTTGTGAAGTAATATTGGAGGGGGGAATCTAACTTTTTGTGACGACGTGTGACAAGGAGTGGGGGTGAAAATCGGCCAAAATCGCATGACGTCATTTACGGACGGCCCCTTAGTTTTATTCTTGTTGGTTGTGTTGAAAATCTAGCTGATAAATTACAAATATGAAAACTCTAGTAATTTGAGTTCTACTTTTGCATTTCACAATGTTGAGCTAAACAAAAAAATTGCGAAACTGCCATTGCCATAAAAATTATGCACTGAAGTTGAAGGACACATGAAAATAATGGTTAATTTTGTATTGTGCTACTTTTGTGTGTTTTGTCTTAAGGGGAAACTTTTGACATGTCTTGATGATAGATGTATTCGGTGACGTTATATGTTAGCTCAATTATCTTCGTCTGATAGTAAATTTCCTCTTTGCTCCCATCAAGTAAAATGTTTTCATTTTATCTTCTCCAAATAATTCTTCCGGAACATTCAGCAACTTTTTGTGGAGGTTTTATTTACATTGAACTATAATTAAAGTCTTTTTTTTAAATACACCAAAGATATGAAAGGATAACTTCTATTAAGTATACAATGGCATGTATACATTTTTCTGAAAATTGCGTGCGGTTAGATTGTTGGACAATACTTACTTACCCCAGTAGACAAGACTCAAATTTCTTGCGTGCTGGCGCATATTTGAAAAGAAAAACTCTGTAGCTTCAAACCCAGAGCTAAACTGCCGTAGGGTAGGTATATCAGACATCCGGCTATTTCATGCCAAAGCTGCGGAAAACAAAGTATTCCAACATGTTCTCATTTAAGGATTGAAATTGCAGTTATAATATATACGAATAAAAGGCTACGTAAGCTGAGAAATATTTTTCCGAAAATAATTTTCTTTTTTTTCTTTTAAATATTTAATCACCTTTGAAATCCGTTTGAAAACCTTCCCCGTGAAACCTTTTGGCTTCTAAATACCTGCATTAGGCTGTATGGCTTTGATTACTCACATGCTGATGGGTAATACCAGCATAACTGAATTTTGTTCGCTGCAACTCAGCCTGTGCTAAGGTCGAATGAACCAGGTCTCGTTTGATTAAAACATCAAGGGGCTCGAGAGTAGTGCTTACGAAATTCGTTGATCTCCTTTACTTAAAACAATTATATCTTAAGTATTTTTAAAAAATATGTTTAAAGGTAAATTTTTTCCTTGCTCTGTCAAGTACAACATTTTTAATAAAAGTCTTTTTCTTTAAAAAAAAATTCTAATCAAATAAAAACACTTTTCTTATTTCGTATGCAAGAACTAATATTTTAATATTTACCAATTCACATGCTAACCGTCTGGAATTCGGTCTCAAAATGTGTTTGTTGACAAACCAGGAAAACCAACACACTATCAAAATTTAAAAGGTTTATAAAAATGCAAGATTATATAAATATATAAACCCTGCATAAGCGTAGGATGCAATAATCTTATTTATAGAAGAAGCTTCAGTAACGTATAAGATATATATATATATATATAATATATATATATATATATATATTAGGGGTCTACCGATATGCCTTTTTGCCGATATTGCCGATACCGATATTACCGATATTTTTTTTGCCGATATGAGTGCCGATATGAGTATTTGTTAGGACAAAAACCAGCGGTCATATTTGATGACGTCATTCTTAAATTTATCACTCGTAATTATTTATCTTTAATATTAGGGGACTACCGATACGCATTTTTCCGATATTACCGATATTTTTTTCCGATATGAGTGCCGATAGGGTATTTGTTAGGACAAAAACCAGCGGTCATATTTGATGACGTCATTCTTAAATCTATCACTCGTAATTATTTATCTTTAATATTAGGGGACTACCGATAGGCATTTTCGCCGATATTACCGATATTTTTTTTTCCGATATGAATATTTGTTAGGACAAAAACCAGCGGTCTTATTTGATGACATCGATCATTCTTAAATTCATCACTCCTAATTATTTATATTTTATATTAGGGGTCTACCGATAAGTATTTTTGCCGATATTACCGATATTTTTTCTCCGATATGAGTGCCGATATGAGTATTTGTTAGGACAAAAATAACAGCGGTCATATTTGATGACGCCATTCTTAAATTTATCACTCGTAATTATTTATATTTTATAATTAAGGGGTCTACCGATATCCAGTTTTGCCGAAATACCGATTTTTTTTCCCGAAACGAAGTTTCCGATGTGTTTACAAGTTCCAGTTCATGACCTACATAGGACTCATAACAAAACGAACCGTCCTTTATAAAAATGTACAAGCATATTAGGTACTCCTTTTGAAACTTCAACCTTGACTCATAATTATTAATTCTAACCAATAGTTTAATGGCTTTTGCACACGGCCACCTTTTATGAATGAAACAATGAGAACAAAGTACAATAGTAATATAGTGAAAATGAGGCTGAAGCTTGAATGGTTGCCAATGACAACACGTCTTCACACGGTACATTTTGTTATTCCATACGAAACGAAATGTTTTAGACATCTGCGATTCTGCGTGCATCTTTGCTATTAGAGCAATTACGTGAACATAATGTTTACATGTTATCCATTTATTAGAGCAATTACGGTATACTTGGCATCGGCACTATTTACACAGTATTTCTGAGTATACGAAAATCGGCCGATACCTAAACAATATCAAAGCACATGGCACACTGTATCGTGGCTGCACATATTAATACTAGGACTCTTTTGACTATTTCAATACTGGTATCGGGGTCGATATATTAATTTGTCGAGATATTGTAAACCTAAATGATAGTTTTTTTGTTTCCGTTTTTTTTTGGGTCAAAATGTCACTTATTATGAAATATCGGTGACGTCAATATCGGGACCTTTACAGGCTACCGATACCGATATTGCCGATATCCAGATATCGGTGCCGATATATCGGTAGACCCCTAATATATATATATGCATTTATGTACGTATGTATATACACCTTTAAAATTTTCAAAGACAAGTAAAGGATCATTTAAATGTAGTTTAAAAGTAGTGTAATAGCATCAAATTTATTAAACAAGCGGCCGTTCACCCCGTGGACGTGGATTTGTTGAACTCTCTTGATGACATCTAAAGTGATGTCAGCAAACAATTGACGTAGCATTCGAACCAGCATGATAGATGATCTGGCAGATCTCTATGAAACAAATCTCAAGTGTTTTCAGCAAACAATTGACGTAGCATTCGATCCAGCATGATAGATGATCTGACAGATCTCTTTGAAAACAAATCTCAAGCCTATGCGTCTAATAAAGTAGAACAGAAGAGCCTTGCTTATTTCTATTATCTTTTTAAGGAAATAATTGTTCCATTTCTATTTATTGATTACGCTTGATGCACCAACACATTTTATGGGGAAGAGGGTAGGTGAAGCAAGGTTGGCTGATTGCTGCCAATTATTATAGATTTCTTGAGCGCTATGTACTTTTATTTTTAAAAAAAATTAATATCACATATTAATCTCTAAGTAACTCAAGAATACCCCTACTGTTTTTGCATTATTTGATTGAAAGCTAGTGCGGAATCCTAAATTTCTAAAGTTGTATTTCCATAGACCCCAAAGCGTAATCTCGAATCCATCAAAATAAAGTTATAGACAACATTTTAACGAGACAAGTATGTGCCTCTTGTCATCTAAAAATGTTGACGTTTGGGTTACAATGAAGGATACAGTTGTAATACAAGTCAGTGGACAATTAAAGGCGACGTCCTGTTCAGAAAACAAATATTTAATAATTAATTTATTTTTAATTTGGAGGTTTTTAAAAAAACTTAACTTCAGAAGATAGGTACATCAACGTAACGGGAAAGCCCTCCTACCTTTATATGGGTACATCATGTCTCTAACTATATGAATTCCGGAGATAATATTTCAACTTTATAAAGTAACAAATAGCTTTCATTTACCTTTGTGCTCTTCTGACTTACTTTAAAAAAAGAGTCTAGGAACTCCATTCACACTTAACAAAGACAGAGTGAGAGAGAAAGAGAGAGAGAGAGAGAGGGAGAGAGAGAGAAAAAGAAGGGGGAGAAAGAGAGAGAGAGAGAGAGAGAGAGAGAGGAAGCTCTAAATTATCGAGCGTTAGCCCCCATATTATTGAATGAGTCCAGTTCTCTCCTAGACATCTTTTAAACTTGACCGTAAACTTTTCGAATATTTCAAAAATTTATACATTTTTTGAATTGTTTAGGTTGTTGGAATATTTGATTTTGACTTAACTCGAGGTCTAAAACTTTATCTTTCAAATCCTAGTTAATTTTACTATGCTTCCGATTTCATAATGGACTTAAAATTATTATTAAATTTATAATGGGTTAAGAACTATTTTAAAATGCGTTTTGAAATCTCTTTACAAATGCATTCAATTGGAGACAATATGCCAGGAACAAAATAAACAAAACCACACTCGTATATTTAATAATAATATACAAAAATATTCATGAACTGTATAAAATATATTTTAAAAAATGAAGAAGTTAACATAATCAGAATTGGGACACAATGGTATTTCATTAACATAAACCTTTATTTTCAATAAACTACTGAGATATTTTTCCAATAATTGCTTTTTTTTCTTCCCTTGTACAATTTTGTTCCATTGATGGTGTTACTTAGAGAGCTTCTTACAGAAATACATTATGCTCTACCAATAATTTTTTATCGGTTAAATTTTCCTCATTAACTTTTTAAGACAAAATCAAACAAAGTATTAAATAGTTGTTTTATGTATATATTAATCTGAGTATTTGTTGTGTAAGGCATACATTTTATATTTCTCTTAAATTTATAACTAACAAATTTTTTAATTTTTTTTTGCCGTCTTGGGTTCAAGAAAATAATGTATAAACCAAGGCATCTTGGTGAGAACTTACAGTCCAGGATGAGAATCGCTGATTCCGGAATACTTTGTTCAACGAAAAGTTTCTCCAAAAAGGGCTGGGGGTAGGGTAGATATGAAATTCGTACTTTTGGTACCATTTAAACTACATCACATCAATTAAACTTATAAATTTGCATTATTAAGTAGTTATCCACACCAAAAAAAGTACCAAAAAAAACCCAACATATTTTTTAAAAAAATATTTCAAACACGTCTAGTCATGTAGATTGTAGATGCTCTGGTTAGATTCTTTTACTGTAACCTGGAGATGTGGGCAGTGTCCAATTAGAATACATCGCTTTATCGACATCCTACTTTAGGAGAGATGGGAAGAGTTACTTAAAAAAAAACCTATGATAACCTTGTGATTTTTAGGCGAACAAAGCTAAACGCCTAACACTTACTATTGAAAACACCCCGAGCTCACTGCATTAAGAAGAGTAACACGTGTGATCCTAGGGAGATTAGCGTACTGAATGAGAATCCGAAGATGTGTGTGGAATAGTTAACCTAATTAACCTAGAGTGTAACTTAACTGTCAGCCAATAATTCAATGATTTTGAAAGGAATCTTTTAACCTGAATCCTATGTTTCACCAGTCGATGTGTAACTAATTCCACCATTGTCTGTTTTTTTTACTCTCAAACCATGTTACTGAATTTTCCCCTACTTATCGGTTATAAATTAGCTTAAAATATTGCATGCGTTCATATTTTTCAGAGGCAATAGAGTGGAAAACAATTTCCTGTGGTTTAATTAAGAATAAACAAAGTTAATTTGAATGTATCTGATTTCTGTACCGACTCCCATTCTTTCAATTTCATCGAGCTCATCTAAGAGAGTAGAAAAAATATTTTTGTATTGAATCTGTCAAATTTTTAATAAAAATTTGACAATTTAAAATAAAAGATAAAAAAATATTTTAATTACTTAAAATATACACCGATTATTATTTTTTTAAAAAAGGAAACTGGGGAGTTTAAATTAAATTTTAGCTCACCGGTATTTAAAAAAAAACACAATTCGATGAGAACGAACGATTGTGGAAGAATAGTGGACATTTAGTTCCAGGAAAATTAAAAATATGAAATCTTTAAAAAAAATTATATTACACATTCTATTATTTTAAAAATCGTAACCTTTTTGCTCACATTGGTTCTCATCGTATTTTTAAAGAAATCAAATATTGTCAAGTAAAATATATTTCTGTTCTAAATAAACTTTCAAAAACAACAGAAAAGATAACAGCAACAACAACAACAAAAAACAAACAAAAACGATGATTTAAAAAAAAATGTGTTTAAATTAAATTCGTTAGATCCTTAAATTGCAAAGGTTGTCTACAACTTCAAAGCACACAAATTTTCAACTTTTGAGACTTGTATCCCAAACATTATTTGATCCTGCTGAGTCCATTTAAAAGATGCGTCTTTGAAAGTTTTTATAGATTTGTGTTGTAATATAAACATAACGTAACGCATTTTCAACACAATTGATACTGTGTTATTCAGCGAAGCTAAAAGGTTTTTCTAATTAGGTACCTTTATCAACGCAATGTATTTATCTACTTATATACCTTTCAATATGTAGCTAATCGATAAGACAGCCAAATAAACATCGCTTTTTCATTGTATTTATAAGTACAATATAAAATTATACATATTTCGTTTAATCTTGGAAATAGCTAATAAGATGTAAATAAAAACGAATTTGGGTCAATCGAATTGATGAAGCTTGGATGTTGACAATATTGGTAATAAACTTCTTCCAGATCGTACTGATTGTTTTGTGTATCTTTGTGAGACACTGAATATATGAGAAAATAATAGAGCTGTCAGTTAGTAGTACGCCATGACCGGTTGTCATCAAAGGGCAATCTCAGCTTTTGTTCGAAGATCTTTCAATAATGATTGACTACGACAACTAATCGAACGAAGGAGACATTTGGTTACTATTAAATAGAGAAGAGACTTAGGAAATAAGGAACGAACCTTGGTCGGTAAAAAAAAAGGAATATGGGATAATGTGGACCACGAATCAATAGCGTTTAGAGTGAGTCTTATCCTTTTGTATTGGTAATTCCTTAAGACAGATTCCTGGTATGTTTGTTTTATGTACTGATATTGATAGAAAGGTTATGTATTAAAGTGCTTTTCTGTTATACTGTGATTATTATTAGAATATAGGCTTTACAACAGTTTTAGAAAGATAGAAATAAACCACAATTAAGATTTGAGTTTGTGAACTTTCAAATTTACTTGACTAAACTTTCATTAATTAAACGAAGTGATACAATCACGTTAGCGTTAACTTCAAAAGGTGCAACTTTGCGCCAAAAATTAAACACAAAATATATCCTTGTTTTTGTTATATTCTTAAAAAAATATTCTTTGTTACTAGGTTGTGCTGCGGAGCCGTGGCGCCTGAGGCGCCCGTTTTTTTAGGCCGCCTACGGCGCCCACCTTTTTCAAAAGCCCTACTAACTTTTCTTTGTATGATAAATACGTAATATTAAACTTTCTGAAATTTACACAAAGTATTTTATAATTGGGGCTGTAGGGCGCCTATGGTGCCCATTTTTGTTGTTGTTAAAAGCCCAAGTAACGTATCCTTGTTTGATAAATACGAAATATTAAACTTCCTGAAATATACACAAAGTATTTTATTATGAGCAATCCTCAGATCATCTTTTTACATCGTTCCCTTTTCCAAAATTAAAACATGAGCTAAAACAATGACGTCATATAATATCTTTTTACGGCGAGAAATTTTAGAAAGCAGCGCATTAAATTACTGCACCAAAAAATAACTCTTTTCGAGCGTCCGCATGAATTTGTTCAATTAATAATAGTGTGGAGTTTGTTATATGTTAATCTGGAAACCAAAATATTTTTTATTTTTAAGTCTATATTTTCAATTTTTAAAAAAGCAGAGTGATATCCCTTAGCGTTAGGCCAAAGTGAGTCAGTCATACATAATTTAGGGTAAATATATATATATGATTTTGTTTCTTTAAAAAAAATTCTTTTGTTAACTTGGTTAATCTAAATGTTTAACTATCGTTCTTGAGTCCAACGCAAAGGGTTACTTCTGTCGTCAGGCAAAACATCAAATTTATAAAAGAAATTTTATTAAAAGCTGATGTCTTATCTTATCTTATCTATACAGACGCTCCTTCTATGCAGAAGATGGTTGCGTCCACAGACCACGACAGATGATCTGTTAGCAAGTGATGCAGCGTTCACAGGCCACGGCTTTGTGGGTTCCACGCATTACCCAGCCGCCTAACTACATGTAGTGTTAAGTACCCATTCGGAGCGGGGTGACTCAGGGACGCCCTAGGCCCCGGGAACAAGCCCTTGCCTTCACACGGATTCGAACCCGTGACCATCGGTACGACAGTCCAGTGCGCTGCCACTCGACCACCGCGTCCCCTTTGGTTGTTTAAGGTTCATTTTAATAACAACGCCTTTTTAATGAGGGTTATGATTATAATAATATCATTACACATTAACACTCTAAACTAACTCAAAGGTTCCCAACCCCGTGCCGCGCGAACCATGGCGCCTGCGAAACGATTCATATGTGCCCGCCACTATTCGACAGATAATTTTTTCATAAGTCTTATTTGACAATGTGAATTATTTGTATTTATTTGTTAGGGTTTTAATAATTTTTTTTACAGCGTTCACAGGCCACGGCTTTGTGGGTTCCACGCATTACCCAGCCGCCTAACTACATGTAGTGTTAAGTACCCATTCGGAGCGGGGTGACTCAGGGACGCCCTAGGCCCCGGGAACAAACCCTTGCCTTCACACGGATTCGAACCCGTGACCATCGGTACGACAGTCCAGTGCGCTGCCACTCGACCACCGCGTCCCCTTTGGTTGTTTAAGGTTCATTTTAATAACAACGCCTTTTTAATGAGGGTTATGATTATAATAATATCATTACACATTAACACTCTAAACTAACTCAAAGGTTCCCAACCCCGTGCCGCGCGAACCATGGCGCCTGCGAAACGATTCATATGTGCCCGCCACTATTCGACAGATAATTTTTTCATAAGTCTTATTTGACAATGTGAATTATTTGTATTTATTTGTTAGGGTTTTAATAAATTTTTTTAGTGTCTAGGTTTATTAAACACGTTCGTATGTTTGCGATATTGTATGTATGAGTGGTTCTTTTGCTAACAGTATTTGTCGCAAATTGTCTAGCTGCGAGCCAGACTGCACTCTTCACATTAGCCTGGAACGGATAATGTTATTTGCACATCACTCCTTGTACACGCAGAAAACCCGAAGTGAACGAACGCCACGAACTGGGTCGATGAATGCCGAAGGCGCCAAAACACATGGCACATGACTCTCATTGCTTCGGCGATCGTCGGCTCACTTTGGATTTTCGGCGTGTACAAGGAGTGATGTGCAAATATCATTCCCCGCCTAGAACCGCGTTGTTGTCATTGTGATAGCGATTGCTGCCCCGTTCGGGTCACGACAGTTTGCTAGGAAGCATGTACGTCTGACGAAACACGAATTAGGAGTTTTGATATATTCCTTCTGAAAACTTTTAACGGGCTAAAAGCAAGGTGCGTAAACTATTATATTAATAAGCGATCATCTATTGTGATTGTGGGGATAGTTATAGTCCTTGTTATAATACATTTATGCATATAATGTAGAACAGACTTGCGCTATAACAATGATATTATATTGCAGTTCAACTTCTATTAATTTGTATTTTTTTAGCACTAAAATGAGAGGACCGAGTAAAAGAAAACGAATCTATGATTTAAACACTGACTGGGAGGAATCATTTTGTTTCGTTAATTTGAACAATAAATGCATTTGTTTGTTGCATGGTAGTAGCATTGCAGTGCCTAAAAAAACATAATTTTGAACGACACTTTCAGACAATTCATGCCACTTTTGATGTGAATTATCCAATTAAATCTGAAGTAATAAAGAAAAAAATATGTCAACTAAAATGAAGTCCAAGTGCACAACAGACTGTTTTCACTACACATGTGGAAAATTCTAAAATGCCACCATTGATTCTTTCAAAATTTCTCACATGCTCACAAAAAAGAATAAACCTTTCATTGATAGTGAGTTGTTTAAGGAACTATTTTTGAATGGTTCCGATTGTTTGTTTAATGGATTTTCTAACAAACGTGAAATTTTCTCAGCAATACAAGACTTACAGTTGTAAAATAACACCGTCACAAGAAGAATGAATGCAATTTCAACAGACATACAAACTCAGTTAAAGACTGACTTGAAAATATGTGACTGGTCCTTGCTACAATTTGACTAGTCAATAGATATATCAGACACCGCACAGTAAGCAGTTATGGTGAGAATTGTATTTAGTAACTTCACAGTAAAAGAGGATATGTTGCAAATATTACCTATGTAAGGACAGACAAAGGGTGATAATATTTATAATACATTCAGAACATACGAAAGTAAATAATTATGCCTTTGCACAAGCTGTCCGCGATAACCACCGATGGGGCACCAGCAATGGTAGGTAAAAACAAAGGATTTATTGCCCTCTTCAAGAAGGATGAATCATTTTCAAACTTTATGTCCTACCACTGTATTATCCACCAGGAAGCTCTGTGTTGTAAAATATTGCCCTTTGAACACGTTATGAAAATAGTTACAAAAATAGCAATTCTATTCGAGCAGCTCCTTTGCAACACCGACTTTTCAAGACTCTGCTAGAAGATACTGAAGATAAAGAACATGATCTTATTCTGCATACTGAAGTACGTTGGCTCAGTAAAGGAAAGATTGAAATTAACCAAATTTCTTTCCCTCTTGAAAACTTTATAATAAAAGATGGATTCACTTGCCCAAGTCGCAACGTGATTTATGCAATTCTTTGCAAGAGGTGTAATAAAATTTACATGGGTGAGATAGGTCGTCATCTGGGAGATCGGTTTCGAGAACACCTGTATAATATAACTAAACAGGCTCAATGTCCTGGTTCTAAACATTTTAACAGTGTTGACCATGACGGTATTTCAGATGTTGCAGTTACTGGTATTTTATATGCAAGCAATACCCATGATAGGATCCACATGGAAAATAGACTTATAAAACGATTTGGTACGTTGGCTCCATATGGAACTAACCAAATTCACAATTTTACCTAACTGCAGAATCTTTTTCCCGTTGTGGTTTTAACTGTAACTTTAGATACTTCCTCCTTTTTCCTAAATCTTGCGCCCTTGTTTGTTTTTGTGTTTCCTTTCATTTTATTTCACATGAATATTTTTAATTATTTGTTTTATAGAATTTAAATATATGTAAGTACCTATTTTATGTTATTGTACTGATGAAGGCATTAGCCAAAACGTCTATTGCCGTTTTAGTTTAAAATAAAGCTCAAATTTATTGTTTTAATTGCACAATTTGTGTATTTTGTATTTCATTTAAAAGTTTTATCGCCGTCCCATCCTGGAGGACAGGTTCTTACAACATGTGTGAGTTTAATTGAAGAAATAAAACATTTATAAACGTTAAAAAATAAAATTATGATT
The DNA here is from genome assembly GCA_944989445.1 of Ampullaceana balthica. NCBI lineage: Eukaryota > Metazoa > Mollusca > Gastropoda > Lymnaeidae > Ampullaceana > Ampullaceana balthica. The sequence continues at coordinate 184,912 of CALYLW010000152.1, read as the reverse complement.
AACTAGGTGACTCTCGCTGGGTGACTCTCGCTGGGTGACTCTCGCTGGGTGACTCTCGCTGGGTGACTCTCGCAGGTTGACTCTCGCTGGGTGACTCTCGCTGGGTGAAAAGAAAATCTCAGGCACTAAATTTCATTCGTAATCGTCCAAACTCAAGATACTAGTTCAGTTTTTGTTTCTTTGTGTTAGTGCTACTGCTAAGTGATATCATCTACAGCCACGCAATTCAGTAAACTGAGCCCATGGATTTGTTAAATCTATAACATTATAAAATAGCGGATCATGGCACAAATTGAAATGCCCAAGGGTGACGTACACTTTGCTTTTTATTATTATTATTATTTCACGCTTTTATTTAAGTCACACTGTTTTTATCCATCAAATCTTGTAGCCTAACGTAAAATTGAACCACTTCTGATGGTCTTATGAATCTCATAATTTTACCACAGATAGATCTTGGATGTCAATGCATGGTATCAAGATTTCAGATCGTTCGAATGTACCGTAATTAATTTAATGCATTTTTTAATGTTTATCTCTAGATATGTTTGTGTTTTTAGCACTGACATCAAAATGAACCATACCACAATTCGAGAGATACAAGTAATTTTAATGTGTTGACGACAGAAGGGGATTGAAGGAAAAAGTTTTTACTATGAGTTTAAAAATCACAAAACTCGTCAAGCCTTCTGGTCGAATGGTTAGTGACAGTCTCGTGCATTTCCCACATATAAAGAAAATGCTAGGTAACAATGAATTAAACTGGTCATTATTTATTAAGCATCTCCAAGTGTTAAAAAACAGTTTGAAGAGAGATTTTTGCAGTTTACACATATCGAGCCAATTGTTTCCTTCTGTATCTGTATGGCCGCATGTATTGCATATTTTGTTGATGGTAAGACAAAAGAATTAGAGTTAGAAATTTTGGAACTTAAGAATGATATTTGGCTAAAATCCTTAATATCAGAAGACTTTTGGAATACAGTGGACAGATAAAATTTCCCATTTTTGAAAACATTGGCATAGACAATTGAATCATTTTTCGGTTCGACATATTTATGCAAATCCTTGTTTTAAAGCATGAACCTAATAAAATTAAGATATAGATCTCGACTCACCGATGAGCATCTTTATGATTGTTTGCTAACAGGAGTATCGGCATACTCTCCTAATTATGACGCACTGGCCAATGATATGCAATGCCAAAGATCACATTGACATATTGATATTATATTTTTTTATAAAAAAATTTCTTTGTATTTGTGTTTTTTTTCGTTTTGTTAATACATTTCTCCGTGTGTATGCAATTTGAATAATAACGTTTTTATTTTGAATTATTTTTGTTTATTATTTATTTATAAATTATGAATATCAGAAAATAAATTATGAGAAAATGAGAATTTATGGAAGGAGTTTTGTCGATTAAAAATAGGTGGTGCCCGCCACCCTACCGATATTTTAGAATGTGCTCTAGAGTGCAAAAAGGTTGGGAACCCCTGATCTAACTGATACTGTTAGGAAAACAGTTTTGACACAGATAAGTGGCGTAAGCTGGAAACCCCGCTATTGCCTTGTGTCGACTACCTAGGACATAGGGCTTATAAGGTGTTCACTCAATAACGTTCATTTAAGATTTTCACAAAGTGAACATTCTTAAATAAACATTTGGAAATGAATTTCCTGCAGTTATCATCCTTTGAGAGTGTGGTCTGCGTTTAGTAACGAGACAGATGTGGGAATACATTGTACAGTTGGCAAATACTTCGTTGATGTTCATTACTGGTATGGAGCAAACATTTAATTATGTATTTTTTTAGATGAAATCTTGTGAAATAGTCATTTCATTGATACGTTTCAAATTCGAGAAAATCAGCACTTATACGATTATGTAACACGCCGGACAAAAGAGCTACACCTAAATTTCTTTTAAAAAAGGAGTCATAAACGAACGATATTACCTGCACATAAAAACAACAGTGTTGCTCAACTTTCCACCTATATATTTACATTTAACTGCGCTGATGCTGTCAGCCATTTTTTAATTGACGTCTGCTGGTCCACATATTTAATAAAATAAATTATAATATTACTAGGAAGAAGTTTGTAGTTTATACGTAAAAAATATATAAATTATTATTAATTATTAATAATTAATTATTTATTAATATTTTTTTTTAAAAATTGTTATAAATATTTTCTTTAATTTTAATCGAATTTTTATCGATTAAAATAATTTTAATCGATAAAAATTTTAACGATTAATCGAGAAATTAATCGTTTATTTCCGCAGCCCAAATATATATTAAATATATATATATTATCAATAGGAGATAGTTGAAATTAGAAAAAGTTCAAATTTTTGCACTTACCTCTGACCTCTTATCACAACAAATAAAACCCCAAGCTCGGTATGTCAGTACACAACATTGAAAATATATATGTCACTGACACAAATAACTCCTCACAACGATTGCATTCACATTTAAAACACCTTGATCCGTTTTATATATTCCAAAAACTGGGAGCTCACACAGTTAATTATGCGTCAGAAAATTTAACAAGCTAGGTTTAGACTCTATGAAATGTAATTTGTCTAATCCAATACATAATAGGTGTTATTTTATTTTTTAAGGATTTTATTAGGGAAAGAGACTCAAAATTTTAAGTTCAAAATTTACTTTAAAAATGAAATAATTAGGGCTGCGCAATTTAACGATTAATTTTTCGATTAATCATTAAAACATTTTTAACGACTAAATTTTTTTAACGATTAATCGACCCACTTCTTGGAAGTCAAAAAGTAAAAATATTTCGGCAGATAAATATAAACAAATTTCCGGACGATTACACGAACATTTTGGTTTTAAACTATTGACTAACGTGACTGTTCAAAATGTTGATAAAGTTTATTTGTCAATTGAGAGAAAACCTTTGCCTACCATGCAATGTTATCTCTATGTCTAAGCTTTGTGGTCCGTGTGCAAAGTTTTAAAAAAAAACAACTCACGTGCAAAGTTGCAGAACGTCCATTTTGTGTGCAATATTTTAAAAAAATGTTGGTACCCGGTGATTCTAAACTCCTGGGTGGCATCGGTCAAATATCTGCGCAGCCGCGCTGCTTAAAGGGAACATTGCTACCATGGTTCTAACACTTTGCTTACATATCACCTGCAAAACAAAAATCCACTACAGTATCAGAAACTTCAACTGAGACAATCTAAAGCTATGTGAACGGTTGTTCAGCTCGGTTGGTTATATTGTCAATAAGACCCGCTCATCTCTACAACCAAAGAATGTATATAAACTTTTCTGCGTTGTTGGTTAAGAGATATCATATAAAGATGTCATTCCAGTGTTATTTCGATTTTCGACAATTACGTTTAATAAATGTTACGTATGTCAACATAAATTTCAATTTTTCGCTTTAATAGAAATTAACGATTAAGTATCGTTAGTTTTTCAAAAGTTAAAGATTAAATTTAAATTAATCGTTAACAGCCCTAGAAATAATTAAAGAACGTCGTTAATTTTAAAAATAAAAATTATAAAAATAATAAAACTAATGAAAATAATAATTCCGCCAGCCATTTAGCGTCACAAATTATTTTCAAACAAAGAGGTACTCTTCATTATTATCCAATGAACTTCATCTCAAGCCAATGTCATTCCTAATTCAAAAAGCCTGTCAGGTTCTGCAGTTTAAGGGCCAGTTAACGGTGCTCAGTTTATTAATAGGAAATGTTGAACCTTATACCGACTGAGAATCCGGTTAATGATAGCGTTAATTGTGTTAATGCATCCAGCGAAGACAAACACGTCCCTTCTATAATGACGAACACAAAAATTACTACTCAATGATTATTTCCTTTAAAGATACGTAAGCTTCGTTCACTCTCCCTCTCTACAACTGTAAATAAACACAAGGAAATTTCTCAAAACAATATTATTCATTACATTGTAAAATAAGCATGGTCATTAAAGCATTAATGCAAATAAAAAATGAAATATAATTATATATTTCGCCCCATTAAAACAATTTTAAATAATGAAATGAGGAATCGTTTCAGGCTAACAATCGAATAATTAAACATAACGTTAAATTTCGATAGAGTAAAAGCATTTTTGGTTGCATTTTACAAACAATTTTGATGAAATAAATTACTCATAAAAGGTTTTGTCATTGCACATTTAAGGCTAAGCACATGTCATAACCTGGAATGCTCAATCGTGTTTGCTTTAAAAATGAAAATATCACTTAACGTTTTAACATTAAGCACATAAATATTTTACCTAAAAAATAACCTGTAGATGAAAATTAATGCAATTATAATCTAATGTTGGTAAAATAAATAGACCAGTGCGGAAGTTCAATTAGTTTTATAAAATCAATAATTACTTCTACCATATGTAAAGGATTAATATTTCCGTCTGACATGCAACAGGAAAAATAATTATATAAATAGGCCAATGAATATACAGAGCGTCATCGGGTTACGACGTTGATCTGTTCTTAAGATGAGTCGTAACCCGATTTTCAGTGTAAGTCGGAACATAAAATAAAATATATTGCAAAGTACTGTACGTAAAGTGCTATAAAGCTTAAACACTTAATTACATAAGGGGCCGTCCATAAAATAAAATATATTGCAAAGTACTGTACGTAAAGTGCTATAAAGCTTAAACACTTAATGACATAAGGGGCCGTCCATAAAATAAAATATATTGTAATGTACTGTACGTAAAGTGCTATAAAGCTTAAACACTTAATGACATAAGGGGCCGTCCATAAAATAAAATATATTGCAAAGTACTGTACGTAAAGTGCTATAAAGCTTAAACACTTAATGACATAAGGGGCCGACCATAAAATAAAATATATTGCAAAGTACTGTACGTAAAGTGCTATAAAGCTTAAACACTTAATGACATAAGGGGCCGTCCATAAAATAAAATATATTGTAAAGTACTGTACGTAAAGTGCTATAAAGCTTAAACACTTAATGACATAAGGGGCCGTCCATAAAATAAAATATATTGCAAAGTACTGTACGTAAAGTGCTATAAAGCTTAAACACTTAATGACATAAGGGGCCGTCCATAAAATAAAATATATTGCAAAGTACTGTACGTAAAGTGCTATAAAGCTTAAACACTTAATGACATAAGGGGCCGTCCATAAAATAAAATATATTGCAAAGTACTGTACGTAAAGTGCTATAAAGCTTAAACACTTAATGACATAAGGGACCGTCCATAAAATAAAATATATTGTAAAGTACTGTACATACAGTGCTATAAAGCTTAAACACTTAATGACATAAGGGGCCGTCCATAAATGACGTCACACGATTTTGGCCGATTTCCCCCAACCCCCCCCCCTCGTCACGCTTCGTCAAAAAAACTTAGACCCCCCTCTAAAAATACGTCACAAATCTTTAAATCCCCCCCCCCAAAAAAAAACAACAACAACAGTTTATTCTCTATTTGAAAATAAGTATGGTTCAAATCACTTTTATTATCATTTAAGTATTTATTATTTATTTAGTGAAGATCTACATTGTAATATCGTAGCCCGTGTGAAGCTTTTTTTTTATAAACGTTTAACCGGCCTTCAGAAAACGAACTGTGTTAACATCTTTAGATTATATTTTATTTTAATGCATACAAATTAAACATTGACTATTAATCATCACGGTTAACGTCTTTGTTTAGAAAAAAAAATATTTAAAAAAAATATTTTTAAAATGTATTTTTTTTAAATCCCTCAATTGACTGACGGGCATCCCGTAAGAAAGAGGTCGGCGAACAGAGGTAAATAACCTCATCTGGGGTCAAAAAGGGAATTCTTGGGGGTAATGCAGACTCATTTGGGACATATAACATCAACTACAATCCACTAGATATATAGATGTACGTGTATAGTGTATATAACGCTCTTATGCTATCGGCACCAAAAGTTTAACAGTGATACCATCTTATGTTTAGACCAAGTGAAAACAACAAACTTAATAAGCCCGAGACTAGTGCAACCCGCAACCCCTTCCCCCCTCCACTCTTTGGGATCAAGTGACGGGACACGCCTTGCATGGTGAGATCGAGAACATTCTCTTGCCCGCAGTCTCATAATCAAAAGGATACGATGAATGGAACCGGAAGTGTGTAGGTCCAATTATTCTTAGATTGTTACGGCCCGCTACGTGTGTTATTTGGAGAGGGGAATATGTCAGGAAGTAGTTCAATTCAACTTTGTATGACACAATAAAAGTTGACATTCAGAAAATAAATATTAAAATCTAAATTTGAAACTTATTATATGGTTTTGGATCCATCGATTTTTTTTTATCTCCAGGAACTACCATTTGTATAGGAGGCTTTGTTATGTTAAATTATGATTGCATCACCAAAGAGTTAAAAATATGTATTCATTTATTTTTTTTAAAAAAGACATTTATATTTTCTTTGTCTGTGTGTAAGAAAATTGCATATTTTCTAGACTCGGAGACAGGAGTCTTCTGAATGTTTGACTTGACACAATTGGTGAGGAATCTACTTGGGTCTTATCTTCGAAGTGTTTGCAACTACACAAAATTTTCTTCCCAAACCATTGGAAATAATGAATGTCGGTTTTTTTAAGATACAATCTGTATTTTAAGAAAAAGAAATACAAACACATAGTGCGTCACAGTTGCCAGATTCTCTGTCGTTTCGGTAAAGAATAACTGAAGACTTGATCTCTCATTTCTTTACCGTTCATTCTCTATCGTTTCGGTTAAGAATAACTGAAGACTTGATCTCTCATTTCTTTACCGTTCATTCTCTATCGTTTCGGTTAAGAATAACTGAAGACTTGATCTCTCATTTCTTTACCGTTCATTCTCTGTCGTTTCGGTAAATAATAACTGAAGACTTGTTCTCTCATTTCTTTACCGTTCATTCTCTATCGTTTCGGTTAAGAATAACTGAAGACTTGATTTCTCATTTCTTTACCGTTCATTCTCTGTCGTTTCGGTTAAGAATAACTGAAGACTTGATCTCTCATTTCTTTACCGGTCATTCTTGCTGGAGAATCCGTTGTTCTGTGGAGCACTAATTAATGAAGACGTTGGCCTTTGTGGTGTCATGTGATATCACTGTTCGGGACGAGCTCTCAGTACTAATAAGAAATCTGACAGCTAACAAGGTACTCTCCTCCCTCCACTTCCAAATCTTTTCATTGTGAAATAGTTTCAATCCTTGTCTGACGGAAATGTTCTGAACGTTGAGGTACTTTGACTTTATTGATATCTTCGAGTGTAAAACAAAAAAACGTTTTACTTTCAATTTAACTATACTTTCGATATAAATATAGAGTGTTCAACTGACTTTCTTCACAAGACGCCATCTTAATTATCAAGTCTTTAAGCATGAATATTCCTGATTTCGGCAATTATTTACGTGTGATCCCATCATTTGAAAGCGTGAACTCTAAAATAAGATTCATATACATGCGTACAATCGTGACGATGTTTATTGTGTTACCATCTTTTTGCGGGTTTGTATTAGCAATCAAAGAGATGTTTTGAATAATTTAGATTGTATGATTGTAATGTATCAGGTACAAATGAGTATGGGGATGATTTCAAAAATCGGTAAATACTTCTATGATATGTTAGTTTTTTGATGAGCTAACGTAAAAATCGGGCATCAACATATGTATATTTACGATGTATGAAGGGTTTATTATTAATGTATATGTTATATTAACTAACCGGTCATTGATTATTGACGTACATGAGTATAAATCGTCAATATACATTTATCATTGGATCACATGTACATGTATTAGACTTATTTTACTCGGACTTAAGCCAATCCAAATACAGTCGGACCTCTCTAAGTCGAATTGAAAGGGACCCGAAAAAATATTTGACTTACTGAGTTTTCGAGTTAGGGAAAATGGCGTAATAGGCGCAGATTAATCAAGGACAATGTTGATATTGAGAGGGGGAACACCCATACCAGCGAGAAAGCCTGACAGGTAGGAGAGGCGATGTCTGATGTTTCCTATGAAAGTAAGCTGACATAGCTTTTAAATACCGACACCGCTAAGAAAGCCCCTCACCCCACACTTTACTCCCTCCACAGTGGGATTGGGGGGGGGGAGATATTTCCTTATACCAAACGACTTGGCAAATTCGACTAAGGGAGGTTGGAACTTAGTTTGAAGCAAAAAATCTTCGAGTGAAGGAGATCTAAAATACATTAGTCTTATGGAATTTGGCCTGGTCATAAAAATCAATTCGATTTAGGGAGCTTTTCGACTTAGGGAAGTTCGACTTAGCGAGGTCCGACTGTATATCAAACATATCTCTATCGAAATTTAAAAAAAATCAACATGTACACACACACACACACACAAACACACACACACACACACACACACACATATATATATATATATATATATATATATATATATATATATATATATATATATATATATGTATGTATATACAATTCTGATGTTATCAAGTTGCTAGACAAAACATGAATTCACCTAACGCTCTTTACCTTTATAAACCTAAATGCTAAACTATTCAGACTATGGTACTCTCACACTTTACATGTATGCCCACCCATGGACTATTCAGAGATTTTAACGCATCCTATTGCCACCGCAATTATTACATCAACAGTAAACTTTCTGCTTTAGAAACAAAATTATATTAATTACCTACCAAACGCTCTCTTTTGGTGATTTTAAAGACCCCATATGGTGCAAATATCGTGAATTTCACCTGGTTTGTTAACTGTAGCGTTCCTCTAGTAGACCGAAAAGTTACTTATAACGTATGTAAATTTATGTTTCGGATGGTTAAATGATTCTCTTTTTCGTTCAAAGGAATGATTTTTCTATTTAAATAGATGCAATTCAAACGTCTCCTTATCTTTCCATCAACAGCCTTTTTCTCAGCTTTGGAGAGAACTTATTTTTAAAGAATGATACTTAAAAATTCAAATATATATATTTTTTAAAAACACCTCCTTCCTTTCGACTGAGCGCACATGACAAGGATTCTCAGCACCTAACGTTTCAGAAAGCGTGCATCGTAAGACACAAATAACGAACATGAAATGTGCGTGCTAGGACGTCTTTGAGCTAACTCGAAGCATGGACAACGCCAGCGGGTCCGTCAACGCCTCAGACGGAGGGACGTTAACCATCGAGTTAAAACAAAACGTCCCTATGATTGCAGTCCTTGTTTCGCTATTCGGACTCGTGTTCCTGGTGTCTGTTCTAGGGAATCTATCCGTGCTGTGTGTTATTATCAAAGACAGGCGCTTTCACTCCGCCACCTATTTTCTCATCGGAAATCTGGCCCTGGCAGACCTAATTGTGTCGTTTGCGTGTCAGCCTGTGACATTGATATCAAATTTGTTTCATGGTAAGCTGGTGTTTTCTTGGTATTAAATGTTGTAGCTTATCTCGTCGCGTGTTTGCAAAGCTAAAAGTTAGACACCGCCAGCACTCTGTACGTGCATTGCACGATGGTTAGTAAATAAATCATTGTACATTTAACTATCTGTGTATTTTTAAATTTCTTGTGACTTGTTTGCTGAATCACGGCGTAACTGTTCCCTGCTCAAAAATCAGCTCTATAAAGCTGATCATACAAATAAATAAATAACCTGTGACTGTTGAAGAATTAAATTCCCCAAAAGCAAGTGCCATGCAATTTCCGGAAAAAGAGAGAATTATAATTTATTTTATAGTAATTTTTTATTTCGGAAATTACATAGCAAACAGCCACTTCAAATTAAACTATCTACATTTTAACAGAAATCTTACCTTGACACACTGAAGAGGTAACGTTCTTTAAAAAACGCAAACATTAATAAAATTATTCACAATTCATTTCAATGTTTCTAATAATCCATTTGAACAAAAAATACGTATAAGTTTTTTAGCCTCTTCGTTTTTTTTTAAATTATAGATTTATGGAAAATTGAAACCAAATAGACTTTGTCATAATTAACCGGAAGACTAATAATAGAAATATTGGGGCTATATATCTTTTTAAGGGCAAATTTCATAACAAATGTAATAACAGATACGAGTCAATATGTAAATGTAGCTTTACTGAGAAGGATGTGTCTTATAAGCTATTTGTTAATTATTCGTTAATTTAAGACATCTTATTGGCCTTTGAAAAGGAAAACACGTTTCGTAATTTTACTATACTAACAATTTTGAGAACATAGTGATTCGACTGTATTTATGCTTCAAAACATTGTTCCGCTACAATGTAATCTAAAAATAGATAATTGCTCATTGAGCTATGGCGTTTTCCGGTTTTAGAAATGACAAAGCCTATTCAAACGAACAAACTGAATTTTAAAAACATAAAATATTATTTGAAGCACAGTTCAAGGATGTGACTTTTTTTGGGGGGGGGGATAAAATTTAAATTAATAGATTTGTAATGCGCCTCCAAATCTCTCTGTCTGGGATTGAAATACAAATGAATGTGATGATTCCCACCGCCCCCGCGATCTGTCTCAACTTTTCGTTATATCTCAAATCCTAAGAAGCTTTGACAATAATCGAATACCTGAAGATATAAAGCCAAGATCGATATCATGAGAATCTCTGAGTAGTTTCCCGATATTTACCGTATATACTCGTTCACAAGCCGAACTTTTTTGGTAAAAATCTAGGGGAAAAGTTGTTGGCGAGCGGGGGTGATTAACGTATTTCTGCATGAATATTGAATATCGGTGTTGTTATTGTAGATCATCAAGGCCAAGGTCCTTTTCTACATTCTACAAGATTCGACAGCTCTACCAGAAGCTATAATATATTATTCCATATCTGCTCTTACCTTATTTAATCATTTTATTTATTTTTTGTGAACGTTTTAATAAATTGTTTTACAAATTTTGTTTTCAACAACGAATTTTAATGTACGCGCTTTTTTAACTGTTACCAAAGAATTTCTTTTTTTAAATACCGTTAACTCTTGCCTAACTAAGAGCACAAAGACAAAGATAGGCAGTACAAAGTAAACAATCATAATTACTGATTTATCTTGTCATTTAAAAAAAATGTGCACCATTTTGTTTAAGCTGTCCTATTATTTTTGGGGGGTTGGATTGCGAGCGGGTTATACACTTTTAATACTTTTCTCTTCTAAAAGTGGTGGGGGTCGGCTTATAAACGAACGGGCTATAAATCGAGTATATACGGTAAATTGTTTTATCCTATAACAAAACGAATTCATTGTTTCACTTTCTAAATTTCACTCCAACTTTCCCAAAAACTCTCAAACCGAACTCTTACGTCTTCAACGTGTTGGAGGTTAAGTTTGCTTAAGGGCCCTAAAAATATGACCCTTGAACAAGATAATCTTAACAATAATCCCTCTACGTGGGCAGACAGCTTGAAAGGAATTATGATCAAATAATGAGATTGTAGGATAAATTTGGAACTTTGGAAATTCCCAATTTTTTCTTTCACAATGACCGAATTGCCATTACCAACCCCATGAAATCCCATGAAAAAAAATTCAACGATCTGATTATAAATCACCGTTTAACCGACTTAAATGAATTCTACCTTGTGAGATTTCCTTTCCTTGAAGACTCTAAGGGTCCACATTGTCTAAAACGTTTCCGATCTAAAAGTGCGCAAGCCATACGTTCTCTATTATTTAAGTTTTAGTTGACAGAATCCTTACATTCGTCCTTACAGTCGTCCTTACAGTCGTCCTTACAGTCGTCCTTACCATCGTCCTTACAGTCGTCCTTACCATCGTCCTTACAGTCGTCCTTACAGTCGTCCTTACAGTCGTCCTTACAGTCGTCCTTACAGTCGTCCTTACAGTCGTCCTTACCATCGTCCTTACAATCGTCCTTACCATCGTCCTTACAGTCGTCCTTACCATCGTCCTTACAGTCGTCCTTACAGTCGTCCTTACAGTCGTCCTTACAGTCGTCCTTACAGTCGTCCTTACAGTCGTCCTTACAGTCGTCCTTACAGTCGTCCTTACAGTCGTCCTTACCATCGTCCTTACAATCGTCCTTACCATCGTCCTTACAGTCGTCCTTACCATCGTCCTTACAGTCGTCCTTACAGTCGTCCTTACCATCGTCCTTACAGTCGTCCTTACCATCGTCCTTACAGTCGTCCTTACAGTCGTCCTTACAGTCGCGCTTACCATCGTCCTTACAGTCGTCCTTACAGTAGTCCTTACAGTCGTCCTTACCATCGTCCTTACAGTCGTCCTTACCATCGTCCTTACAGTCGTCCTTACAGTGGTCCTTACCATCGTCCTTACAGTCGTCCTTATCATCGTCCTTACAGTCGTCCTTACAGTCGTCCTTACAGTCGTCCTTACAGTCGTCCTTACCATCGTCCTTACAGTCGTCCTTACCATCGTCCTTACAGTCGTCCTTACCGTCGTCCTTACAGTCGTCCTTACCATCGTCCTTACAGTCGTCTTGAACATCACCGAGTCAACATAAGTGCCATTGTTTACAGATGTCTTTGCGTCAGCAAATGTCTTTCTTTAATGTTTACTGGATGAAGAGCTTGTTTATTGTGGAGTTAGGTTTTCAGTGTCTTTGACATCGATTCTATTCATTGAATTTCAGGTTTGTTTATAATAAGATTATTTCAATAATTCATGGATTTTCCCTCTCTTTGTGACGTTTCAACATGGATACCTTTCTTTAATTAGTACATTGTTTTATTTTTACAGCAAATTCGTTCGAATAGAAAATATAATAAAATGGAAAATTGCTTTTCGAGTTTATGTCAAAAAATACTTATTCAAAGATAAATGTAACTTTGCTCAAAATTAAGTAGCAGAGAAATATAACATAATGAAAAAATTTTTTTTCTGAAATTTAAAAAAAATGCAAACTTTCGGATATACCCGACTTTTCTTTTAAAAATCGTATAAAAAATATTTTTGACAAAATACATCCGAGAAAAGATTCAGTTGAAAAACTATTTGCTGATCACTTCTCCTTCGATTTCTATTTTTTATGTGGTTTAATTTAAGTGTCTGTAAAAGAAATAACTAAAATTTATTTTTTGTGTCAACTGCAGTAAAACGTTGATCCAAGAATTTTTTTTAGAAATAATAATAATATTAGTTATAATAATAATAATACATAATCCACATAATCTGTTAATAAGAAATGTACTCCTTATATTATCGTTTTATTTTATGCTTTGCATTCAAATTACATTCACGAATTAATTTGAAAAATTAAATGACATCAAGATAATACACCCCCCTCCTTTTTTTCTTACACATATTTCTAATCCGACTCGAGCTCGAGATAAATAAATGTTTTATTTGATTCACTGTACATAAAACCCCACGTCCCTAGAAACATAACGCCGAATAAATGCACCGCGTTGAAAACCCTCACACATTTCTGCGTGGGTGTCCCGCCTAGATATCCTTGTATGGTGGACAACAAGCGCCCCATTTGGAGTGTTTCGCGTGACAGTTGAGCACACATCACCCGACAGTCAGTGACCGGCACGTGGGTTCCCCTTGATAGTCGTTGATCCTTTCCTGGAAGTTCTCACCGTTGGAATTAGTGTTTATTGTTTCTTGTTAAAAACAACGGATAATAAATGTGATTATGTCATGTGATTTAAGATTGTTATTTTATAGTAAGGGTATCACTTATTAGTCAGTTGTTCTGTATTTCCACCGTGCTTTAAAAACAAAAAGGTTTTGGAATATCAGTGCATCTTATTTCCTCAATCACTAGTGCCAACTATTTGATCTTTCAAATGTCGTTAATGAATTCTTCTCTTTCGTGTAAGGTATTTCTAATTATTTGACTATTCTCGCCTCATATGTGTGGTTTTTTAGCGTTGGGAAGAAATCATGAACCATTGATTTAATTTTTTTAAAATTTAGTCTACGATAATCAAACATTTCTATTCAACATTTTTGTTTTACTTTTTTTTAAAATTTAGTCCTTGTAGTGTTTGCTGAGATAAATTAAGCAATATAAGTGCTTGAATGTAATCGGTCTATAAAGACTAATTAAACAATTTTATTCATACTGAAGACTGTGTGTAAAGTCACGTCGGCTGCTCGCACATTTCAATATCTTCACTTCTTTTAGGCATGTAAGCCATTCGAGTTTTGAGTTTGTTCTAAATTAGCTTTAATGAACTTCTAAATGGAACTAACGGTGAATTGCAACATGACCTAATCATTTTTGTATTAAAAAACCATGGAAACGATAACAAGGCAAATCACCCAAGCGTGATTCAGAGGACTTCCGGTATAACAAAGTGTGAAGAAAATCACCTCACCATTAGATGTTGTGTTATCTAAACTTGATTTTCAAAGACAAAAGTCCAACAGTCTGTTGAGTAGAAGTAGCGTCTGCTACAGATAATTTAAACAAAGTGCACCGGAACTTACAATGGCGGACCACAACATGTCGTCCAACGACTCGTCTGACCAACAGGAATTAGTCATCACCGTCCAGTTCAAGCAGAAGCTCCCGATGATCATCCTCTTGGTCGTCTGCTATGGCACCGTCTTCCTGCTGTCCCTGGTGGGGAACCTGTCTGTGCTGTCCGTCATCATCAAAGACAGGCGCTTCCACTCGGCCACTTACATACTGGTGGCCAACCTGGCAGTTGCAGATATCATTATGGCCATCGCGTGCCATGCTCCGACACTGGTCACTAACTTGTTTGACGGTAAGGTCAAAGGTCACATTGCGTGACCTCTATCTTCTTAAAGGATTTTCGGTTACAGGGTTTCGGTGTGTTTTTTTAATATATACATATTTTAAAATTCATTATTTTTCAAATAATTTATTTTTTATATCTTGTCTTATATTTAATAATTTATTTAAATAAGTTTTTAAAATCTCACTTATGACTATTTTTAAATTTTATTTTTTTAAATTCTATATTAGTATTATATAAAATTCTATATATAATATATATATATATATATATATATATATATATATATATATATATATATATATATATATATATATAATATATATATATATATATATATATATATATATATATATATATATATAATTATACCATTTTAAAACAAATATTTAAACCTATATAATTACTTGCTATAAAAGTTTAAAACGAGCAAGTCATTTAATGTTTTTGGTAATTGCAGAATTAACTGTGGTAAAATATAAAAAAGAACATATTTCGTCCAAATAACATTATTTGAAAAGAGAGTCATAATCTTTTAACTTTGGAAAATAACTTTTTTGTGTCCAAAATAACATAATTTTAAAACTTAGCAAGCAGAAGATAGAGAACTCCCAAGTCAGACTAAAAAAACAACAACAATAAAACATTTCATTCGTCTGAGATGATCGATCAAGTGCTTTGCATCCTTTTTAATGCAAAGCGAATATTAACAAACAGCTAGAGGAGAGCTCAGAATATCGGACTTTCATTTTATCAAAGAATAAAAATTTCACAACCCCAGGGTTTCGAGGTGGGTTTTATGTTTAAGTACTTTCAGAAATGTTACATTCGAAAAATCTTTATTTGGAAGGGCATTTTCAAGTTGCTGTTTTTTAAAGTGTGCTTGCACATTATTTAGAAATCATATTAATTACTAGGGGCAAGTACCCGGCTTCGCCCAGGTTTAACAACAACAGCAACAACAACAAAAACAACAACAGCAACAAAACAACAAAAACAAACAACAAAAACAAAACAACAACAACTACAACAACAACAAAGCAACAACAACAAAACAACAACTACAAAACAACAACAGCAACAGCAACAACAACAGCAACAGCAACAACAACAGCAACAACGACAAAACCAACAACAGAAACAGCAACAGCAACAAAACAACAAAAACAAAACAACAACAAAAACAACAAAATCAACAACAAAATCAACAACAAAACAACAACAAAGCAACAACAACAAAACAACAACTACAACAGCAACAACAACAAAGCAATAAAAACATGAAGGACATTGTCGTCGCAGGGCAAGGGCTGTGGACAACAACAACAACAGCAAAAACAACGCAAAAGCAACAACAGCAACAACAACAACAACAGCAACAACAACAGCAACAACAACAGTAACAGCAACAGCAACAACAACAAAAACAACAACAGCAACAACAACAAAAACAAAACAACAACAAAACATCAACAAAACATCAACAACAAAACAACAACAAAACAACAACTACAACAACAACAGCAACAACAACAAAGCAACAACAACAAAACAACAACTACAACAACAAAAGCAACAACAACAAAGCAACAACAACAACAAAATTATTTTATAGCGATAATCGCCTTCTTGTTAATCTCGACACCAAAATGTTTATTAATTTGCGTCATTATTTTACGTCTTAATTTTCAATAATTTTTATGTTATATAGCTCATATAGGGAAAAACTACATTTTGGGCCCCCGGCCCCCAGTATCTTATATATATGGAACGAAACCTGTTTAATAACCTTTCCGGTATAATTTTGTGTACGTGTACCAAATTTCACGTTATTTGGTTGTCTGGATCTTGAGTTATTAGGGAACAGACAGACAGACAGACAACAAATGCGTCTTATATGTATAGAGATTATGTACCCAACAGTGACTAAAATCTTTTATTTCAATAATTTTTTTTTGAAAAATATTTCTTTAACCATTTGTAAACTATAATTTTTTTAAATATACGTTAAAGATTTTCTTTAAATAGACATATGAATTCAGGATATTTGTGTATATTTTATAATCTAAATCTCCGCTTTGTCAGATGGGAGCAAATTCTCTTTGTGTTGCCGTAGAGGAAAAATAAATCCTCTAATTTCGTCGCAAGTCACTGAAAACGTAAAGAATAACTCCTTATTTTAACAGTTTCCTTAAAAGTTGATAACTAGCTGTTTGAATATCTTTTTTAAACGCCGAGTGGTTATGGGAATAATTCAAGATTTTATTAAATAGCCAGCCATAGGCTCTACCCATGTGGATGGTTTCATTATAAGCCGTGGTTTATAAACCCCATAGCCAAATTTAAGCAGGATTAGTTAAGGCTGGTTTGATAAAATAGTTTGTAAAATTAAATAGCACTTACACGTTGACTTAACCAAAACAGGTTTGGTTAAAATTCAATGCAGCTGCCGAATATACTCGAATTCCCTCTATAATTAGTGGGGATTTTTTTCTTGGAAATTTCCCTTTGAATTTAAATTAATTTAAACATAGAAATTTTAAAAAATAAATTTAAGCTAAATCGTTCGGTTTGGGGAGGATTCTTATTTGAAATGATACCGAGGCTTGATAATATTATATAATAGTTTGGGTTAATGGTGTTGAAATATATTTCGGTGTGCAATCAGTGTTGTAATAAATTGATTTTAGAGTTGAAAATGTACTTATTCATGTTCAAACAGAACTTTATGTAATTTATTAACTTAATAAAACAGAAACTAATGTATTTTTAAGTAAACCTTGTTTGGGTAATCTTTAAATGGTATCCTAAATACCAAATGGAAATAATTAATTTCATTCTTCAATTTTCGTTAGTTGTAAAAAATTAACATTTGAATGCCATTATCTTTGCACCCATAAATTTTAAAGGATACTTTCATTTCTTACATTTGAATCATTTGGTTTTACTTAAATAAGTATTTTTCTTAAACTAAATCATTGATCATTGTGTAATAGGAAATTTATCATAACATTCAATTACCTATGCTTAATAGGTACTTGAAACACTTTACATTCTTCTACACAAGCTTCCTTACTATCAGATCGTAGATTTTTATACATATGCTTCATCGCCGCTAGAGCCTGTGAACCTCTAGAGCAGTGGTTCCTAACCTTTTGGGGTCCATGCATCCCTTCAGATGCCAAAAAAAGTTCACGCATCCCCTCATAAAACTTGCAGAAAATGCATAATAAACTAAGTTTATTTTAGGAACACAACATTTTGAGACAATAGGCAACAGGGAATTTAGTGAGAAATCTGCTGCTTCTTATGATCAATCAGCGATTTAAATCTGGGGACTGTTTTGGACAAATCAACTCTCATGTCATCCTCTGCATTCAACTTATTCTTTGCCTTGGTTTTAATCATCAAAAGTGTGGAGAATCCTGCTTCACAGAGATAGGTTGTGGCAAATGGAAGGAGAGCCAGTACTGCCCTCTTGGCTAGATGTGGGTAGGAATCTAGATGTGCGCGCCAAAATTCAATCAAGGTATTGCAATTTAAGGCACTCCTCAGTACTTCTCTGGTTCTCAAATCAATCAGGTAATCTTAAGCAAGGTCACTGTCATCAATGTTGTCCAAGTCACAGAGAAAAGGATTGCGAATCCAAAGGTCTTTCCTAGCTATGTCTTGACAGAAATACCCATCAAAGGACCTTTGCAATGTTGAAAGGTGCTCTGAAATTTCCCCTTTGATGTTGTCAGGCAGTGATCCCTCAGTGCTTCCTCCTGAAGCAGATATTACAACTTCATCCAAGAGTAGAAAGTTGGCCAAGTTGGACTTTTCTAGTCGTCGTTGGAATAGTGGAAGTTTCTTAAGGAAGGCTTGCAATCTCTCAGTACCATCCATTACAGTCACAGCAGGTCCTTGGAGATATGTGTTCAACTCATTCAAGATGGAGAAGATGTCAGCCAGGTATGCCAAGTAATGAATGAAATTTGGACAGTCAAACTTGTCAGCAAAGTCACTCTCTTTTTCTCGCAAGAAAATGCAAGCTCCACTCTCAGTATCCGTCCCCTGGATAACAATCGAACCTCAGTGTGGTAGAGCAGAACTTCATGCTCAGAGAACAACTTGAAGAGGCGATGATTCAAGGCATGTGAGCGGATACAATTTACAACTTGGACTGCAGTAGAAGGAACTGACTTCAAGGTTGGAAGTAGATTTTTTGTATGCCTGGCCTGACGATGAAGGATACAGTGTGTAGTGACAATATCTTGAACTTCTTTCTTTACCAGTGCTGAAAATCCTGACTTATTACCGAGTATGGAGGGAGCACCATCTGTGCAAATTGAAGAAATTCTTGAAGTCCAGTCAAACTGGTTTTCAATGAAGAATGCCCTGACTAGCTGCAGCACATCAGCAGCTTTGGTAGTAGCTATAAGTGGCTTACAAAAGAGAAATTCCTCCTTCAGCAATCCACTGTGAACATATCTCACAAATAAAAGAATCTGACTGCATTGTGCTGCATCTGTGGATTCATCCAGTTGCATGCTAAATGGAAAAGAACTGCTTCTCATCTCGCGCAACACTTGATCCAGAATGTCGCAGCCATGTCACTAATCTTGGAATGAATAGTGTCATTGGACAAAATGACTTTTTCGACCTACTTCCTCTGCTAGTAACAACACATCAGTTCCACCATCTTCCGAGCAAAAGGCTTCACCAAAGTTTCTGCAATGGTGTGGGGCTTCTTGTTTTTTTCAATAAGATATGCAACCTTGAATGATGCCTCTAGTGTAGGTTTCTGTGACAAAGAAAATCCAAGCTTGGGCAAGGTACCTAAGGCCAAGAAGCGAGCTCTCTTCTGCTTGAAGACCCCAAAACTGTGCTTGGAATTGGATGGATGGACTTTCTCCAAGTGCTTTCGGGGTCTAACAGGCTTCATGTTGTCATTGCACAGGATTTTTCCACAGAGGAAGCACGAAATTCTAAGGAACACGTAGAGCGAACCGTTCATTTTGCGAAAAGGTTTTTCCGTCAATTTTCGACATGCGCAGAACGATGCGCGAACGAGTATCTCCTATCAAAAAGGTTGTATATGGGTGATATTTAATGCGGCATGCCTTGCTTATGGTTTACATTTTCAGATTATCAGTTTTTCTTTATTTTTTCCCTCTTCTCTTTTTTTTCTTCCTCTTTTTCTTTTTTTTCTTTGAATCGTTCATGCACCCCTTGGAACCTGCTCATGCACCCCCAAGGGGTGCATGCGCACCCCCAAGGGATGCATGCACCACTGGTTAGGAACCCCTGCTCTAGAGCTCTAACTACAAATTCTCAATAACTTCAATCTCCACTGCCTTATCCAATCACTTGGTAGGGGCTGCACAAACTTCTATTTATTCTTAGAAACCTTGCTTACCAAATCAATAACCATGAATCTAGTTTATAATCCCAGTGATTCCACGAAACCGATACGAGTGGGTTCAAAACACTACATCTAGTCTACCATTTTGTGAGTACATGACACTTTCATCAGTTCACCATGCTGGGATCTACACTAATTTGTGCTGATGAAATTATTTCGTATCAAACAAATTAAAATCAAAGATGTCTTTATACACATAAACGAACTCGACTTTAAAAACAAAATCCCTAACTAAAATCAGAATGCCTTTTAAAATCAGTACAAATAACGTAGACCCCTCTCCCGACGGAAACTTCTATTTCGATTCGATGCACTTTTATCGGCGTAGTTTTGAATACGGACACTAACCGCTCGGATACTGGCTGGCTTAACATAATATTATTCCCAGATAATATCTTGCTCTATAGCCGCAGTTCTTGCTACGGGGCCCTTGCGAAATGGAAGAAACATGGCCCGCGGAAATCTCATGGTCCAATAGCTGCCCGTCAAGATGTTTACAAATTGATGTTCCACGAAAACGTTTGGACCTTTTCCGATCAATCTCATTTGTGAAGTCCACAGGCTGTTCGTTAGTTTGGTTTTGTCGTTTCCCGCCTCATCTTGACTTAATCGTCTTAGTCGCGAGGATTGAACAGGCTGGAGAGGATATTTCAATTTGATATGTCTTATTTATTCATGTTGCTTTAGTGTTCTTTAAATAACAAAAATTAGGAAAATTGGGGATTCTAATACTAAAGTACTCAAGAAATAACATATCCATTCGGCAATAGCTCCGTTGACGAACGGGGAAGTATTGTCACAATTTAAAACCTCGGTTTATGTCTTTAGTCGGAAAAATTACTGCAGTTAGTGTTATGTTTTATGAAATGTATACAGTACATTGGGCTTACAACAAATGCAATGAAGCGTAAACTATCATATTCAATAGAGAATTGTTACTTTGAGAACTTCATAATTGATTTAAGGTAAACGAAAGTAAAAGAAAGTATTAGGGCATTGTTTATTGTGTATTGCACATTTAGTATTTAATTTTAATCTATTTAGGAAATTGTTTTCTTTTTAATGTAAAAATATATTTAAAAAATTAAAATAAATGTAAGTGTATGTGTGTGTTTGTGTGTGTGTAAGTGTAAAATATCTCGATTTTAACAAAAGTACAACAGTGGTTCCATTGAAAATCCAGACGAAGAAAAAAAAGTTGAAACAACAATTTGAAAATAATAAGCCTTCACAACCGTTTTTCAACTTAAATATATTTTTAAAAAACGAAAATGCGCAAATTATGTTTGCTCTATGAACAACAAACACTCCAAAACAGTTAATATTCAATATAAAGTATTCTGTAATGTAGTTACACGATTATATAACTCTTTTGGATAGTCTGTCATTCATAAAGCAAACATGATTTAATCAAATAATACTTAATTGAATAATAACAGCTTGAAGCCGTGTGTTGGAGGTACCATGTTAAATCTACTCCGCCGGATAGAATTAAGGAAATATAAGTGGATTAATTTTTAATTGAAGGTATGCATTATTTTTTCAAATCATAGCAGGCCTGAGGGGGGATAAGTGATTCAGTATTAATGAGCCGTAACTCTAAGAATAAGATTGAGTTGTTCACGTGTTTTACAAACACACATTTGTGTTAAATAGTTTCTTTCCAATACTTAAATATAATCTAAAAGTAGTGACAAGGAAATTAGGAAAAAAGAAAACATCGCAAAGTGTTAGGAGCTCAGCATATCAAAAGACTTTGTTAGAGTTTTTAACTCATGTTATTAGATTTAGAACAAAGGGGCACAACTGGAAATAACCGAGGTATATAAATATGTTATGTATTTCCATGCATGGATATTACAAAAAACAATTTCAAACAATGAACATATTCTTGCTTTTTAAATATGATAATTTTAAAAAACAGACATTAAAATGGTGAAATCAGAGCTAAGCAGAAACGGTTCGATGAAGAGTTACACCTTCGTCCTCTTCCAACCCCGGATAAGTTCATGCTAACAAAACCAGGCATCGAATATCTACTTGAAGAGCTTCCAAATCCTAGTGGAGTAGTCGACGTTTTCATTGAAAATAAATTAACAGGTGTACGTGTATCTAGATTCTGATACATAAATACTAAATAATCAACATTTAAAATAATTACCTATAAAATGAAATCTGTTACACTTGCACACATTTTAATTTTACATAACAATAGAATCTGTTACACTTGCACACATGTTAATTTTACATAACAATAGAATCTGTTACACTTGCACACATGTTAATTTTACATAACAATAGAATCTGTTACACTTGCACACATGTTAATTTTACATAACAATAGAATCTGTTACACTTGCACACATGTTAATTTTACATAACAATAGAATCTGTTACACTTGCACACATGTTAATTTTACATAACAATAGAATCTGTTACACTTGCACACATGTTAATTTTACATAACAATAGAATCTGTTACACTTGCACACATGTTAATTTTACATAACAATAGAATCTGTTACACTTGCACACATGTTAATTTTACATAACAATAGAATCTGTTACACTTGCACACATGTTAATTTTACATAACAATAGAATCTGTTTAGGTGAAAAGAAAAAAAAATTTTTTTAATTTTGTATGTAATCATGACAGGCAGTGTGTCGAATGTAGTATTTACTATGTAATCATGACAGGAAGTGTGTCGAATGTAGTATTTACTATGTAATCATGACAGGCAGTGTGTCGAATGTAGTATTTACTATGTAATCATGACAGGCAGTGTGTCGAATGTAGTATTTACTATGTAATCATGACAGGCAGTGTGTCGAATGTAGTATTTACTATGTAATCATGACAGGCAGTGTGTCGAATGTAGTATTTACTATGTAATCATGACAGGCAGTGTGTCGAATGTAGTATTTACTATGTAATCATGACAGGAAGTGTGTCGAATGTAGTATTTACTATGTAATCATGACAGGCAGTGTGTCGAATGTAGTATTTACTATGTAATCATGACAGGCAGTGTGTCGAATGTAGTATTTACTATGTAATCATGACAGGCAGTGTGTCGAATGTAGTATTTACTATGTAATCATGACAGGCAGTGTGTCGAATGTAGTATTTACTATGTAATCATGACAGGAAGTGTGTCGAATGTAGTATTTACTATGTAATCATGACAGGAAGTGTGTCGAATGTAGTATTTACTATGTAATCATGACAGGAAGTGTGTCGAATGTAGTATTTACTATGTAATCATGACAGGCAGTGTGTCGAATGTAGTATTTACTATGTAATCATGACAGGCAGTGTGTCGAATGTAGTATTTACTATGTAATCATGACAGGCAGTGTGTCGAATGTAGTATTTACTATGTAATCATGACAGGCAGTGTGTCGAATGTAGTATTTACTATGTAATCATGACAGGCAGTGTGTCGAATGTAGTATTTACTATGTAATCATGACAGGCAGTGTGTCGAATGTAGTATTTACTATGTAATCATGACAGGAAGTGTGTCGAATGTAGTATTTACTATGTAATCATGACAGGCAGTGTGTCGAATGTAGTATTTACTATGTAATCATGACAGGAAGTGTGTCGAATGTAGTATTTACTATGTAATCATGACAGGCAGTGTCGATGTAGTATTTACTATGTAATCATGACAGGAAGTGTGTCGAATGTAGTATTTACTATGTAATCATGACAGGAAGTGTGTCGAATGTAGTATTTACTATGTAATCATGACAGGCAGTGTGTCGAATGTAGTATTTACTATGTAATCATGACAGGCAGTGTGTCGAATGTAGTATTTACTATGTAATCATGACAGGCAGTGTGTCGAATGTAGTATTTACTATGTAATCATGACAGGCAGTGTGTCGAATGTAGTATTTACTATGTAATCATGACAGGCAGTGTGTCGAATGTAGTATTTACTATGTAATCATGACAGGCAGTGTGTCGAATGTAGTATTTACTATGTAATCATGACAGGCAGTGTGTCGAATGTAGTATTTACTATGTAATCATGACAGGCAGTGTGTCGAATGTAGTATTTACTATGTAATCATGACAGGCAGTGTGTCGAATGTAGTATTTACTATGTAATCATGACAGGAAGTGTGTCGAATGTAGTATTTACTATGTAATCATGACAGGCAGTGTGTCGAATGTAGTATTTACTATGTAATCATGACAGGCAGTGTGTCGAATGTAGTATTTACTATGTAATCATGACAGGCAGTGTGTCGAATGTAGTATTTACTATGTAATCATGACAGGCAGTGTGTCGAATGTAGTATTTACTATGTAATCATGACAGGAAGTGTGTCGAATGTAGTATTTACTATGTAATCATGACAGGAAGTGTGTCGAATGTAGTATTTACTATGTAATCATGACAGGCAGTGTGTCGAATGTAGTATTTACTATGTAATCATGACAGGCAGTGTGTCGAATGTAGTATTTACTATGTAATCATGACAGGCAGTGTGTCGAATGTAGTATTTACTATGTAATCATGACAGGCAGTGTGTCGAATGTAGTATTTACTATGTAATCATGACAGGAAGTGTGTCGAATGTAGTATTTACTATGTAATCATGACAGGCAGTGTGTCGAATGTAGTATTTACTATGTAATCATGACAGGCAGTGTGTCGAATGTAGTATTTACTATGTAATCATGACAGGAAGTGTGTCGAATGTAGTATTTACTATGTAATCATGACAGGCAGTGTGTCGAATGTAGTATTTACTATGTAATCATGACAGGAAGTGTGTCGAATGTAGTATTTACTATGTAATCATGACAGGCAGTGTGTCGAATGTAGTATTTACTATGTAATCATGACAGGAAGTGTGTCGAATGTAGTATTTACTATGTAATCATGACAGGCAGTGTGTCGAATGTAGTATTTACTATGTAATCATGACAGGCAGTGTGTCGAATGTAGTATTTACTATGTAATCATGACAGGAAGTGTGTCGAATGTAGTATTTACTATGTAATCATGACAGGCAGTGTGTCGAATGTAGTATTTACTATGTAATCATGACAGGAAGTGTGTCGAATGTAGTATTTACTATGTAATCATGACAGGCAGTGTGTCGAATGTAGTATTTACTATGTAATCATGACAGGCAGTGTGTCGAATGTAGTATTTACTATGTAATCATGACAGGCAGTGTGTCGAATGTAGTATTTACTATGTAATCATGACAGGCAGTGTGTCGAATGTAGTATTTACTATGTAATCATGACAGGCAGTGTGTCGAATGTAGTATTTACTATGTAATCATGACAGGAAGTGTGTCGAATGTAGTATTTACTATGTAATCATGACAGGCAGTGTGTCGAATGTAGTATTTACTATGTAATCATGACAGGCAGTGTGTCGAATGTAGTATTTACTATGTAATCATGACAGGAAGTGTGTCGAATGTAGTATTTACTATGTAATCATGACAGGCAGTGTGTCGAATGTAGTATTTACTATGTAATCATGACAGGAAGTGTGTCGAATGTAGTATTTACTATGTAATCATGACAGGCAGTGTGTCGAATGTAGTATTTACTATGTAATCATGACAGGAAGTGTGTCGAATGTAGTATTTACTATGTAATCATGACAGGCAGTGTGTCGAATGTAGTATTTACTATGTAATCATGACAGGCAGTGTGTCGAATGTAGTATTTACTATGTAATCATGACAGGAAGTGTGTCGAATGTAGTATTTACTATGTAATCATGACAGGCAGTGTGTCGAATGTAGTATTTACTATGTAATCATGACAGGAAGTGTGTCGAATGTAGTATTTACTATGTAATCATGACAGGCAGTGTGTCGAATGTAGTATTTACTATGTAATCATGACAGGCAGTGTGTCGAATGTAGTATTTACTATGTAATCATGACAGGCAGTGTGTCGAATGTAGTATTTACTATGTAATCATGACAGGCAGTGTGTCGAATGTAGTATTTACTATGTAATCATGACAGGAAGTGTGTCGAATGTAGTATTTACTATGTAATCATGACAGGCAGTGTGTCGAATGTAGTATTTACTATGTAATCATGACAGGCAGTGTGTCGAATGTAGTATTTACTATGTAATCATGACAGGAAGTGTGTCGAATGTAGTATTTACTATGTAATCATGACAGGCAGTGTGTCGAATGTAGTATTTACTATGTAATCATGACAGGAAGTGTGTCGAATGTAGTATTTACTATGTAATCATGACAGGCAGTGTGTCGAATGTAGTATTTACTATGTAATCATGACAGGAAGTGTGTCGAATGTAGTATTTACTATGTAATCATGACAGGCAGTGTGTCGAATGTAGTATTTACTATGTAATCATGACAGGCAGTGTGTCGAATGTAGTATTTACTATGTAATCATGACAGGAAGTGTGTCGAATGTAGTATTTACTATGTAATCATGACAGGCAGTGTGTCGAATGTAGTATTTACTATGTAATCATGACAGGAAGTGTGTCGAATGTAGTATTTACTATGTAATCATGACAGGCAGTGTGTCGAATGTAGTATTTACTATGTAATCATGACAGGAAGTGTGTCGAATGTAGTATTTACTATGTAATCATGACAGGCAGTGTGTCGAATGTAGTATTTACTATGTAATCATGACAGGAAGTGTGTCGAATGTAGTATTTACTATGTAATCATGACAGGCAGTGTGTCGAATGTAGTATTTACTATGTAATCATGACAGGAAGTGTGTCGAATGTAGTATTTACTATGTAATCATGACAGGCAGTGTGTCGAATGTAGTATTTACGTTACAAAGGGTTGTACGCTAAATCATAGTGTTAGTTAGTTTGTCGATTTTCGATTTGGCTTAAATTATATTTAAAACTCTTTGCTCCATCTATTCAATCGTAGTTTAATGATATTGACGGTGGTCAGCGCATGTTTATGTCATCTAAGTACGTCCTCTACTGAATAAATAGATGTAAAAAAAATTTTTTTTACTATAAATCCCTTATATGTGAGACATAACTAAAAGTAGTGATTATGTTTAAACGCGACATTTACAGACTGAAACAGAATTATCTCCCCTGGTTTTAAAACCGGGCGCAGGGACAGAATTGGGGTGTGAACATCGACGGTCGGCGACAACGCTTGAACTGAACTGGCACGTGAAAGAATTATAAACAAATAGTCGGTTCGGATGTCCGATTAAACTTACAAAGCAAGTTAATATAAGGGATTTAATAACAAAACAGCTAAATCCGTAGAAGTTTCGTTAATGCAATCGGAACTAGATTACTACAACAGTAAACCGTAGATATTGTCTCAAAACCAACTGCAGGGACTCCAGAAATGTACCACAAAAAAAATGCAGTGCGCAATTTATTGCGAATAAGGAACAGAGACCACAGCAAACCGGCTCTTAATGATCTCTACTGGCTTCCTATAGCTGGGCGATACATTACAAAATTCCGTCACAGACTTTCTGCTGTGTAGATGGATTTGCAGCGAAATGCTGAAAGAATTGATTTCCAAACATGTACATCTAATAGGGCTGCGTTCTCTCGCGCAGTCCCTTAAACAAGTGTCTTGTGTGGAAGGACACATGAAGACGTCCGTTGGCGTGCGTTCTTTCGAATCAGTTACACCAAATTATGAAACATTCTTCCAGAATAATTGAGGAAGTGTGACAACTAAGAAATATTCAATACAAATTTGAAGTGTTTTTTGAAAATTATTTGAGGGAATCTTTTGTATAGATCACACCGCGACGACGAGCATGCTGGACTGGCATGGACAGTCAGCATAATGGGAGAGAATTCATATAGAGCAGTCAGTATAATTGTAGACAGTTTATATAGGAAAGTCAGTATACGGGAGATATAGTTCATATTGAACATTCAAATAATAAGAAAGGCATTATTCGAAAAAAATAAAATTAAACAACTCTACTGCAGTTCCCAAAAGTTAAAACGGAACTCAACGCGAGATAAACTTCTTCTGATTGGACTTTGCTGTGATCAAGCGCCCCAAAAATTATCTGTTTAATTGCCATCACAGGATGTCAAAAAAAAGTAAATCCATAAAAGATGTTATGCGAATGAATCGAACCAATCATCCACCGTATGTTAGCCGAGACAGCACTGGTTAACACCAATTAATTTTCTGTTTGATTGTGAACGTGTGTTTCATGGTTTTCTGGAAAAAAGTGCGTTTTTTTTTAACAACGCTGTCTGAGTTTTATCCCTAACTAAGAAGCCTACTAATCGAATAGGTGAGTGCTGCACATTTTTCATTGAGTGAATAATTCATGCTTATAATTGTATCGGCTGTTACGAACATTATCGATTCCACTTGTTCATGATCAATTTAGCGACAGTGACGATGGCAGAGGGCCAAGACACAATGGAGTTGTTATCACTACAGGACAAAACAAAAGGCGGGGGACGAATGAAGCGGTTTAAACATAATTGTATCTGTCTCACCTTATGTAGCAATGTGATAGTGTGCCAATCCAGATATTATGTATTTTCAAATCGTGAAATAAGATTTTAACTCCTCGAGATTTACACGACAGAGGTGAATCAAGAGAGGGAACCGGGTTTAATTACATCGGAATTTAAAGGATAACTCGGTGTAATAAGGACATTAACGTTTATTATTGGAATATATATACAAAAGCAATAGTGTTAACAATGACAAAAATATTGTTAAATATATACAGATAAAATTTACCCCAAAAAATATATTTAAAAGTGAAACTAATCTAAAAAAAATAATTGTAAAATAAAATTGATAAGCTAAAATAAAAATAAAAATGGTAGATTAACTTACTAAAAGTTTTGTCTCAGTTAATAAGACACATATTGATGCCGTTTAAAAGCAAACTTAAGGTGACTTTTATTATAAAAAAAATTGCATGCGTTTTGGAAAATATCTTCATCATTACTCTTCAATAGCGATTTTTTTAAAAAACACATTCATGATTTTAATGTATGGGGTACCGTTATATCATAAAAAGCTGTGTGGCCTTTAAGGTGACTAAAATAGATTTTAAAGATTCAGTAACTGCGGCCAGCCATTGTCGTTTCATTTTAGAGTGGGTTCGATTTAATGATGTATCAAATAATCGTTAAAACGAGAGCACTCATCTGATTTAGTGCTACAGCTGGAATAACATCTTAGCTGAAATAAATCATTTTTACAGAAATCCCACAATTTTTTCAGAAATCAAAAAATAAATTTTCTGACGTGTTCTTTTAGGATACATTTTTAAAAAAAAGAAATTAAATGTTTTTCTTGTTTTTGTTTTTCTTTTCAAACAATTCAGACAGTTGACGTTTGAGTGATAATTTTGGAGTATTTATCGTAAACTATTTTTAAAAACTTTAAAATCAATTCATCATATCTTATTAGCCCAATAATTATCACAATAATTAAATGCTTTTTTAAGATTAATTTATAATTAGACAAAGAAAATTGATGTCTTTATATAATGTTTCAGTTGGCCCGCAGTTTAGAGACTGTAAAGGGGCCGTCCATAAAGTACGCAACGCTAACTTTGACCATTTTTACCCCCCTCCCCCCTGTCACAAATCTCGGAACCCCCCCCCCAAAGTACGTAAGACTTTTGAAAAAAAAACTTAGTTTTAATTGCAAAATAATTAAAATTTAATATAACACACCGTAACGTCACACATGGTCCCTCCCCATGTCACATTTTCTTGCATCCCCCCCCCCGGAGCGTGACGTACTTTATGGACGGTCCCAAAGCAGAACAATGTATAATGATCTATGACTTATGTAATTCAATAGTTTATCCGGATGACACTTACAACAGAACAATGAATAACGATCCTGGGCTCATAGATTCACAGAGCACTGACTTTAAACCTAACACAGAACAACAAATGATCTTTTGTCCATGGTCCTTGGACTTTACTTTTCTTTTACTTGACATTTTATCTTTAAAAAAAAACAAGTAAATTTCTTGTAAATGTAATACCTGTAGGTTAATGAAACTATGTGGTTGGGTTGAGGGGTCCAATCATATTAGAATTATATGTTAATTGGCTTTAAGACACGAAACTCATACGGAAAGTTTTAAAATTGGCTTGTCATGGCGGTATGCTCCGATATCGTTGATAACCAAAACTGTTCATCACAGATGTTTTCATGTAAAATGAACAACTCGTTTAGAACTTAACTTTATATATACAAAATGGCGCGGATAAATACATCATACAAAAATAAAATTATAATTATTTTTTTATTTTTAAAAATTTAAATCATTGCGTCAGCATCAGGATTATATAATGGAGTAGCAATGTAGTGGATTTTAACTAAAATATAAAAATAAAAATAAAAAAACCCAAAAAATTGAGTCCATTTTTACAATATGTTGAATGATCGTTTTTTAACGGGCGGAAAATGTAATAAAGTCATAATGGCTGCATATTCTGTTACTAGAGTTAACATATGCCCTGTGTGCACTGATGGGTAGGACCAATAAACCCACTTGAGATGTAAGAGCATGAATCTTCCTTGCCGAGAATATCTCTGTAGCGAGCGTGATCATTACTCGGATGACATGATTACATATGTGACATGATGAAAACACGATGTAAATGGGATGGAATTGGAATTAAATCAATAGTGAATTCATGTATGTTATTATTTTCCTGTAATTTTTTTACAAGTTTAAAGAGAAGTTACCGTACTCTGTCTAAAAGAAAGTTTTAAAAATTCTGAAATAAATCTAATTAAATCCCCCAACGAGTGATAAACAGAATTTCTTTTCAATCCAACAGTTCGAGAGCTACATATCTCTTAAAGCCTTCCGTCGTTATAATTAAACCAAATAATTTGACCTCTGGTCCTGGTAAGGGTGAACAAGCGAGGCTACAGATGATGGCACTAATCCTGAATCCTGTCCCTCACATCATTAATCAGTATTATTGACCTAGCGACCGTGGCCTTGGCTAGGACAAGAAGACCAATACTTGCCACACTCCTGTCTGGTCCATATTAGTTTCTTATTACTATGATCTCTACTAACCAATCCGAATTATCTGATATAAGAGAAAAAGAAGGCGCATACAATATATATACATATATATATATACATATGCACACACATAAACCAACAACCACACAAAGACAAAAGAGCATTTATATCACACACCCACACACACATTCATACATATAAATATATATAATTTCTGTATAATAATAATTTCGAAATTTAAACGGACTATGCGCAGTAAGATGAAGATTACTACAGACAATACCTTTGTTGAAGTTGAAGCTTAATTGTTTACATTTCTTTATTTCCAGGCTGGCTGTTCGGTGCGTTCATGTGCAAAGCCGTGCCTTACCTGCAGGGCGTCTCAGTGTGCGCGTCAGTGAACACGCTGGTCGTCATAGCTGTTGACAGGTAATAATCATGGTGTTCGTAGTCATTAATGTCTGGATGTTTTTTTTTAAATTTTTAATATGGATAAACTTTTTCTTTAACGATTTGTACCTCTTTATTTACGACGATTTGAATGCTTCTGACTCAGCCATGAACGTCGGTGTCTGAGAGGCACTGTAAATGTGTGTGTGTGTGTGGGGGGGTTGAGGTAAATAATTTATGTGATTACAGCAGTAGAGAAGAATATTTGCCTTTGATACGGAAAGAAAGGATAAGATTTCTACGAGGAACTCGGATAGTATTAGAGATACGAAGCTGGACCTCAGGACTTACATATTTTGCACTGATGTGAAAATGCCCCCATGACGTTCATTAAGACATTTGTGTGTGGAATAGTGTGGTTCCTGAAATAAACGTTATAAATTTTTGTTACACCCTCAAGAAATCTTGTTTTTCTGCTTGTCAACGTGACCTATGTCCTGAAGAACGGGATGACCATTCCCTTATATAACGGTATACACCACAATAATGTGTTGAGATAGTCGTGTTTCTATAATCCACATTGAGATAGTACACAAATAAAAGGAATATAACGTGTACTATTTGTTCGTTGAGGAAGGCGCTTTGCCGAAACGTTCGCTGTTGTGTTACGTCCTGTCAGGCTAACTAATACCCTGTTTATATGTTATACGTGTATTCTGCATTGGTCCAGGACAGGGGTTAGAGTTGTAAAAGCGGGTTGGTCCTAATGGCTTCAACAGGAATCAGACTGCAGCATCTCCTTTTACTTCCTTATACGCGTTTTCAACTCCCAGTGGAGCATTGGTCATTAACATTATTTTCGGTCTTCCGGTCCCTTTCAGTCATTTTCTTTGAATATTTCCAGCTCCATGTGATCTCTATTCCATCCTTGTTGATCTCACTCTTCAGGGTTTGCACGGGTCATTCTCGTGCTTGGGACTATTGGGATTCCATCCCAGGGCTTGTCTTGTCATATTTGGCATCGTTTGTATTCAAGTCAAAATCAATATCTTCAAAATTTTATTTTCATTTTTCAAAAAAATATTTATGATCTCCCCTTCATAATTATAACGTGCAATAACTGACTTAACTGTTGCGAAACTTGTATGACGAAAAAGGCTAAAACATGTTTATTCTGTTATAAATTTCATTTTAATTCACCCGTTCAATTACCTTTATATAAAAAATAATAATTTTCTTTAAATAAAAAAGGGAGATTTCTTTTTAAATATATGGTAACAATTGGCAAAACTCGTATAAGCATATTAAGACAATCAAACTTGTTTAAGGAAACCAGGAAATGATAATCGTTTATACTCAAATCAATGTAAAATTGTTAGCTTCAACATCATTTAACAACAGTTGTAACGACCCTTGATCACTAGGGGTTCAAGATTATCGTTGTATTTAACTGAAGAAAGTGAATTTTTCACTGACAATTAATGCATCATATTTGTCACTATTTCTCTACAACAAACTATAATATAAACTTTGTTTGAAACCAACAAAGGCTTAGAAATCAACATAGTACATAATTTAGCTGAACGCACCTGACATCAAATAATAGATTTTAGACACAAGTAATGTTGACAGCTTCCACGCAATATTTTTGTAGTCGTCGTACATGCAATCTTCGCCGAAACAATTATTTATCAGCTTGTTCAGGCAGAGAAGTTAGCGCATACAGAGTGATTTGGTCTTACAGAGAAGTTAGGTCATAAAGTGAAAGGAGGCCATACAAAGTCCTTAGTTCATACAGAGAATTTAGGTTGTACAGGGGAGTGACTACATACATAAATAATTAGGTCATATAAAAAAAATTTAAGCTCATATAGAGACGTTAGCTTATACATAGAAAATACCTCATACAAAGAAGCTAATTCTTACTAAGATACTAGTTAATATAGAAAAGTTGGGTTATACAGAGAAGGTAGGTCAAAAAGAGAATTGTTTTCGTAAAGAGAAGTTAGGTTATACAGTATAATACAGACAAGTTAGTTCATACCGAGAAGTTAGTTCATACAGAGAATATTTGTCATACATAGAAGTTAGGTCATACATAGAGGTTAGGTCACACAGAGAAATGAGCTCTTTCGAAATCGTTAGGACTTGAAGATTAGTTAGGCCATACAGACAAGTTAGTTCCTACCGAGAAGTTTGGTCATACATAGAGGTTAGGTCATACAGAGAATATTGATCATGCATAGAAGTTTGGTCATACATAGAAGTTTGGTCATACATAGAGGTTAGATCATACAGAGAATATTGGTCATGCATAGAAGTTTGGTCATACATAGAAGTTTGGTCATACATAGAAGTTTGGTCATACATAGAAGTTTGGCCATACAGAGAAGTTAGGTCATGCATAGAAGTTTGGTCATACATAGAAGTTTGGTCATACATAGAAGTTAGGTCATACATAGAAGTTAGGTCATACATAGAAGTTAGGTCATACATAGAAGTTAGGTCATGCATAGAACATAGGTCATACATAGAAGTTAGGTCATACATAGAAGTTAGGTCATACATAGAAGTTAGGTCATACATAGAAGTTAGGTCATACATAGAAGTTAGGTAATACATAGAGGTTAGGTCATACATAGAAGTTAGGTCATACATAGAAGCTAGGTCATACATAGAAGTTAGGTCATACATAGGAGTTAGGTCATACATAGAAGTTTGGTCATACATAGAAGTTAGGTCATACATAGAAGTTTGGTCATACATAGAGGTTAGTTCATAAAGAGAATATTGGTCATACATAGAAATTTGGTCATACATAGAAGTTAGGTCATACATAGAAGTTAGATCATACATAGAGGTTAGGTCATACAGAGAATATTGGTCATATATTGAAGTTTGGTCATACATAGAAGTTAGGTCATACATAGAAGTTAGGTCATACATAGAGGTTAGGTCATACAGAGAATATTGGTCATACATAGAAGTTTGGTCATACAGAGAAGTTAGGTCATACATAGTGGTTAGGTCATACAGAGAAGTTAGGACATTGAGTAAAGAAGAGCAGGTAGAAGACTTTGCTTAATCAGTTTCTATGCAACCTATTTTTAGAGATTCAACTGATTTACTTTGCAAATTCTTAACACTTTACTAATGAACTCTGACCTACATGAATCATTAAAGAATGTGAATTTCTTAATTAAGTATGTATGGTATGTATAGTATAGTATAGTATAGTATAGTATAGTATAGTATAGTATAGTATAGTATAGTATAGTATAGTATAGTATAGTATAGTATAGTATAGTATAGTATAGTATAGTATAGTATAGTATAGTATAGTATAGTATAGTATAGTATCGTATAGTATAGTATAGTATAGTATAGTATAGTATAGCATAGCATAGCATAGCATAGCATAGCATAGCATAGCATAGTATAGTATAGTATAGTATAGTATAGTATAGTATAGTATAGTATAGTATAGTATAGTATAGTATAGTATAGTATAGTATAGTATAGTATAGTATAGTATAGTATGGCATCCGTCCGTCCGTCCTCATGGGACGATGGCGTTTACTCCTGCTCCTCTGCCCCCATTCCCCTTTCTCCTGGCCCTTCACTCTTCACTCCTGGCTGTGAGGGATGCTTCGCGTCTTGAATGACTTCACGCACTATTGCCCGCCAGGAGGTGCACTCCTCGGTGATGGTGTCCCACGTTTTATGGTCTATCTGCGCCAGTGACAAGTCTTTCTTGCAGGCGTCCTTGAAGCGCAAGCAGGGGCGACCTCTTTTCCTCTTACCAGTTGCCAGCTCATCGTAAAGCAAGGCTCTTGGAATGCGCTCCTCACTCATCCTGCGGACATGACCCAACCACCGCAGGCGCCTCTCACTCAAGATTGAGTGCATACTCAGCATATGGCTCGTTTTTAATTTACAACAAACAATAAAACACCGTTTTTCAACTTTAGGATTCAGCACACACACACAAAACAACAACAACAACAGCAACCAACAACAGAAAGTTGTATCATGTGATCAACTTTATAAACACGTCGTATTTTCACATACTAGTTGTATGTCTCGTGAAAGATGTATTTGAGTTGTGCCACCATTGCGTCTGTTTCGTTATCGATTGTTGGATGACGGCACTTAGATGAGACATAGTTTATATCAGTACTAGTTACATGAATAGAAGTTGGAAAAGACAAATTACTGTGTAATTTATTATTGCAAAAGAGGAGTGCTTTGGTCTTGTCATAATTCAGCTTAGAATAGCAAACTATTCAAAACATCATTACTTCTTTTAGTATATGATTTTTTAGTCCCTCCAATGCGCTATCAATCTGTTCCCTGGTAAGTTGATTATTCTAGGAATTTCAGGTGTGTCAAGCGGTGTTGTAAATTTGTAGTTTTATTTTAACATCTACAAATTTGCAGCAAGACAAATACAATAATGGGGTGAAAAAACTTTGTATCAGTTCACTTTTAAGTTGTTTTAAAATTTGGAACACGTCTCTCAAACAGTTTCTTGAACATATTTAGGAATTATTCGAAACTAAAGTCAGCGGCTTTTTGTCAAACGGAATGAACGCAAAATGTGTACAGTCATTATCAATTGGATTATTTGTTTTATAGTTTCGAACTGTGTTTTGTTTAAAATTATGATAATGATAAAAAGTATTTGGAAAACTGGTTTCAGAACAATATTAATCTTTTAAAATACTTTAGCAAATTAAACATTTTATATTTAGAAATGTACGAAAAGGTGAAAAACAGTTCCTACTTTGTTTTTAAATGCTTGTAATAAGTATATCTTTTTATGTAATATTTTTTTCGTTCTTATATTATTTTAGAAGACACGATCTCAAGCCCTACTTTTTTCTGTCTTTTTAGGTACGTCGCCATTTGTCACGTGATGCGACAACGCAACACCAAGCGTATGGCGCGTTTCATCCTTCTAGTCATCTGGATCCTATCTCTCTTGCTCCTAACTCCATGGGCTCTCTTCTACGAACACAGCTACTTCCCACAAGGTAACGAAACGTTCGCCATTTGCCAAGAGAAATTTCCAACAGAGACACTGAAGAAGGGCTACTTCCTGGGTGTTATTTTCCTAATGTGCTACACGCTTCCCTTGACGCTGATAGCCGCCTGTTACTTTAAAATTGGCTACCGCGTCTGGCACCGAGACGCGCCGGGCATTACTTCTAGTAAAGGGGTCATCGAGAAATCGAAGGTCAGGGTGGTGAAGATGCTCGCGGTAGTCGTGCTGCTGTTCATGATCTCTTGGATGCCACTCTACATCATTCGTCTGAAGCTCGATTTTTTCCCTCCGGACGGGAATACCATGAACACCATTCACAAGCTCATCATACCGTTCGCACAATGGCTCGGCACGTCAAACAGCTGCATGAACCCTCTGGTCTACTGCTTGTTCAGCCAGAAGATCAGACGGCGCATCCGAGCCATGCTCTGCTGCTCGAAACCGGAAACAAGAAGTCTGTACTCGACCAGGTCGATGTACAACAGTGCCTTACAACACAGCAACAGCACGAGAGAGTCGTCACTGCGGCTAGACAGCTGCACCAACGGGCACTCGAGCGCCGGGCATTACCACCATTACAGGCCCACGCGCCAGGACAGCGAGCTCATACGTATGCACCGGAGCCATATACGATCAACGCATGTGTAAAAAAAATCATCAAACTCTCTGATAATACTGTCTCAAGGCAAATAATGAATCCGCACGTATTCTACACTGAAGGATACATGTGCTTAATTAACAAAGGTGAAACTTAATATTTTTTGTTTCAGAAAAAAAGGTTCCTTTTCGAAACGAGCTTTAATTTTGTTCATTAAAAGACGATTTAAGGAATTAGCTTAGACCCAGGCCATTAGGACTTAACGTGTATGTCTTGATTCTCCCAGAGACGGGAATAAAGCAGGATATAAACGTCAGCAAACTTCACTTGCCAAATACAAAAAACATCAGACTGGTGTTGAAATGTTATTGAAAAAATGAATGAGTAAGAAATATCGCAGTTGGAATGTATTGGAACATTCCACTACGTACATTCCTGGTGTTGAGAACATGAAAGGTGTGACTGTAATGGACTTGAGACGATAAGTGTCAGATCGACAACCTTTAGTTGAAATCCTTTGTGTGACTATGATTTTGTTATTTGATAGAAGGAATTTCCATTGGAGAAAGTGTGTTTACCATGAAAATTTAGTACTAGAAATCTGCAAATGTGAGTTTTTCAACACCATGGTCATTGCTGGCCTATATATAGGAGAAAACAATCGACCAGTGACCGCTGAAAAACTGATACTGGGAGCATTTGCTCAACCTTAATGATACAATTAAATTATCATATGTGACTTAAATTTTTTTTAGTAACAGAATGTATTAGAAGAGGAGGTACGATTTAAACATTAGCGGAGAGAGAGGGAGAGAGAGTTCTTCGTAGGCTCTTCACAAAACGTCCTAATTCAAATATGGTATTTAAAAAACTTTTAAAAAGTAGATGACTTATTACTGTGAGCTCGTGACTTTTTATTTGAAGACTTCTCATGTACATTTTAAAAAACATTTGGTGTAAATTTGATTCCGGAGAAGCCTAGGTGGCATATTGTATAGCTTTTTTAATTATTTGTCCTCTGGTTGTGTATGAGATTAGAATAATCTGCACAAAGCCACAGAAAAGAAATACACCATAAAATTCTGAGCCATGTACTCAAAGAAAAGCCTGGTCCACTGAGAGGGCCATGAACTCAAAGAAAAGCCTGGTCCACTGAATGGGGCCATATACTCAAAAAAATGTTTGGTCCATTGTGGCCATGTTCTCAAACTGAAGTCTGGTCCAGTGTGGTCATAATCACAACACAAAGTCTGGTCCACTGTGTGGGGCCATGTACTCAAAGAAAAGACTGGTCCACTGAGTGTGACCATGTACTCATAGAAAAGACTTGTCCATTTTGTCCATGTTCTCAAACTGAATTCTGGTCCAGTGAGTGTGGCCATGCATGCTTTCAAGAAAAAGTCTTGCCCAATGGGATCATACTCTCAAGATATATTTAAGTCTACAAAACGTTTTGCTAAATCCATTTATACATGACTAAAACGTATCTTAAGTCGCCCTTAAGCTATGTAAACAACTTGTGGTTCTAGGGTTATCACGTGACATTTGAAATCTACTGAAACGTCTACCAATGTTTTCGTTCAAAAATGATTGTTTCATAAATTTCCCCATATCACAATTTTGGCCCAAGTGACATTCACAACGCAATCGTAACCAATACGTGTGTCACGCTAATCTGCTCTTTTTGTCCCTTTACCACTCCTAAAAAGTCACCATGCTATTGTTGATCATGAAAATCAATCTTGGGTCTAATTTCAAACTCAATACAAAATGTTGATTATTTTATTTTCACGTTTGTTTTGCTCAAAGAAAGGAATTCTATAGAAATATTTTTTAATCATATGATCAATAAACATGTCTTCATTGACGTTGTCCTCTATCTGACATATCTTATGACTTTTTTATATTTTATTTCAGTAATTAATCAATGATCTCCGAAATAAAAATATAAATCAAGTGAGGAAAAATTGTTTTTGTTTCACTGCAGGGAACGGCTTAATTGTGTCTTGCAGATTAGCTGAAAAAATTCCCAATATGTCTAAACATTTAGTTATTTTCATTGGCTTTGCCTTAAAAATAGTAGTTACTGCATTTTTATGTCTTTCAAGATCCACTTCATCGAAATATTTAGTTCATTGATAGGAAAATATTAATTTATTATTCCGAGGAAACACGTAAACCAATAAATAAATGAATCCTTACAACTTTCTTAAATGATAATAAAAACAATAGCATGAAGTAAGGGGCCGTCCATAAATGACGTCACGCAATTTTGGCCGATTTACGACCCCCTCCCCCCCCCCGTCACGCGTCGTCACAAAATGTTAGACCCCCCCCCCTCTAAAAATACGACTAACCCAAAAAAAACAAAAAAAACAAACCACACACACCTTATTTTCTATTTGAAAATAAGTATGTTTCAAATAACTTTTATTGTCATTTAAGTATTTATTATTTATTTAGTGAAGGTCTACATTGTAATATCGTAACCCGCATGAAGCATTTTTTTCAAAACATTTAACCGGCCTTCAAGTAACAATTTGTGTAAACATCCTTAGATTATATTTTATTTTAATGAATACAAATGAAACATTGACTTTTAATCATCACGGTTAATGTCTTTGTTTAGAAACAAATATTTAAAAATAATATTTTTAAAATGTATTTTTTAAATATCCCTCAATTGACTGACGGTAACGCTTGGAACACATGCCCATTATTGAACCGGTTCATTCCAGAAAATGCATTTTTTAAAAATTTGACAACTATGTAGATTTCTTACCTACGTACTAGTATTATACGAAGACACCTAAATCCACCCTACTTTCTTTTATATTGACACGAGTGACAATAATCTTAATCCACATCACTTGACTGTATCAAGTATCCTTTCTGTGATATTTAAAATTAATGCCTTAAAAACTGAGCTAAGAAGAAAAGTTGTTTTGTGCACCTCTCAAATTGCGATGTCAAGAATTTGATGCATTAAATAAAGTTAATGAATACTTGACAAATTTTAAATTGGCTCATTTATCATTATAATCATTATATCAAGAATGGCCAGGTGCGTTTGACCAAAAACCAACCGAACAATTATTTCAAACTTAAAACGTTTATAACTCTATCAAATAGATTCCACGAACCCTCCCCCCCCACACTTTTTAAAGACAAAGGATATTCTGTATCGTTTTGACTTAAAATATCTACACCCAATCCTATTCAGATCATTGTTAGACACTTATCATGCTTGTAAAACTTACCATTAGCAGTTGTTGTTGTTTGTTTGTTTGTTGTTGTTGTTTTTTTTTGTTTTTTTTTGGGTGGGGGGCTAAAAACGATCCCCCAAATCCCCGAGTCATGTGAGCAGTACCAAGAGTCATTGGTAACGCACACATAAACTTGTATATTTTGGGGTAACGGGCAAAAAAGTTCGCCGACGGAGCTGCGGTTACATCACAAATGCTTTGATGTCAACATCAAACGACACGGTGTAACAATTTCATACGTTATCTTGTGATTTCTCAAAATTAAGGATTATAATTATAATTAGATTTATTTTTCGTTCTTGATAGCTTACGCAAACCAGCGTCTGATGGCCTACCGACCGGCACATTGAGAAGCCCTGCTTAAAAAAATAATAATAAAAAATAAAAAAAAATAAAGTCATTAAATAAATTGTAAGCTACAAAATATTTCTGTGGAAGTTTTATGTTAAGTTACCCTTTTGACGTGACGTCACATTTCTTCAACACCCCTCCCTACCCCTCGTCACGCATCGTCACAAAAGTGTGACCCCCTCCCCCCCCCCTAGGAGCGTGTCGTCATTTATGGACGGCCCCTAAGAAGAAAAGTTGTTTTTTGCTCCTCTCGAATTGCGATGTCAAGAATTTGATGCATTCAATAAAGTTAATGAATACTTCATCATCATTTGTCCTTTGAGTTCCTTGTGGAACATAGGGTCTCTGTCAAAGCTCGCCACTCTACACAGTCCCTTGCCAGTTGCTTCAATTCTTCCCAGCTCTTCCCAGTCCTTCCAGCCTCGTCCAACATGCTCCGTCTCCATGTACGCTTGGGTCTTCCTCGTTGTCGTTTGCCCTGGAGGTTCCAATCTAAGGTTTGCCTAGCCCTGCTGTTATATTTCCTGAGGGTGTGTCCAAACCACCTCCACTTTCTTTCCATGATTTGTTGTTATATTGTTCTTCGTCCACACCTCTCTCACAGCTTGGAGTTTTCGACCTTATCGAACCATTTTATTTTCAGAATATTTCTGAGGCATCTGTTAATGAATACTTGAATAATTTTCAATGGGCTCATTTATCATTATATCTAGAATGGCCAGGGGCGTTTGACCAAAAACCAATCGAACAATTAAATAAAAAACTTTTATAATTCTATCAAATAGACCCCCCCCCCTTTTAAAGAAAAAG
Source organism: Ampullaceana balthica (assembly GCA_944989445.1). Lineage (NCBI taxonomy): Eukaryota > Metazoa > Mollusca > Gastropoda > Lymnaeidae > Ampullaceana > Ampullaceana balthica. Next base: position 143,304 of record CALYLW010000152.1, on the reverse strand, counting down.
GATATTCCGTGTTGTTTTGACTTAAAATATCTACACATAATCCCATTCAGATCATTTTTAGACACTTGTAAAACTCACCAGTAGCATTTTCGGGGGGGGGGCTATGACGCTCCCCCAAATCCCCGAGTCAGGTGAGCGGGACCAAAGTCTTTGGGTTGGGGAGGGGGAGGGTAACGCAGACATTAACTTGTACATTTTGGGTTAACGGGCAAAGAAGTTCGCCAACTCGTGCCGTGAGAGAAACAATCGCAGCTGCGGTTACATCACAAATGCGTTGATGTCAACATCAAACGATGCAATTTCATACGTTATCGTGTGGGTTCTCAAACTTAAGGATTATAATTAGATTTAATTTTCGTGTCTCGATAGCTTTAGCCAACCAGCGTCTGATGGCCTACCGACTGGCACATTGAGAAGCACTGATTAAAAAAATAATAATAATAAAATGTAAAACATTTTTTTTTAAATTCATTCAAAAAATTGTAAGCGACCAAATATTTCAGTGGAAGTTTTATTTAAAGTTACCCTTTTGATGTGACGTCACATTTCTTCAACCCCCTCCCTCCCCCTCGTCACGCATCGTCACAAAAGTGTGACCCCCTCCCCCCTAGGTGCGTGACGTCATTTATGGACGGCCCCTAAGTCGTAAACATTACAAATGTTACTCTCAGTTGTGAGTCTTCAACAATGCCACACAATAATATGCGCTTGAGAAATGTATGATGTTGTCCTTAAATTAATGTAGCTTTTTATTTCCTTGTACTAAAAAAATCAATCTCATAGATACTTTATATTATTTTCATATCGTTTTCATCTTTATAATCTGTTTGATGATGTCGCTCTATTCAATAAGGGGCTAGAATATGTGGGTGCATTTTTTATTATGTATCTTTATGTCCTTTATAAGGACGGACGTTTCGACAAAGGGTAAAAGATTAAATCTAGCTTATTGCCCTAGCCCCGCCCAGGTCTTCTGGCCAGATATAATTGGAAATGCGCAATAAATAACGTTACTTTTCCGATGGTTGGGGGTGTAAAAAATAATTGTAGATCTTTAAAACATTACATGTTTACTTAAATGTACTTTTGTTCAATGTGGGGTTGAGTAAGAAATTAAGCTGTGATTTTGTAATTTAAGTAGCTACAATCCGTTGGCAATAAAAAACAAAAAGCTGATGCAGCTCTTGTACGGCTCTTACAAATTGAAAACATATTTTTTGTTATATGTTAAAATATTTTTTACAGTAAATGTATTAGGTATTTTTTAAACATTTATTGAAATTTAAAGAAAATTTCATGAAAGACTTTGAAAGCTCTTTGTGTAGCGAGGTATGTTTCTAAAACCCCCCAAGGAAAAACAATATTTAAGTATTTCTATCTCAGAAATTAATTAGAAGATGTAATTTTTAAAAAAAAATCTTTTAAGGCCTGTTAATGCAAAAATGACATTTATAGTTGTTCTTTTTTTTTACTCAACCAAAACGCTTAGCTGGAAAAGATTATTTTCTTTGAAATTACAAATCAATTGATTCGACCGAGTAATTTCTTTTATTTTATCATTTCATAGTTAGAATGTCCTGTGAGGGATTTACGCCTTTACAAAAATTACAAATATAATTTGTTATATTAAGCTTTTGTCAATGTTTTCTTTTTTCTTAATTGCTTTGGTCATGAAAAAAATAACGATAGGCTATTAAGATATTTATTAAGAAGAGAGTTCAAGCTATGAAAGGAGAATAATGAACCTAATGAGATATAGTCCTATCTGCAAAGTATTTCTTCGCATTTTCTACAAAGTTGTGTGAGTTTTGGGAACGATTGCACATCGAGTTTTCAAGATTTGTTGTTGTTTTTTTTAATGAATACGGCAACCAAAAATCTCTGGCACTCTGATATATTTTTGCCATCATAACTAATAACCGACCATTTCCACACAATCGTCGACTAATCATGGAAGCTCTGTTATATAGCCCATCATTTATTAAAATTACCATTTAAACAAGTTCCCCTGGCCCTGAGTTGTCCCAACTTTGCAAAACAACGTATTTAAATAAATGTTCCATGTTATTTGATTTGTTGGCCAGCTGACGTGTATGTAAATTATGAAAGCCTATATAATAAAAGCCAAGTTTCTGTCCGTTCTGTCCGGTCATCTATAGCGATTGGTCCATCAAACACATATGACTCCTACGGCCAATCATATTGAACACGTTTACGCGGATGTTCAAAACGAGTTATTTTTGGTGCATTATTTCTTCCAAGACTTTATTTTGAGTTATGCGCGCTGGGATTTATAGTAAAAAGCTCTGTTTTCACGGATTATTTATTTTAACTATAATGAATAGTATTTTTGACGGGATGCACATGTATGCCAGTCGAGACGGCTGTTGGAGGGGAGTTACAACATGCCACCGAACGGTGGCGGAACGTCCTTGGACGGGCTTTGTTGCTCATGTTGAATAAATCGCTATAAAAACTCTTTACACGCGTTTAGATTTCGGATTTTATTGTTTGTCAAGTTATCGGTATTTTTCCCCCCATGTAAATGCAGGGTTGCGTTTTGATGTGCATCCATATTTAGCATAACAAAATTAACTATTAATACTATAACATTAGGAGAATAGAAAATATTGATTTAGCGAGGGTGCTGTGAACTGACATTAATATTCAGAAGCATGTGGGAACATGTGAGAGTGAACAAAGGAGTTAATGGCTTTTATGTTTACATTAAAGGAGGTCAAATTGTTTTTTTTTAAATTTTAATCACTCTAGGCTTGTCCTGCCATCCCCCCAAAACCCAACTTAATATCTGAGTTTCTTACTGCAAAAATTCTATTAAAGCAAAGACCGGTGTAAATCTAAAAGGTAGAAGAAAATGTTCATGTGCATCAGGGTTGATCTTTAGTTATTACCGTATATACTCGTTCTGAAGCCGACCTTTTTTGGACAAAATCTAGGGTGAAATGTTGGGGTGCCGGCTTATGAGCGTGTCGAAGTGATTTCTGCATGTATGTTTTAATAAAGTGCTTTAAAAATTTTGTTTTCAACAACGAATTTTAATGTACGCGCTTTCGTCACTGTTTACCGCAGACTTTCTTTTTTTTAAATACCGGTAACTCTTGCCTAACAAAGAGCACAAAGACAAAGATAGGTAGTACAAAGTAAACAATCATATTGACCGATTTAGCTTGTAGTTTTTTTTTAAATGTGTACCATTTTGTTTAAGCTGTCCTATTAATTTTGGGGGGGGGTGGTCGGCTTGCGAGCGGGTTACACACTTTTAATACTTTTCTCTTCCAAAAGAGGGGGGGGGCTGGGTGAGGCTTATGAAAAAAACGGGCTATAGAACGAGTATATACGGTATTTTTGTTTCTCGTATGCTTTGCTCCAACACCAACCATTTCAAACGGCATGAAAGATTAGCTTAAAAATTGGTTTCTGAATAAACACGTGTTTATTTATTTATTTTTTTACTGGTAATTCCTGGGATTTGTGGTTTAAAATTTCATTTACAGTTGGATAAATCAGGATCAATCGATTGGCTTCTATTTTTACTTCGCTGTTTAAGGAAAAACATCAGTATGACGTCATTGCATCGTGTGACTAATGTGTTGGAAATGAATCGTATACATACTCTGCTATCAACAAAATATGAAAATTATAGTGATACATTTTTTGACATCTGAACTATAAGAACTACATTACATTGCGTCTGCGTGTGATACTTTTGTCTGTGAGATTTGTTTACCCCATCCAATACGTCTATTTATCAACAACATTTTAAATCATATTTTTACTCCCTCTGCTGAATTCATGATATGTCAAATGTTTATTGTATTAGATTTTCTCTTAGGGGCCGTCCATAAAGTACGTCGCGCTATTTTGGACAATTTTTAACCTCCCCCCTCCCCCCTGTCACAAACTGTCACAAATTTCGGAACAAAGTACGTCACACTTTCGAACAAAAATTTCGTTTTTTTTTAATTAACAAAATAATCAAAATTTAATATAAAACACCTTGATGCCACCAATGGCCGGACCCCCCTCCCCCTGTCACAAACTGTCACACTTTCTTACACCCCCTTCCCCCCTCTGGAGGGTGACGTACTTTATGGACGGCCCCTTACCTAAAGTGACTGCTGTTAAAGAAAGGGTTTAGGCCGGCGAGTAACGCGCTAAAGCGCCGCCGAAATACCTTCAAGGAGAAATTCAGATGTTATTTCACAAAGTTTATTTTCTAAACGATGTGGTCGAAAATTTGTACCACAAAGCCGAAAACGTTAAAAGGACTCAGCCAATAATCTCTCATTACATTCAACACACGGCCTTGGATCAGCCAAGGATTTGGCATAATCTCTAAGACACGCACTTGGATCATACAAGAATCAAGTACACACAAAAAACGCAAGGCTGGATAACCCTGAATTGGATATTGGCAATCACTTTTTAAATCAGCCATTGTCATATTTCATGTGCTTCATTTGTTTTTAATATATTTGTATTGTTATGTGCTTTCTTTATGTACATTCACATGAACAAATACTAACAAAATAAATCATTTGGAAATAAAATGAAATTTTTCAACGCTTATCTTTCAGTCATGATTTTTTGTCTAAGTTAAAGTAATAAACAGAGGCGTCCATATGGTTGGTGTCACCCAGTTGGGTTAGCTTGTGGTATTACCCCCTCACGACTTATCCCATAGACCTCCTTCGAGTCCGCCAATGCAAAAATAATGGGGACATACAGAGTTTTAAATACTTGTGTCACCCGGTGCGGTCCGCGCCCCCTCACCCCCTAGTAACGCATCTGGTAATATAATATGTATTTATTCGTAAAGAATGAAAGAAAGGCGTTGTCTAGCCAGTGTAAAGTTTTCTGCTCTATATGGATGTTAAGCTATTTCAGACAACTTACAAAATATATCCAACCAAAAATATTTACTCCTTTCACAAATCTTTAGAACAGTTATTTTTATGCTGCACATTCCCTGTTCTGATATCGATAAGAATAATAATTAGTTAGCGTATATCTGAAACAAGCGATGTTCGCAAGGATCAGCTGTTTACATCAGCAAGTGCCAAATATTTCAAAGAATATTCAAACTTGCCGCACTAAATTATTCATAATTCCCTTATTAACAGCTTGGTTACATTGGAATTTCTTTAACCACTCCCCCCCCCCGACACACACTATTCCCTTTTAAATCAATGGAAAAACCACACATTTAGCTAATGTATTTTTCTTAACATAACAATAGTTTGTATCGTCTCTGACCCTCCGTTGAGACTTCATGGGGCCAAAATAAATTAAAACTCGATCTATCTAGGTAGTCAGGGCCGGCTTTAGGCATAGGCAAACTAGGCGGCCGCCTAGGGCCTCCGATTAGTGGGGGCCTCGCAAAGGACTCATATGAAAAAAAATATATTTAAAGAGCGAACTACGAGTCTACGACAACCTTTACCCGCTGATTATTTTTAAATAGTGCATGTTTGAATTGTAATATTTTAAAATTTAAATTCATCTGTTAAGACACATTTTCAGAAGATTGACAAACGTGTAACCTAAATTTACGCTAAATATACAACTGTTGAATATGAAATGTTTTAAGTATTAAACATTTAATATTTAAAAGTTAAATGCTGTTGTAAGTAGACCTTGAGCCTATTGCATTGAAAAGTTCATTTAAAAATGCACTTAATTGATGCTTTTCAGCATTTTCATTCTCCACAACTTGCTTCGATGGGACAGAATCAAAAACCTATAGGTCAAAAACATAGTAATTATAAATAATTTGGAAAATACAACGGGACTCGCTAAATCGAACTTCTCTAAGACGAAAACCTCCCTTTATCGAATTAATTGTTAGGTCCCGGTCAAATTCCATAAGACTAATTTTATTTTAGATCTCCTTAAATCGAAGACTTTTGGCTTTCAACCTCCCTCAGTAAAATTTTCCAAGGCGTTTGGGTTATTATTCTGGGGTGACATTTCAGAACGCGTGTTCCGCACAGCCACGAAAATGGACACAAATTCTTTTCATGGTGCATTCCACAAGGGATTAAGTGAATCTGGAAAGTACCAAAAAAATGAACAAGACAAGAATAAAGGAGTGACTGGAAAAACGTTAATTCGCGTCCATGAATTGTCCATGAAGCACATTCGTGCTATCGGCGCTTGGATTGAACTGGAAAATCGGTTGAAGGAAGGAAAGACAATTGACAAGGAAACACAAAAACGTATGCAAAAAGAGACTCAGCATTGGAACAATGTTTTACAAAGAATCATTTTAATTGTGCAGTTTCTTGTAGAACGGAATTTACCACTTCGTGGCATTGTGGATCGATTGTTTCAACCAGACAATGGAATTTTTTGGGGATTGGTTGAATTGTTAGGAATGCACGATTCATGCCTAGAAGATCTTTTAAGACGTATAAAAAACAAAGAAATTCATGATCATTACTTGGGCAAAATAATTCAAAATGAGGTAGTTAATCTGATCGGTGATGCCGCCTTAAAAAATTATAAATAATGTTCAAAATTCGAAATATTATGCCATCATTTTGGACGGGATACCTGATGCTGGTCACCAAGAACAAATAACTATGATTCTGGGAATATGCAACATTGTGAGTACGCAAGTAGAATATCAATGAATATTTCGTGTGATTCCTGGCTGTCGACGACAGCAATGGTTTAGGTCTCGCGGAAGCATGCTTGAAAAAGCTTGAAGATCTGAATTCATGTTTCCAGAACTGCAGAGGCCAAGGTTATGATAATGGAGCGAATATGAAAGGCTGCAATCGTGGTGTACTGAAAAGTCTACTTAAACTCAATCTGAAATCATTTTATCTGGATGTTACAGTTTCAATCTATTTCTAGGAGAATGGGCGAAATCTTCAGTGGTTGCAGCGACACTCTTTGGAGTTTTGCATCAAAATTTATGTTTCGTTTAGTGCTTGAACACAGAGATGGAAGATCTTGAAAACTCATGCAAAAATTCTGATAGTAAAGCCTATTTCCGATACACGCTGGGAATGCAGGATCGATACTGTTAAAGCTGTTCGTTATTAAACAGCAGCAGTGTACAATGCATTGGTGGAAGTGTCTGAAAATGCCAACGATCCAAATGCAAAGACCGAAGCAACTGGATTGGCGAAACAACTAAAAACACTTCAATTTCTGGTAACTTTAGTCATCTGGTACGATTTATTGTTTCAAATGAATATGATCAGCAAAGCGATGCAATCGAAAGACGTGCAATTTGACATTGCAATGTAGCGTATAAAAAGTGCAAACGATTTCATAAAAAATAAAAGAAAATGGATTAGTATCCGCTCAAATTTCGGACACAGAATTGGCTCAAAAATTAGAGATGGAACCAGATGAAATCATATTTCCAGCTGCCACAATCTTGAGAAGACAGAAAGTGCACAAACAGTTTGACTATGAAAGCATAGATGAATCATACGATTCAAAGGAAAAATATCGAGTAGAATTTGTAATGTTTTGTTAGATCAATGAGTTATGTCATTGACTGCACGTTTTGAGCAAATGGAACGTTATTTTGGTATTTTTGGTTTTCTGCACAACTCAAAACAATTGCAGAATTCGACCAAAACTATTTGATGAAATGGTGCATGGATTTGAAATATTGCGCTCACCGATGCATCTGGTTCAGATATTGATCAGCAGGATTTATGCAGGGAATTGCAAATATTTTCCAACGTTGTTTCAGACACTGTTATGTCTTCTCTTGATGCTTTACGTTTTAATTATGATCATGGTTTGAATGCTGCTGTTCAAAATGTCGCTTTAGCCCCTCGTATAGCATTGACAATTCCGATTACTGTTGCATCGGGGTAAAGAAGTTTTTCCAAGTTGAAATTAATATAAAAAAACTATTTGAGAACGACTTTGACGCAAGAATGCCTGAAAAGTCTGGCAATGATATCTATCGAACGAGATATAGTCCAGTCTCTGGATTATTCACAATTTATTGCGGAATTTGCTACCATCAAAGCACGAGAGGTTGATTTTTGTTGAAGGTTTACGACATCTGCACGATCATGGTTGTATAACTTTCAGTTATTTGTTGATTTAGATATAAATACAGGTAGTTTTTAAATAATTGTGTAATTTTATTCTTTCCGTATTTATTTATTATTTTTCTATTACCTTTAGGGCCACCAAATTCACTTTGCCTAGGGCCTCCAATTCCCTAAAGCCGGCCCTGAGGTAGTCTAACAATGTGTTTTAGTAACACAACTGTCAGTTGACCCATATTTTAAAACTATAAAATTCCAAGGAGAAAACAAAAGTTAAGTTGAGAGAAATATATTTTACTAGGTGAGCAAATGAAACCCATAGTTTATATCTCATGGATTCCCTCCTCTATCCTCCGCCATGTTCACCCAATGTTTAATGCGAGTGAAAACGACCTTCAACCGACATGTTTCTATTCTGAACAGAGCTCTCTCATTAATTACATTCATTTGCCTTAACGTCAACTTCTCATCCAATCGCAATCAACGGATTCAATTAAATTGTAATTGCTTTTCTATCAAACCCAACCGTGTTTTACCCCACCCTTTATGCTCCTACGTCACAAAAGTGTCTTCATATTTCTTAACATGGAGATAGTTTAGAATTAGATGAATATATATCTATCGCGTGTTTCAAATTTATCAGACTTACCCATCAACTCATTATGCGAACAAATATAAAACCTTAAAGAAGTGTATCAAATTATAATTAACAACGTATTGCCTAATTGAAATGGGTTTTTTTCCCTCAAAAAAATTTGCCCATTATTTCATCGGATTAAATTTTAAATTTATTGAATTAAAGTTATCTTCAATTGTACATGATGTATACTTACAATGAAATAGATATTTCATGATATAGAGTCTACACTAGTATATTTATAGACATATCATTCACTCACACACACACATACACACACAATCACACACCCGGCCACACATATATACACACTCACACACATTACATATCTTATCTGTTTACAGACGCTCCTTCTATACAGAAGATTATTGCGTCCTACGCTTATCTAGGGTTTGTGTTTAGTCTTGCATTTTTATTAGAGATTTAAATGTTGATAAAGTGTTGGTTTTCCTGGATTCTTCAGGCAACCCATTCCACGCCCGAATTCCGGACGGAAAGAAGGAAAACTTGTATGAGTTTGTTCTTGCATACGGAATAAGAATGGTGTTTTTATCCTTATGTCTATCGGAGGGTTGTATTAAGTTATCTTTGTGTTGTATTTCTAAATTAGAATTAATTGCTTTACGTATGGTTACTACTTTGCTCTTGGTTCTTCTATCCTCTAGTGTTTCAAGGTTTAATGATTTAACTAATGGTGTTATTCTTGTCAGTTTCGAATATTCTCCAGTAATGAATCTGGCAGCTCTTTTTTGAATTTGTTCTAGTTTATCAATGTTTTCTTTGGTGGATGGGTCCCATACTGAAGATGCATATTCTAGTACCCAATAAAAAATAAATAAAGGTTGTGTCCAATTACTGCTGGCGCATTCACAGCTTTAATTAAGTTCTTTCATCGAAATTTTATGTTAGCACTTGGTGTGCATTTCAGCTGTAATGAACACAGATTTAGAAACACATCCGGTCTCATTTCATACGCGATGAAGCGTTTCTCGTCATTACTATCTCAATTCCATTTAAAAAATTTAATTCTTCAGTTGTTAGTCTTTCCTTATTTCTGTCAACTGTCGTTCTCTGTTACTGGTCACGGAAGAGCCGTATCGGATATCATATTTTGGTCACGTGATTTTTTGGTGGATTATCTGTCTATTACCAGATCGAGTTAGCGAACGTCAACACGGAAAAATAATAATTTTCATGGATTAATTTTTTTTATTTCTTTGCTTTCAACCATTCACGACAGGAAAAAAAATTACCTTGATAATAGAACTTCTAAAGCAATGAATAAATTTGAACTTGAAGACAAATAACTATTTTAGATAACAAATATTGATTATATAAATAAAATGCAAAAAATTTAATCTATATTGCACGAAATATGTTTGCCATATTTTTACATCAGCAATAAATTGCTGACTTATCAGCAATTTTAGAAATACTTCAGTATAATAACTAAACAGGTTATGATATGACGCCCTTCGCAAATGAACAGCAAATAAAATAAACAAAAGTTTTACATATAAGAAAGCGACAGTCCTAGGTCTATATCGTGGTGGCGCGGCAGTTATAGCGGGTCGAAGTAAGGAAACATCCACAACCTCCTGTTATGGGAGATATCTCATATGAGAGGCAGAATAGGTCGACTTGTGCGGCTGCCATCTGCCCAGACGACCCCCTCTTCTAGGGGATCGTCTCGAGGGTGTCCCCGTCGGCTGGCTCCCCTTGGTGGAGAGGAGAAAGCTACCCGGAGAATTCCCCGTGGGGACCTATAAGAGTCTTAGTGAGTCGGGGTCATTGACGCCATCTCAAATGTCACATATAAGAAAAGATTAAACTAAAACATTGCCAAAACATGCTTAGAGAGAAGGAACTGCAATTGTTGGTTATATGTAAAAATACTTTGTTTTCCAGCGTTTAAGTCATGTTGCAGAAGTGCAGCTCTAAATTTGGTGAGTCGTGAGGACCAGGTTAAATAATATCAAACATTTTTAAATGTCTCTTACTTAAATTGGTGGTCGAGCTATTGTCGAGTATAACAGGAGTCGAACACTTTTAAAGTTAAGTAAAAATGTTTTGAAATATTGTCAATAACTGGTCATGTCATATTTTCTGATCTCGAACCGAAACAAGAAATTACTATGAAAAAAAAGTAATATGAATCGAATGAGTATTTAAGCCCAATTTCCAAAAAAGAATTTCCGATTTTTGTATTCAAGGGAAATCATTCTAGATTACAATAAAAGTCGATTCAAATAAGTGTTTCTGAAACTAAACACAATATGACGTAATATCCTCTCACGCTGCATCACACTAAGAATGTACCAATGTAATACGCACCGCGCAACAATCTAACATAAGCATTCACAAAGCGGGATAACCCCATTAACTGTCATTCTAGATTACATAAAAGTCATTTCAAATCAATAATTTTGAGACTAAAAAAAAACAATTGCTATCTACAAATTGCTGCTAAAATTACGGGAGTCTAATGTAACGAGATTTGTAAAAAATTCCTTCTCCAAAATTGTTCTAAATATTATTAGCTATTGTTTGACGTTTGTTTCAACCCGATATATGTTATGGTTGGCGATAAATTGACAAAATACTGATATTATTTTTCTGGTTTTTTGGATTTTCCAGGAAATCCAGTAAACCTTTCGGTATTTTTTGGCCGTTAAACATCCTTGGTACCTCATTAGCATATTTGCAAAAGAACCGAACCCTATATCTGGTATGGTTCAGGAGGAGTTGCATGTGCAAGCTCGAACAGTGCACAGACATTTCAAATGTTTAAACGCAGTGCCCAAGGGAAATTGCGTTAAAAACAGTGGTTCTCTCTCTCTCTCTCTCTCTCTCTCTCTCTCTCTCTCTCTCTCTCTCTCTCTCTCGTTCTCTCTCTCTCTCCCTCTCTCTCTCCCTCTCTCTCTCTCTCTCTCTCTCTCTCTCTCTCTCTCTCTCTCTCTCTCTCTCTCTCTCTCTCTCTCTCTCTCTGTCTCTCTATATCGCACATTTGTAAAATAGGGCATCATAGTAGCCGAGGAGCGAAGGATGGAGAAGGCTACAGACAGAAGAGCTAGGAGAAAGGTCAATACATTGGGAAGCACAGAACTCGTGTGCAAAAGCTGCGGAAAAGACTGTCACTCAAGGATAGGACTGCTGAGCAATACGAGGAAATGCAGCCAAACCCATCGGTGATGCATCATCGTCTCTCGATGATCTCTCACTCATTCTCATATATAAGATATTACGATGTGTTTCTCTTTATAAGATTTGTTGGTCGTTTGACATTATGAATCTCAGACGCATTTAACAACTTCCAGCCCCAATTCTATTGAGCTGTTTATGACAAGCAAGTGTTGAAATTAGACTTTTTTTTACTGTTTGTCCATAAATCCCAATTTGCCGTAAAAGAGAGGACTTCAGCGCGAGATACAAACTGCCATAGTTTGATTAGTTTAAAACGTTTTTTTTCCGAAGTTCTTTTTATCTTTAAATGTGTCCATCAGTTTACTCAAATGATTTTCATATGTTTAAATTGGCAAAACCGCTGCAAACACTCAGAAGTCCTTTTAGCGTCATAGTTACTAAGGCGCAATTATTTCATCTCCAATAATACAATTACTATAATATCTTTAAGTGGGGAAAAACAATATTAAGAACAAAAATTATCTCACATTTACCCCATTATCCATTCCCTTTTGCGCAAGGGATACCCATTCCATTTCCTTAATAAAGGCTTTATAAAATGAAATCACAGCAATAGAATCTTGAATCGTTGGACGTGAATTGGTCATGTCGCTCAGTAAACTCTTTGTGAAAAATAAAGGTATTTAAATAATGGTTAATTCAAACGTAAATATTATAATAATTTAAAACTATCCTCATCATTCATTACATCTGAGGCTGCTCTAAATATGTTCTAGAAAATGAAATACATTTTTTATATCTTTGTTACAGTGATGTATTATTTCCACCGATTTTGATGGGAAAACGTTGAAAGCTGTGCCACCTTATATGTCAGACTACTTAAAGGCATAAATAAATTTTAAGTGGATAGAATGAGCCAATATCCGTTTCCATATGTATAGTTACAATGAATGTTTAAAGCTATTGTTTTATTTTGATATTCTGTGACTTTTTTCTTCTTTGACAATGTTTTGCCTCACAGGCAATGGCCTTATAATCATTATTTATTTGAAATGAAAACTTTTTTATAAATTATTATCGTAAAACTGGGATAAAAATGCAGGCCGAAGATTTCCTTAAGCACCGTCAATGTTATCAATTTGTCTCTTTAGATAAGATGAATGATCTTTTTAATGCCATATATTACATTTGTATGCGTCCTTGACTCCGTGATTATCAAATCTACATAAATGAGACCCATGTCAATGTAAATAAATATTGCATTAAGACATTGGCTTTTCCAGAACAAGTTTAGTTTAGCTGTAAGAAAATTGTGTAATCCTTGACAATAACCCTACATTTTTCACGATTGTTTCCCCTCATGAGGCCCCTGTCACACTTTCACCCCAAGAAAGTTGTGTACTGTTAAATAAATTGAATCATTATCCTTTATCGTGATAATTTCAAACAATGTCTCAAACAAAACAAAATGTTTCTATTAATACTGTAAAAAATGAAGAATTATTCCAAGTAATTGTAAATCATTGTCAACTTTCATCATTAAATATAAAAAAAAATAAAAAAAAATCCGTGTTAATTTAATACTGCACTCATGTGAAAAATGATGGCTCCTGCGATGATCGTTAGAATAAATTATTGTCAATTCTTAGTCTTCCTGGTGTTCCAATCCATGTCAAACTGTTAGCTCGTTATTTGCATTGCAGGTAATTGAGAAAAGCAAAATATTTTTAAGGCATCTCAAACTTTCAATCAAATAATTTTGTTAAAACTGAGTTAGGCTTATGTGTGATGTTTACCTGGCATATTCATACATTAATCTCTTGTGACCTTACCAATAGTTTATTTCGAAATCATTTCGACCAAGCAATTCGACAAGGAACGGAAAATGACGCCCCCTTGTTCCCTAACAATTGCCGCAGAGCTTTTGTTTTGTTAAAAACTATTTTAATAATGAATCATAAAGTGTAGATAGTTTTCCTATAACCGCCATGACAGCAGCCTTGATGACTGCCAATTGAAATACAAACTACACTGGATTGATCAAACGCTAAATAATTACTTTATGAAAGAGGGTTTACTTGATGTGCGGAAAATTAAATCCTATAACTGGACAGAACCTTTGAAAGATTTGTTTCCTTAAATATTTCAAAACTAAATCTTTGCCCGAGTGGCAGACTGCATGCGAGATCATATGAGCAAAGTGCCATTCAACCGTCACATGGCAATAATGGTGTGAGTCTTCCATAGGATCAACTATAAATGAAGCCCGTCCGTGCATTCTATGTAATGCGTGTTCAGAACCAGAAACTAGAGCCTAGCGGATATAATAGGCTTATGTAAGTGGGTGTGTGGGTGGCGACCTGGAAGTAATATGAAGTTGGAAAACAAATTGCTGCCACGTACAGTATCCTATACAAATTTAAAGTTGTTTTCTGATTTCGGATATTATGGTATTAGGACGAGATTGTTTTATTATTATTTTTCACTTCTTGCTAGTATTGGGACGAGGTTGTGTACAGTTCTTGGTAGAATGAGGAAGAGGTTGTTTCACACTTTCAACCCCTAGATAGTGATGGGAATGGAGGGTTTACGATGCATATTAATTTCCCCTAATGCAAAATATATTACCAATCATAGTCATAGATAATACCACAAATGGCATTTTACTATTGATTCATGACTCTTTTTAATCTCACAAATCTTTGGCTAAGTGAAAGGGACATTTAAATTATTTTGTAGAGTAGCTTGCCCGTTGCCCGACCATTAGCCATAAATCTTTGATCCTAATTGTTGTATCTTAACTCCCATACTTGTATAGTGTTGTCAGTGTGTCAACTATTAAAATAAATAGAAGTAAAAAAGAGATTTTTAAAAACCACGTTTTTAGAAGCGGACTAAAAAGAAGAAAATAATTTAAAACTTGTAAGTTCAAGTACTTCGATTTAATATGACTAAAACGTGGGGCGGGCGCTTATGAGGCTTAACATATGCGGTTCACTAATTCTCTCACTTATAGATATCTCTTTTGCCTTCTGAATTAGAAATCTTTAATTTTTATACCAAACACCCACCCCACGTTTTTAGTCATATTAAATCGAAGTACTTGAACTTACAAGTTTTAAATTATTTTCTTCTTTTTAGTCCACTAATAAAAACTTGGTTTTGAACAATATTTTTTTACCTCTATTTATTTTACCAAACACCTCACAAGCGCCCGCCCAACGTTTTAAAAACATTGTGATGTGGTCACGGGGCGAACTCACGTTTGTCAACAAAAGCCGACGGTACAGAAGCTTTTATATAGACTATAGATAAAGTAAAAAGTTCAATTATTTAATAACGGTACATTCGATCGATCTGAAATTTTAATACAATGCATTGTCATCCAAGATCTATCTGTGGTAAAATTTTCAGATCTCTAGGACCATCAGAAGTTTTTTTTAATTTTACGTTGGCAGATTTGAAAAAATCTTGGACAAACAAACAATGCCCGACGAAAGCGAGTTAATAAAAACGTGGTAATAAAATAGAACGTTTTTCGTGATATGGAATGATGAGTATTAGGGAGGAGAGGTCTGCCATCTTAGATTCATTTGACATAAATTACATAACTTAATTTGATCTGTAATCTCCCAGATTTCTGGTTTAGTGGATATCAAGTATTAAGTTTGTCCACTCTATTAGTTTATATATCAAATTATACAAAATAACCGTATATAACGACTTTAAAATAAGATTTACTAACCAGTCGTGACCAATCGATATCATGATTTTCTTTAAAATGGTTCAAGTTACAGGCTTTTCATAAAATGCACGTATGAACCTTTCAAAAAATTCACTTATTCACATGTTGTTTTCTGATGAATGATTTAACAGATCGTGGAGTGGCCGTGATTTAGAAACAATAAAGAATAAGGATGCTCATTATTCATATAGTTGATAATTATAAAAAAATTATATGATTTCAGAAACTACTGGCACGTGACATTTTATATCTTTTGATCACGGTTCCGGTGTAGTTATTAAATATTGAGAGATTGATTTTAAATCACGGTCTTTTTTCAACATGATATCTTTTAGGTAACATTTTAATCATTGTATTATATTTAATTGTCTTGTATTTTTTGCATAAATAAAGTCCTTCGGAGTCAAATATTACAAATATTACAATTTAACATGCATTTGTTTTCAATCTAAAAATAATTTCTTTAAATTTTGGGGTAATATTTAGAAGCCACTTAAGAGCTTTATTTGTAAAGACAAGGTTTAACCTCCTATCCACTAAACTCTAATCCTATATACGTATGATTAGGTCAAAGTCTAGACCAGGACTTGAGCTATCGGGAATGGCGGCGCCAAGATTAGGTTAAATTATCTATCTACTGATAAACGGAGACAGGCTTTGAAATGAGAGACAGTGGAATTTACCGTATATACTCGTTCTATAGTCCATTCGTTCATAAGCCGACCTCCCAACTTTTCCCCCTAGATTTTGTCAAAAAAAGGTCGGCTTTAGAACGAGTATATACGGTAAATTAAATACAGTAAATGTGTTTAGTGTGCTCCGCGTTACTAAAACAAAATGACCTTAAACTCGAAACTAGTAAAGTATATTAGAAAATGGTTTCTTTGTTTAGTCGTTATGTTATTCTTTTCTTTTTTTAAATGTACGGTCAAGGATATAAAACTAAATAGTTTCAATAAAAAATATTTCTTTATAGTAACTACGTTATGTGACACTTTGGCACTTTATTATATTAAAATCTTTCAAGAGATTCTCAAGAGATCACTTTTTTCAGTACAAGATATCAAATGTTGATATTCAAGATCACATTTGGAATTCGAGCTAATTTGTAAGCTCTGATCTTCTCTAAAATTTCGTAATGTTTGTTTTGTTTGTTTCTTTGGTTTTTTTTTGGTGTGTGTGTGTGTGTGTGTGTGTTTATTTTTGAATTTTCATAAATTTCGTAATTTTAATGCAATTAAATATTCCCCAACTTTAATTTTTCATTACGTGTAGAACACACTTTTAAATCACTAGTAATAGAAAGACAGTTTCAATTATTTAAAAATGTTGCAATAAAAGTAAAAGGCGGGTTGTTATTATGATAAAAGTATTTTTTAATCCTCGCGGTCTCTGTTTGCTTGCTTGAGTGCCGAAAAAACTTTGGATCTATTTTTAACTCACTTCCTCGTAAGCTAGCGAGCTGAAATTTTGCAGGCAGTTTTGTACCGATGCTAAAAACGACGTATCAAAATTTCAGATCGATCGCTTTTACTGTAATTAAATTATTGAATCTTTGGATTATTTTATTTTTCTCTATGTATCATGCTATTTTTTTAGATAAGAGTGTCGTGGTGCGTAATATATTGAAAAACCTTTCCGTCGCGCAATAAGTTGCGTATTTAATTGACAACACTTTTTATAAACATATTCCTGATCGGTGCACATTATATTAAACACTAGTTTGTGCTGCGGCACCGTGGCGCCAGCGGGGCCCCCTTTTTTAAGGGCGCCTGCGGCGCCCACCTTTTTCAAAAGCCCAACTAACTTGTCATTGTATGATAAATACGTAATATTAAGCTTTCTTAAATGTACACAAAGTATTTTTAAAATGTTTTTTTTTGCAAAAGCCCAAGTAACCTATTGCTCTATGATAAATACGAAATATTCCTGAAATGTACACAAAGTATGTATATAATATTTTTTATAGTGCTAATCACCACACGATTTTTAAAGTAATTTTAGAAAGCAGCGCACCAAATTACTGCACCAAAAATACCTCTTATCGAACGTCCGCATGAAATTTTTAAATTATCAATAATAGTGTGGAGGGTGTTTAATGTTAATCTGGAAACCAAAATGATTATCCAATTTTAAAAAAAGCAGAGTGATGTCCCTTCGCGTTAGGCTACCGGCTACATAATTGAGCGTAAATATATATATATGATGTTTTACGACACATAACTACCATTTTGTATTTTTGGGTGGTCTTGCGGGTACCAGCCCTAATATGGATACATATTGGGGCTGTTAACGATTAATTTAAATTTAATCTAACTTAATTAACTTAATTTAACTTTTGAAAAAATCTTCTTTTCGTAATGTATACAAGGCCACTACTTCTACTGCTCGAAAAGCATTCAGTTAAATGCCAATCATTTGCAGATGATACTCAGCTATACACTCACACTGATCCCTCTAATATTGACTCCACTGTCCGATTGATGCAGGAGTGCATTGGTGAGGTAAAGTCGTGGATGACTTTCAGCAAGCTCAAGCTGAATGACGATAAGACAGAAGCACTCCTATTTTGCAATAATAAATCACGCAGTACTTTGTCTCTTCCTAATTCTATTCAGGTGGCTAGTTCTGATATACTGTTCAAAACATCGACTAGGAATCTTGGCTACATTATTTCTGACAACATGTCTACCAACAACTTCATCAATCACAGCTGTCGCTCTGCCTACATCGACATTCGTCAGATCAGCTCATTCCGTCATCACTTAACAGTTAGTGCAACAAAAACTCTAGTCTGTGCTCTTGTTCTAGCTCGCATTGATTATTGCAATTCTCTTCTGTCAGGTGCGCCAAAACAATGCATTGAAAAACTACAGAAAGTTCAAAATTTAGCTGCCAGACTAGTTCTTAAGGCAAAAAAACATGACCATGCTACTCCGCTACTTTACTCACTTCATAGGCTACCTATACAAGCTCGAATTGATTACAAACTGGCTGTTCTCTGTCACAACTTCTTTTCTGACTCATCTCCTTCCTATCTTACTGAACTTCTGTCGGTCTACTCACCCAGTCGTGAGCTACGCTCTTCTGCAGACACACGTATTCTCTGTGTTCCTAAGACACGAACTAAAACTTTTGGCGAAAGGTCATTCTCTTTTTGTGCGGCCATACAATGGAATTCTCTACCATTACACATCCGTAGTATTCGAACTACCAAGTCCTTCAAGACTGCACTTAAAACGCATCTTTTCAAAATGTACTTACAAAATTGAAGAAAAAACATTTGTTTTAATGATTAGCGTAGCTTGTGTGTAATGTACTGTCCTTCATGTTGTTATTATGGTATGAATGGTTATTTAATTATTATATGTATGCTATGATCTCAATGTAAAGCGCTGTGAGCCTGGTTCCCTACTGGGATACAGCGCTAAATAAATTATCAATTATTATTATTATTATTAAGTAATCGTTGATTTCGATTAAAGCCAAAAATTAAAATTTATGATGTCATAAGTAACACTTATTAAAAGTTCTTGTTGAACATTTTAATAACACTGGAATGTTTCCTTTATATGTCATCTTTTAACTGGAACTACGCAAAAAGACGTGTTGACATTATTTGGTTCAAGTGACGAGCGGGTGTAATTGACAATATAACCAGCGAGCTGAACAATCATTCACATGGAACTGAGGTAACTGGTATGCACAAAAAGGTCTTGGCAAGGAATTACATTATCAGATATCGGTGTTTATTAAGCTTTCATCTCCATTTTGTAATGCAGAAGAGCTGTCTTCATTTTATGTCTTTGAGTCAGAATCCATTACTGACATTAGCTTAATACGCTTTTCATTTAGTTTGATATGTAGGCGAAGTGTTAGAACCATGGCAGGCAAACTTTATCAACAGTTTGAACATTCCCGTCAGTCAATAGTATAAAACCAAAATGTTCGTGTAATTGTCAGGAAATGTATTATTAATCGGCCGTTATTTTTTTATTATTTTGTTTACTTTTTGACGTTCAGTACATTTATAAGTGGTGGATCGATTAATCGTTAAAAAAATTAATAGTTACAAATTGTTAACGATTAATCGAGAAATTAGTCGTTAATTTCCGCAGCCCTAATATATATATATATATATATATATATATATATATATATATATATATATATATATATATATATATATATATATATATATAAATATATATGATTCGCCTTCTATATATAGAATACGCCAGAGCAATCAAGATGCTGGCAAGTGAGGGTGGTGGAGGTGATAGCTTAACCGCAGTGCGCATATCTCGAGACCAACCATGGGCAGGAAAGGGTAAGCAAGGGTTTGCCTGCGTCTTGCTTGTTCTCATTGCTCTCGTCTTTTATGCGACGCATGCTACGCCGCGGGTCGGTAATACATACACACACACACATACACACACACACACACACGCACACATGGGCACAACTATTTAACTTCTTATGGAGAAATTTACCCTCTCTGTGTCTCAAGCTTTTAAAACACAATCAAGGAATATAGTTTCCAGGCTTTTAACCATGTATTTACCACGTTTTATTAACTTCTTTTCGTTCCTGTCTGTCTGTAAGCAAAATTCCAAATTTTCCAACGTAAGATTCCAACGTGGGGAGGGTGCTTATGAGGTTTTATATATGCAGTTCACTCATTCTCTCACTTATAAATCTCTCTTTTGCCTTCTCAGTTATAAATCTATAATTTTTATAAGAAACACCCGCCCAACGTTTTTAGTCATATTGAATGAAAGTACTTGTAATTATAAGTTTTAAATTATTTTCTTCTTTTTAGTCCACTTATAAAAACGTGGTTTTTTAAAATATTTTTTTTACCTCTATTTATTGATATTTAAGAAATAGATAAAGATAAGTACAATTGTGGAAATGTGTGAAATAATAAAGACAATAATAATAATGTGGTGAATCGACAAAGAAGAGATTTTTGTCTTTTGTTTTGGAATTACCCATATTAAGTCGCAACCCTTGACAGTAAGGACACGGATCTATTCTTCAAAAGCAAATTGTAAGAAATTAATTTTTTAGTGAGAACCTCATTTCAGATATGTTTATATTTCTTATTTGTATGTGAGCAGTTTAGACTATTAAAAACTACATAATAAATGATTTTAGACCCCCCCCCCAATTTCTTAATGATAAAACCGATCTTTTCCTTGATAGAAAAGTGCTTTTTATCTTGATGAAATAAAATTCACTTAGCGTTTGAACTCAGATAACATTTTTACGAGAATTTAAGACCGTTGGTTTTATATTAAGTTTACATTGTATTTTTATTTATAAACGAAAACTCATCTTGTTTGGGGAAGAGTATAATTGGTTTACTTTATCATTGGAATACGTTGGCAGACTTTATGAGAAGCGTAATGTTATTACCTTAGGGGAAACTCTGTGTCTGCGTGTGTGCGGGGGAGGAGTGTATATTTGATATGTTGTAATATTATACGCTTTTGCTTTAACAGTTTACACGAAAATGTATTTTGTCACAATAAAGAGAGTTAGGAGGCGGCTTTGTGTAGGTTAGATTTTCATCAAAATAGAGTGTGTTGAAAATGATCACTTAGGAGAATATAGAATTCAAGATGAACTGGGGTCTAGGAAGATGTCGAAGTGGGTGATCTGAGAATACATTTTAAGTCGAATGCTTCTACTTTTCATGGCTTATTTTCTTTCTTTTCTGAGTTTGCTTTGCAGTTTCGGTTAATTGTGTCCGGAGAATGCCTGGATTCTCCATAACGTTAGAAACTCTTACCTGTCTACGTAAGAGGAAAATATCAGGACTTTACTCTGATTTATCTACCATGAGCCCTAATAAAATGTAATCTACAGAACGGTGATATTCAACTTTTTTGTAACAAAGCACCCTTTTGGGCTTTGGGTAAACAAATTTCATCACTGAGTACTAAAAAAGTAAGTGTACAGTTGCATCATTACACATTTGCATGTCATAATGTGACACTGAATAGAACATTAAATTCAACACCAATAAAAGTTTCGTTGAAAACCAAACAAATTTTCTTTTATGTCGTAAGTTTTGAACCAAAGAGAATAAAGAAGAAGTTATGAACAGATTTTAATTTTGAAGCATTTTTATAGATTCGAAATGAATGTAATGCTTGCACATGCTACTCCTACTGAACCATACCAGATAGAGGGTTTGGGTCTTTTGCAAATATGCTAAGGAGGTCCCAAGGATGTGCAACGGCCAAAATATACCGAAGGGGTTTACTGGATTTCCTGGAAAATACAAAAAAATATAAATATATCAGTATTTTGTCAATTTATCGCCAACCACAACATCTATCGGGTTGAAACAAACGCCAAACGATAGCTAATAATATTTAGAACAATGTTGGAGAAGGAATTTTAACGCAGAACACGTACATTCGACTCCCGTTATTTTAGAAGCAATTTTTTAAAGCAATTATTTTGTTTCGTTTCAAAATTATTGATTTGAAATTACTTTTAATGTAATCTAGAATGACTAGTTTGTGCTGCGGCGCCGTGGCGCCTGCGGCGCCCCCCTTTTTTAAGGGCGTATACGGCGTCCACCTTTTTCAAAATCCCACTAACTTGTCCTTGTATGATAAATACGTAATATGAAACTTTCTTAAATGTACACAAAGTATTTTATAAAAACAATTTTTTTTAATTTAAAAAAATATAAAAATGTATGTCAAAAGCCCAAGTAACGTATCCTTGTATGATAAATACGAAATATTCCTGAAATGTACACAAAGTATGTATATAATATAGGTTGTGCTGCGGCGCCCACTTTTTCAAAAGCCCAACAAACTTGTCCTTGTATGATAGATAAGTAATATTAAACTACCTTAAATGTACACAAAGTAATTTAAAATAGAGGTGGTAGGGCGCCTACGGCGCCTACTTTTTTTTATTTGGTTAAAATCCCAAGTAACTTATCCTTGTATGATAAATACGAAATATTCCTGAAAATTAAACAAAGTATTTATATAATAATTTTTACAGTGCTAATCACCACACGATTTTTTAACTAATTTTAGAAAGCAGCGCACCAAATTACTGCACCAAAAAATAACTATTTGAGTCAATCAGCACTGCTTACAACACACAATTTTAAAAAAGCAGAGTGATGTCCCTCAGCGTTAGGCGGCAGTGATAATTGAGCGTAAATATATACTATATATTGTTAATGCGGTTTTCCCGCTTTGTGAATGCTTATGTCAGATTGTTGCATGGTGCGCATTATATTGACACATTCTTGGTTGATGTAGCTTGAGGGGATATGACGTCATATTGTGTTAGGTTTCAGAATTACTTATTTGAATCGACTTTTATTTTAATCTGGAATGATTTCCCTTGATAAAAAATTCGAAATTCCTTGGAAATTGCGTTTAAATTCTCATTCGAGATTTATTTCTTGTGTATATTTTGTATGGTGAAGAAACGCATTTCTGGGCATTTAAGTAAATACCTTGATCTGTAGACACACGATAGTATTTTTCGGTATAAAAGGAGCTATGAAATAAGTATGGTTTGTGTCTGTAACTACAATTGTCACAAAAATATAAGATATTATTAGTAAAAGAAATAAAAATTAGCGTGGGGTTTTACGGAATATTTGCTGTAGAAAGGAGAAAATTTAGTTGGGTATTTATTTTCTTGAATAATAAATGTTGTAAAATGCATAATTATTATAAAATCAAAGGAATTGTTGAAAAAAATTGTGCTGGTTCAATAATATGCCCGTTGTATTTTAACATAAAATTATTCGTCTTTTTTTTAGAAGGTTAATTAGATATTAAGATTTCATGAAGTCTTGGAATTCTCTTGTTCATTATTCTTTATGTCATAAATAAGCTTGATGAAAGGATTTCAGGTTGTCTCTATCTAGTTGAAAGGCTGTCATCAAATTTTAATTGATAATTGTTATGTTATTATGCCGGAAAACGTTAATACCCACTACTCATGAGCTAAGTTTAAATAAAAGTAAATGCGTTATACCAAGATAAAAAATCTTAAAACTTGGATTTCATTAAATTCAATTCTCCAAACGAATTACAAAATTTTTTCATTTTTATTTTAATTCCATATTCTTTAATTTCCCGGCGTTGAAGCTAAAACTTGGAAAGTTAATAACTACTGAATGAAGACACCTTTCTCTTGTGCAGCTTCAACTATTCTTTATGATCGTTGCTGGTATTTATATTTAAAACTTAGATATAATACTGGTATCTCTCCTCCGTATCTGTGAAAACATGATTATAGTGTCATTTATACACTACAGTCTTAAACTAGTAAATATTGTGTTTCGTTATTGAATAATAATTGTTCTATTCATAATGATTCACAATATATACCGTATATATAGTCCATACCAATTCATTAGTAATCGAAAGGTGTCATCAAACCTTAAGTCTACAGGAACTCTCAGTGCTGCTGGTCTATTACTATACCCCGTGTGCTGCCGTCCTTTATGAAAACCGTTCTAGATTCTAGACTATAAACACGTTTTTTCTGGATATATTGATTTATAAATTACTTTTTTTGTTTTACCAGCTGATCGTTTATTTACTTGACATCTAATTATTGTTTTTTTTTCCTTTCTCCTGTGGATGGCTTATGAAATGGTTGTCTATTTACTAGGATTCTTAATTATTTTCTTGTGTGATTCTTGCATACATCTGAAATATAAAAAAAAACAAAAAACAAAACAAAACTTGTAGCACATTCTCTTGTTAGTGTACCCATGATGGCTGTGGCAATGCAAAAATAAACCTTCCAATTAGAGATTAAGATAAGTGATGAAAATGGAGTACACGACAAAACTTAACCTTTTTAATAAAATGTCAGTATTCGACGAAAATGATGTTCAAGCGACTACATTGTTTGTCTCTGCACTTGGGTCTTTTACTTGAGCTTTTGGTTAAGATTAATTATTGTTTTAGCCCCTAGCCTGTATGATGTTGAAGCAAAATAAATTTCCGAATCTCCTGCGAATTCAATTATACTTGTAATTCTAAATTACACGATCCTCTTATATTTGCCACACAGTAGAGTGGAGTTTGGAGATCGAGCCAGTCTATTGAATTTGAACCAGCCAATATTCTTTTAAAAAATAAAAATTTGTTTTTGTGCTAACTCATCATTTTCTCTAGCATCAACCGTGATAAAATCTCAACAATTCGGCAAGGATTGGAAATTGGTATTTAAATGAAGCCTCTCATAATCTCTCAACCTCATGGAAGCAAGTTTAACAAATAGTAATTTTTAACTTAACATTAGGGGCCGTCCATAAAGTACGTCACGCTCCAGAGGGGGGGGGTGTAAGAAAAATGTGACAGTTTGTGATTGGAAGAAAGGGCGGGGGGGGGGTGTCCAGCCATGTGTGACGTCACGGTGTTTTATATTAAATTTTTAATTATTTTGTTAATAAAAACAAACACTTTTGTTCGAAAGCGGTAGAAGTGTACAATACATTCCAATGGACTGGACAGGAATGTGACGATTGTGACACGGATATTCATTCAGTGAAGTGCTTATTACTGAAATTCGAGAATTATTGGTTGCCAAGAAAGAATGTGACAGTCGAAAGACACGTGTTTTTCTCCAGAAAGCAAGGTGAGGGAGAAAGTTTCGATAATTTTATCACAGACCTTAAACTGAAAGCAAAGACTTGTGAATTTGAAAGTTTAACAGAGTCGTTGATAAAAGACAGAATTGTGGCTGGAGTAAATAATGAATATCTCAGGGCTAGACTACTGAGAGAAGTAGACCTGAATTTGAACAAGGCTGAAATTATATGCAAAGCGGCGGAAACGTCAGAATGGCAACTCAAAGCTTTAAATGAAGAAAAGAATGTTCAAGCTGTAAACTCAAAGGCACATAAGAGATCAAGTACGCACAAGACAACAAGTCAACATGTTAAGCAAGCTGTAAGGTCAAGTACACATATAAAAGCAGGCAAATGCAAGTATTGTGGAAAAAACCATGAACCTAGAAGATGTCCTGCTTATGGCAAGTTATGCAACAACTGTGGAAAATTGAATCACTTTTCTGCTGTGTGCAAGTCAAAACGGGTAAAAGTTAATTGTCAACCGTTAACTGAAAGATCACGTGGACTATCTATAGTCAAACATTCTGCATAGGAAGTGTGTCCACGCAACACGCAACAAGTGATGAATGGAGGAAAACGTTACGCTTGAACAGAGGCCAGTGATGTTCACACTGGACACGGGGGCACAAGTAAACATTCTGCCACACAGATTGTTTATTCAACTAAGAATAGGAAGAATGCAGAAATCAACAGCAAGGCTCACTACATACAGTGGAGAAACATTGCCTGTTGTAGGCAAAACATCAATCAAATGCTCTGTGAAAGACAAGACAGGGGTGCTGGAATTTCAAATAGTCAAGACGCACTCAAAGCCTATTCTTGGTCTGCAAGCTTGTCAAAAGCTGAATCTGATTAAAATGGTGGGCTTAAAAAGCAACATTTATCAGAGGTCAAAACAGCAGAAGAAAAATTACAACGAATCAGACAAAATCAACGGACGTACACATTCTCAGCGTGTAAGCAACGCAACTATTCAGAAATAAAACAAACCCGTAAAAACAAAGTTTTTGACTATAAATCCCTTATATATGAGACAGAACTTAAAGTATTTACAAATATCTACATACTGAATCTGTCTTTACTCCCCTTTGCTTTTAACCCAAAAAGGGTGGGGTGGGGGTGGGAGAGGGGAAAGGTCTTGTCACCGATCGCTGGGCAAAGTTCACCGTGAAACGCCAAATGTAAACAAAAGCACGCCGCTTTACCTGGTTTAAGCACGAGACGTGTTCACACCGGTGGCTGGCCTGAAGTCAAGTGACCCGTAAAATGTAAACGATAGCGACCTCTACATATAGTTTATATAGATAAACTAAAAATGCATTAATTTAATTACGGTACGTTCGATCGATCTGAAATTTTGATACGATGCATGGTTAGGTCAGACGGGTCAGTGTGCCAAATTTCAGCTCGATCGAATCACGGTAAGTGGGTCATTTTCGACTTTTGTTTTTCCGCCCGCCCATGAGATGATGAGATGATGAGAGAGATGATGAGACGGCCGCGAAGTTAATATAAGGGATTTAATAAAACAAACCAGTAAAAACAAAGTTTTTGACTATAAATCCCTTATATATGAGACATAACTAACAGTATTGATTATTTTCAAACATTTACAGACTGAATCTGTCTTAACTCAACTTTGCATCATAACCCTAGTGGGGGGGGGGAGGGGTGGGTGGGGGGGAGAGGGGAAAAGTCTGGTCACCGATTCGCTTGACCGAGCTCAGAGTGACACGTAAAATGTAAACAAAAGCGCCCGTCGCTTCGTTGGGTCGCCTCAATGCGTCAGCTCAAAATTTCACGTGGCAAAAAAACAATAACAAACCGTGAATTTAAATTACATACCTCATATAAGGATAAACTAAAAATGCATTAATTTAATTACGGTACGTTCGATCGATCTGAAATTTTGATACGATGCATTGTTAGGTTGGACGGGTCCGTGTGCCAAATTTCAGTTCGATCGGATCATGGGAAGTGGGTCATTTTTTACTTCTGTTCTTCCGCCCGCCCAAGACAGACAGAGAGAGAGAGAGAGAGAGAGAGAGAGAGAGAGAGAGAGAGAGAGAGAGAGAGAGAGAGAGAGAGAGAGAGAGAGAGAGAGAGAGAGAGAGAGAGAGACGCCGGTGAAGTTAATATAAGGGATTTAAAAATCGAATGGCTCGTGGCAGCCAGCGGTCGTCGTGTCGGCAGCAACGACGCCAAGGTCATGCATCGTTAAGACTTGCGATGGTGTGACACACCCACGAAACAATAACATGTTGAGATTGACATTTCGTGAAAGGAGAGGTGTTACGGGTGATTGTGAGTTGGACACACCAGAGACAAAGCAAGAAGTACACGCTCCCAGCGTCGGTACGAATGGGTCATCCCCAAGCGTCGTAACTCAGAGAGGGAAAGGGTCCATCCAGTCAGCAACAGGTCAGAAAACTTCAGTCATCGTTAATGACGGAGATGGAACAAACAATCCTGGTATAGGATTGGATAATTCTTTTAAAAGAACTTTTCAGGAGTTCCTTGACAATGATCATGTTTGTAAACTACCAAAACATGATACTCAAGCGAAGTCAACAGCAACAACAACAGACACGGGAGACAGGTGAAGCCACCAAAGAGATACCCAGATAAAGAGACATTAAGGTGAACTGTGCCTTGAAAGACATTTGAAGATTCGGTGTTAGTTAGAATTCATTTACTGAATTGTTCGATGTTTTTAATTGTATTATTCTCTTATTGCTAATCTGGGTCATTCGTTTGTTTTTTGTTAGAAGGGAGATGTGAGAGACGTGTTGTTGTGTTTACATTGTATGAGAAAGCAATGACTTGACCTGGTATGAAACACGTGGTGTGTGAGGTGAACTGTAAGCGTGCTTGGTCAAGGATTGAGAGAATAGCTGGCTATAAATGTACGGTTGATGAGACAACCAGGGGTGGATTGCAGTGGATTGCATACGAGCTGCTTAGGTAGTGGATTGTAGTTGATCACATTGAATTGTATATAGTAATTAAAGACAGTTGTTAACCAGACCACAGTGTGTTAAAGCCTTGTCACTTGACCAGCCACAAGTTCTATTACAGTGTGACGTACTTTAGGGGGGGGTTCCGAGATTTGTGACAGTTTGTGGGAGGGGGGAGTTAAAAATGGTCAAAAATAGCGTGACGTACTTTATAAACGGCCCCATATCAATATGTTACTTGAAAACCTTCGTACTGAGTACTCGATAATTATCAGGTTTTTTTTAACCTGAGGACCATATTAAATCGTGTACAGACACCAGAGCCCAGGGAAAAGTAATGGCTTCGTGAGTCACCTATCAAGCCTAACAAATTGTCCATTTGTTTGGAAGAATCCGACCACCCACTGTTGTGTGGCTTCTGTTTGTTTTAAAATGGATGCCAACAGATTAGGAAAAAAGAATGTATCTTTTCTCTATAAATGACAATCTGCTTGTTTTGTCTCAAAAGGATAACTCAGAAATTTATTTATAACGACACTAAATTATGTTGTTTTTTTTTGGCATGAAGGTTGTTTTTTTCTCTTGAATACATTTATCACAAATAGCTTGCCAAACTCTGATTTCCTGGTTCGTCGTTGTTATTTTGGATTAGTTGGTTTAGGTGCAAGTATCGAAACTACTAATAAAAGCAAAGGAACCCGTAAAACAATGACGTTTGAAATAACTATGGCAGCTGCGGCAGTGTGTGAACTTGTCATTTACCAGAGATAGATACACTCCTTTACACTCATCCTTCCCAGTTCTCTACTTTAAAAAAAACAAAAAACTAGATTTATAACATGGCTTTTGGGTTTCTGTTAAAAAAAGAAAATGTTTTTTAAAGAAAGAAAGAAAGAATACGCTTTAATATTTTATAATAAGGGATTCTTACACAGGGCAAAAATATCATCATTATGATAATGTGTGTTATTAAAAAATGAAATAACCATAACTGTACTAATGTAGAGTAATGTTAATATTTTCTGAATATTTTAAGGGCATACCATACATCATTCGTTTGTGCGCAATTAGCAAGACGTAAAAAAAACAAACAACATGATCGATTTTGTGATGTTATAATGCAGTTTTTATCATTATTTTTATTTGCTGCCCCCCTCCTTTTTTCTTTTGTGTGCGTGTGTGTGTGTGGGGGGGGGGTTAATCGTGTTTCTTTTAAAAGATATTTCTTCATTTGCTCGGAAGAGTTGGCAAAGTGTATATTTCAATGTAAATATTTATATCTAGGTTCTTACAGGGGCAGATATATTTTCAAATGTACCGTAAAATTTGAAGACAATTTGAAAAATATGTATATCGCAAAGATCTGTTATATATATACATATAGAGAGAGAGACAGAGAGAGAGAGATGAGAGAGCGATGAGAGAGAGAGAGAAACTCATGTATCTCGCCCTCGGTTAACTCTTAGACCCTCTAAAGTCGACGTTTTTAAGTGAACCACCAAATTATCTCTTTGTCTTTGCATTTTCTCTTCTTTTATGTCGCCGAAAAGGGCTAAATTAATTGGCCACTTACTTCGGTTGTCTCGCTGCCAACGCACAAGCGAGCTATGCGAGTGGACGTTAACAAGAAAGCGCCCCGCTGGTGACATCGTGTTTACATATCTACAAAACCACAAATCTCTCAGATTTCACATCTGTTGGACGGCACCTCGGGCAGACTGACTACATATTCTATTTGATAGTGTTTAGATGAGCTTAGTGGGGTGGGTATGGAGAGCCTTGTGATTTTATTTCACAAGTATCAACATTTATTGAATTTTTTGTGTACTTAAACTTTCTTTCTAAAGGTTGGTCCACACCTCTCAAATGCTCGCGACCATTTGAGAGGTGTGGACCAACCTTAAACATAAAAACTTGAAAGTAACGTTTAAAAGTCGTCAAAGTACCACATCTGAAGAAACAGTAGGAAATTTCCAGTTATTTAAAGAACTTATTTGTGAATTTTTAATTAACCTATTTATATATTCCAATTTTTAATTTAACTCAGTAAGTGTATCTGTATCTCAAGCATACAATGACGGGCTTATTATCAAAGTCTTATATGCGCAATTGTTACACAAATTGTTAATAATATGGTATTTTATAGAGTTTAGGGGATGAAATTTATAACTTAGGCAAATACTTACAGTGTTCACTTAGGAAGATTTTTCAACCGTATTAAGCTGTGGGTTTATGAACTATGGCGGATTAAAGGGGGAGGGGGTATGAATGGGCTATAGCCAGGGGCCCCCGATGATTTACGGGCATATTTTATAATAAATCTGGACAAATGTATACATGAATTGCTGAAAATATGATCAATTAATAAAGTCTAATCTATTAAAATGATCTCTTTTCCGACACGATAGTCTTAGCAGTCAAAAAACATGATTTGATAGGCTCAATAACAGACATTATTAAAGAATAGTATATATATATATTTAAAATCGTGGCCGAATGAGAAGTATTAAGGCTTGTAGTGCCAGCGGTGGTGGGATCGATCCCCGGGTTAGGTGTGACATTTTTTGTCATTTGTTTTTTAATTTTATAATTTTCTTTTTACACTCACTTTTAGGATACCGGCAAAAAGTTATTTCTTCGTGTTCGATTTTTTCATGAATATTCATTTTGGATGAATATTTACAAGTTACAGTCTTATATTAGCTGCTAGCAATCATTTTATCTAAAGGCTAAAGGTACACTGTCTGGATAGGGCCCCAGTTTGAATTGCAGCCTGGGGACCCGTGCATTCTTAATCCACCCTTGTTTTTGAACTATAGCTAAAATAGCATACAGCATTAACTGAATAAAACATTCTTATCAGAAGCCTTACTAGGGGGTGCTAAGGGTGCAGACAACACAGGGTGACACCATCCCAAGGGGTGAGACCAAAATGTAAATTCTGTATGTTCCCGCTCTTTGGCACTGGGAGACACGGAGGAGGTCTATGGGGTAAGTCGTGAGGGGCGACGCCATGAGTTACCGCACTGGGTGACACCTCTGATTGTAATATATTTATTAGTCTAAAGGCTTACATAATTTATTTTTAAGATAAATATTTACAAGTCAATTTCAACTCTCCGTATTTTTGTATCTCTACACACAAGGATGTAGGAAGAGACGGCGAGAATGATAAATACATTATGTTCAACATTTTCACGCACACACAAAAACGTAAATGAACATTAGATTTAATTACTTTTAAAAAAATCATATTCTAAATTTGTGTTGGACAATAACATAATTTCTGTCCGGTAAAACTATTACTTTTAATGCATGTTTTTAAAATATGCAAACTAATTTACGAATTTTTAAAGTTTGGTTAAACTTTAATATGATTTAGAGGGAAAAGGATTAGAAAAAAAAAGAGTATTTTATATTTAATTTATGTTAGTTATATTCATTCGATTAATACAGTTTAGTCTATAATTTAAAATAATTTGACGTATGCCAATGAATGTATTTAAAAGGATAGTTTAAAGAATATAAACTTTGTTATAACGGCCTGAGGGAGAAGATTATGTTTTCCACACAATAATATGAGAACTACTGCTCTAGATAATTTGAGAAATGAGTTTATACAAGTTACACAGTATGTCACGCCGTCTCGACGTCAACACCAAGGCAGACAAATACGTAACAATTACGATATCGCCTACAACTACTACTACTCGTTTACAACTCCGAATACAGCAGCATGATTTAACATTGATCATTATTTATTTATTAAGATGGTCCGTGCGAAAGAAAAGCCAGGTCCTAAGATTAGACTCTCCTTACCTTTTTCGTTCATAAAATGATAGATGGTATAAACAGTATTAAACTGAATACTTAATGGGATTTTTTACGTTTGAAGGTACCATAGTTGGCGTCCCCCGTGTGGCTACCACTTTTCGCTCCCTCCCTTTATTCTCGGCTCCTCACTGTGCGATATAAATTAAACTCTCATGATACTAAAGTACCTGAACAAATATTAGCTTCGATACTGACTCCCTTTTAAAGGGAACGTCAAGGAAGTGGTAAGCGGTGTATTCTGTCAAGGTCCATTATCTCAGCCATTATATATAACCTGTGCTACCTGCGTTTACGGCAAACAATTGAAAACAGAAGTTTATTTTTTTCAGTATACATTTCCATAACCTAATATTCTGCATCTTTTTATCCGTAAGTAAATAATACATAATATTATTTAATTTTGTTTTCTAACCTAAATGTATTAACGTTTTTAAAGTTATGTCTTTATTGTCTTGTTTTTGTTTGTGTTGCTGCGTTCATGTTTTTATTTTAGTAGCTAAACGTTTTTTATGGTTGGTATATATCATCAATAAACCTTCTAACTTTAGAATAGTATGATGAAAGTATGATACATCCATGTTGGAATAGCGCGACGCCCACGATTAATTGCACAATTAAGTCATTGAAAATGGCAAAGAGTATTTTTGATACTATTACAGCGAGAAGGGATATCAGTTGCCGAGTATGTGGTGCGGCTGAGAATATGGTTGAGCACCTTTTGACCGAGTGCCCGGAGTCTTCCGGGGATTTGGAGGTGTCAGTTTCGACAACTGTGGAGAGATATCTATGCGGTGACGCCCATTTGAGGAGGCGTGCTATTAAAATCATGAGCCGGGTCAAAAGAGTTTGAATTAATTCAACCCCAAAAGAGACAGTCACATATTGTAAAAAACTGAAATAAATATGATAGGGGTGTCCATTATACAATTTTTAAAATATACAATACTTTAAAAGAGAATAGATGTACGTCAAATTTTTAAAACAAGTTCTTGAAAAATCGCATAACACGCAAAATAAAATAGGACATCAATATAGCGATCACTAGGCAATAGTAACATCATCTAGACATCACTATGTTAAAGTATTACCATTTACCCATATGGATGTCTTATTTAAATCATTAAACATAGAAACACTTTAGGATATGAAAACCAAAAAACGCATTAAAAATAAATAATGCATTTGATTCTAATTTTAATTTAAATAAATATTAATTTGATTAAATTTTACAACACTCAGAAATAGAGATTTTTATTTTGTAAAAAACGTTTTTTGTTCCATAATATGCAATAACAAGAACATATAAATCCTCCTTCCCGTTCGGTATTCTTGCGTAGAATAGGTTGCCTGAACAATTCAAAAATCCAAACCACTATCAAAATATCAAATAAAAATGAAATAATATATATAAAACGTGTATAAGCGTAGGACTCAATAATCTTCTGTATGCATGGAACGTCTGCAAAATATAAGATAAAGTATTATCATTTACTATGCTTTAGTATCACCATTAGCCATCACTAGGCACCAGGAACAACATAAATTCAAAGCTGACTATTTATTTTTAAATCCCTTATATTAACTTCACCGCCGTCTCATTCGTCGTCACTCGTTCGTCCCTCGTCGTCCGCCCGCGGTCGTCCCTCGACCGCGACGCCCGTCCGCCCGCGGAAAAAGAAAAGTCAAAAATGACCCACTTCCCGTGATTCGATCGAGCTGACATTTGGCACACTGACCCGTCTGACCTAACAATGCATCGTATCAAAATTTCAGATCGATCGAACGTACTGTAATTAAATTAATGCATTTTTAGTTTATCTATACTATATAAATCACTATTTAGAATGTTTAGTCGTCGTCTGCTAGAGTTTTGACCTAGTTTTAAAGCCAAGGGAGATAATTTGGTTTCAGTCTGTAAATGTTTGTCACTTTTGAACATAATCAATACTTTTAGTTATGTCTCATATATAAGGGATTTATAGTCAAAAACTTTGTTTTTACGGGGTTGTTTAATTACCTACATTACCACTCGGGGCAAATGTAACATCATAGTGTCACGAAGTCAAAGGGGGCTGCATATAAATCTGAATTATTATCTGAATCAAGGACAAGCCGTATCGCTTAACATCTCATTAAAATATTTGGCTTATTCATATATCGATTTTTAAATATTAAAATTTTATTTAAAAAAAAACTTATTTGTAAGAAAAATAGGTTTGCTTAAGATCGTGAACTGTGGTACATGATAAAACAAATTAGACACCGTGTACAGTAGCTAGTTAACATAGCGCCCTATGTGCCCTTACATAGCAATAAGCGATATAATAAAATCATGTTGAAAGTAATATCAATTTAAAGTTCACGACCATCTAAAAAATCACGTATTTTCTTGCAGATCTGTATCAGCCATGACCGCGCCCACGTTTGTAGCTCTTATACTTTTTATAGGCATTCTCATGACGCTACCCAAAGTATCTTCACATCCAGGTAGATATGCCTTTATTTATAAACGTCTCGTCATATTTTTTATACCATGATTCAGTTGCTTTTTTTAGTTTTATGAATTATTTATTTGCTCGGGCTAACTTGCAGGCAAAGTCATAGGAATGTTGTTTGCAAACAAAAACTCAATTTTTGGAGTTGCAAACTAAAATTCAAACACTGTCAAAAATAGCTTTAAAATCTAACACAAAGATTATCTAATACGATTGTCAGATAGACTCTTAAAGATAAAAAAAGACTTTTTTCTTATTCCGTGTGCAAGAACAAACTCACGTTCTTCCCGTCCGGAACTCGGGTGTGGATTGGGTTGCCTGATCAAACCAGGAAAACCAAAACTCTGTCAACATTCAAAACTCTTATAAAAATGCAACAAAATATAAAACATGGTTAAAAGTAGGACGCAATGATTTTCTGTATAAAAGGAACGTAGGTAATAGATAAGATAAATTTTTTTTTATATTTGACCCAAGACCTACAGTTTCATTATCCACGGGTTTAGAACTACATGTATAACACATGGTCATTTGTTTGGGATATGTCGTTTCAACATTACTCATGCACATAATATTTGTTCAAAATCGAAGATATTTTCAAATCACTCAACTTAACAAACGCACAAAACTTATTTTGTTACTTGTGTTCAAATGTCTTTATTTAAAGGTAATTCCAGACGTGGCGGCAAATGTCTTCATATCACAAGGTATCTAGAATCCCCAGAAAACTCAGAGAGACGACGTCACAGGAACATCGACCCTGACGAGGCATCGGTGTTTCAGTCTTTTCAAGACAACGAGGAACGCAAACGGTTTATAAATTTCGTGCATGAAAGCCCCATTTGCACGTCATCGCAGGAAGAAGGAGAAGGGAGGAAATCCACCACACCTTCTGCAGATATCACGTCCCGTATCATCGTGGACATTGCTAAAGAATATTGCGTCCGACTTGTAAACAGTGGTTCTCGTAATATTCCAGCATATTGCATTAGGGGTAATGGTTGACACCATCAGGTAGCTCGAGACATTAAATCAGTGGTCGGGAAACTATGGCTCACGAGCCAGATGTGGCATTATTTATGGCTGAATCTGGCTCGCAGACAAATGTTCCATTGTACAAAAAAAAATGTTTCTTTAGATTCCTTTAATATACATATTAATCTCAGATCATAAAAATAAAAGTTTCCTCACCTGCATGAAGCTTAACCTCACCACGTATCAACCACTCTACAAAGCCATCAGCAAATCAATGCAGCACCACAAGCCGCATTAATGGTAAGAAATACTCATTATTGATTAGCAACAGCATAACAATGTTATTAAAAAGAATTCAGATACATAATTATTGTGCTTTTAGTGTTGAAATGGTTACATTGACTTCAATTTTTTGTTTTAAACATAATGTATGGCTCTCACAGAATGTATGGCTCTCACAGAATGTATGGCTCTCACAGAATGTATGGCTCTCACAGAATTACTTATTAAAATATGTGATGTTTATGTATCTCTCAGACAATAAGTTTATTGACCCCCGAATTAAAGGATTCGCTTATTTTTTTAATCGGAAGAGATTGTGCCATGCGTTCAGTTATTTGTTAAAATAAAGTTATCTTAATATTTTAGAGCAAATTTGATTTAGTGGAGTTTTAATATTATTATGTTCCATTACATCGAATGGAAATAATGATAACGCGGTTTTCTAAAAAAAAATTGTTATTTTCTTTTGTACTTAGTGCTATTCGGTATTTAATTGATGTTAGCCAAATATGTATAAATAAACAAATAATATTATGTATATATATGTATAAATTTATATTTGCCTTTATTTCTAAATATCTCCTCATAGTATATATATATATAATCTTTTGTCGTTAACCTAATAATTGTATTCTATATTGAATTTCTGTAAAGATATCTGGACTATATCTCTGTTAGCTTAATATAGGGTTCTCCTCTCTCTAGGAGCTGACATTTTATTGATATTTTTAGATGAGATAACTTATCTCAAATGATCAAATGTGTCAAAATTAACAAATAAAACATCTTTTCTTTTCAAAATGTTAATGTAATATATAACAATATCTGGTGTCCATATGTCAAAAGTAATAAAATTATTAACGGGTATTTAATTATAATTTAACATTTCATACAGCCGTAGATTATGTTACCACAATACCACAATAGTTGCTGAAATTAAAATCAATAGAAGTAAAAAAAAAGATTTTTAAAAACCACATTTTTATTAGCGGACTAAAAAGAAGAAAATAATTTAAAACTTATAAGTTCAAGTACACTCTCATTTAATATGACTAAAAACGTAGGGGCGGGCGCTTATGAGGTTTACATATGAGGTTCACTCATTCTCTCGCTTATAGATCTCTCTTTTGCCTTCTAAATTAGAAATCTTTAATTTCTATACCAAACACCCGCCCCACGTTTTGAGTCATATTATATTAAAGTAATTGAAGTTATAAGTTTTAAATTATTTTCTTCTTTTTAAGTCCGCTAATAAAAACGTGGTTTTTAAAAATCTTTTTTTTTACTTTTATTTATTTTATTCTTTTTAGTCCACTTATAACAACCTGGTTTTTAAAAATATTTTTTACGTCAATGTATTTTACCAAACACCTCACAAGCGCCCGCCCATCGTTTTAAAAACATTGTGATTTGGTCACGAGGTGAGCTCACGGATGTCAACAAAAGCAGACGATAAAGATTCTTATATATAGACTATAGATAAACTAAAAAGTTCAATAATTTAATCACGGTACATTCGATCGACCTGAAATTTTGATACAATGCATTGTCATCCAAGATCTATCTGTGGTAAAATTTTCTCTAGGACCATCAGAAGTGGTTTAATTTTAGGTTGGCAGATTTGAAAAAATCTTGGACAAACCAACAAACCATGCTACAGGAACTAAAGCGAGTTAATAAAACGTGGTTAATAAAACAACCCCGTAAAAACAAAGTTTTTGACTATAAATCCCTTATAAAGGAGACATAACTAAAAGTATTGATAATTTTCAGACTGAAACCGAAATTATCTCCCCTGGCTTTAAAACTGGGGGAAGGGGGAGGGGTGTGGACATGGATGGGTGGCATCAACGCGTTAACTCAACTCCAGGTGGTTTACCTGGTTTAAACACAAGATGTGTTCACCGTGGCTGGCCTGAAGTCGAGTGACCCGTAAAATGTAAACGATGGCGACCGCTACATATAGTTTATATAGATAAACTAAAAATGCATTAATTTAATTACGGTACGTTCGATCGATCTGAAATTTTGATAAGATGCATTGTTAGGTAAGACGGGTCCGTGTGCCAAGTTTCAGCTCGATCGGATCACGGAAAGTGGGTCATTTTTTACTTTTGTTTTTCCGCCCGCCCAAGACAGAGAGACAGACAGAGAGAGATGACGACAGAACGACAGAGACGGCCGTGAAGTTAATATAAGGGTATTTAATAAAACAAACCCGTAAAAACAAAGTTTTTGACTATAAATCCCTTATATATGAGACATAACTAACAGTATTGATTATTTTCAAACATTTACAGACTGACACCGAGTGATGTCCCTTGTCTTTAATAAATGGGGGTGGGATGTGAGGGGGTGTCGGCACGACGGTCGGCGTCAAATTCAAACTCACGTGGAAGTGGAGGAAAAAAACCATAACAAACCGTGAATTTGAATTACATACGTTATATAAGGAAAAACTAAAAATGCATTAATTTAATTACGGTACGATCGATCGATCTGAAATTTTGATACGATGCATTGTTAGGTGAGTCGGGTCCGTGTGCCAAATTTCAGCTCGATCGGATCACTGGAACGGGTCATTTTTGACTTTTGTTTTTCCGCCCGCCCAGCCCATGAGATGATGAGACGGCCGCGAAGTTAATATAAGGGATTTAATAAAAACAAACCCGTAAAAACAAAGTTTTTGACTATAAATCCCTTATATATGAGACATAACTAACAGTATTGATTATTTTCAAACATTTACAGACTGAATCTGTCTTAACTCAAGTTTGCTTCATAACCCTAGGGGGGGGAGGGGTGGGTGGGAGGGGGAGAGGGGAAAAGTCTGGTCACCGATTCGCTTGACCGAGCTCAGCGTGACACGTAAAATGTAAACAAAAGCACCCCGTCGCTTCGTTGGGTCGCCTCAATGCGTCAGCTCAAACTTTCACGTGGCAAAAAAAACAATAACAAACCGTGAATTTGAATTACATACCTCATATAAGGATAAACTAAAAATGCATTAATTTAATTACGGTACGTTCGATCGATCTGAAATTTTGATACGATGCATTGTTAGGTCAGACGGGTCCGTGTGCCAAATTTCAGCTCGATCGAATCACGGGAAGTGGGTCATTTTTTGACTTTTCTTTTTCCGCCCGCCCAGCCCATGAGATGATGAGATGAGATGATGAGATGATGAGACGGCCGCGAAGTTAATATAAGGGATTTAATTTTTAAAACAAACCCGTAAAAACAAAGTTTTTGACTATAAATCCCTTATATATGAGACATAACTAACAGTATTGATTATTTTCAAACATTTACAGACTGAATCTGTCTTAACTCAAGTTTGCTTCATAACCCTAGGGGGGGGCAGGGGGTGGGAGGGGTGAGAGGGGAAAAGTCTGGTCACCGATTCGCTTGACCGAGCTCAGCGTGACACGTAAAATGTAAACAAAAGCACCCCGTCGCTTCGTTGGGTCGCCTCAATGCGTCAGCTCAAACTTTCACGTGGCAAAAAAAAACAATAACAAACCGTGAATTTGAATTACATACCTCATATAAGGATAAACTAAAAATGCATTAATTTAATTACGGTACGTTCGATCGATCTGAAATTTTGATACGATGCATTGTTAGGTTAGACGGGTCAGTGTGCCAAATTTCAGCTCGATCGAATCACGGGAAGTGGGTCATTTTTGACTTTTCTTTTTCCGCCCGCCCAGCCCATGAGATGATGAGATGATCAGACGGCCGCGAAGTTAATATAAGGGATTTAATAAAACAAACCCGTAAAAACAACGTTTTTGACTATAAATCCCTTATATATGAGACATAACTAACAGTATTGATTATTTTCAAACGCTACAAACATTGACAGACTGACACCGAGTGATGTCCCTTGTCTTTAATAAATGGGGGTGGGACGTGAGGGGGTGTCGGCACCACGGTCGGCGTCAACTCAAACTCGCGTGGAAGTGGAAGAAAAAAACAATAACAAAACGTGAATTTGAATTACATACCTCATATAAGGATAAACAAAAAAATGCATTAATTTAATTACGGTACGATCGATCGATCTGAAATTTTGATACGATGCATTGTTAGGTGAGTCGGGTCCGTGTGCCAAATTGGGTCATTTTCGACTTTTCTTTTTCCGCCCGCCCAGCCCATGAGATGATGAGACGGCCGCGAAGTTAATATAAGGGATTTAAAAAGGGAAGAAGCGCTGGGCAGGACACCTGGAAAGAATGTCAAATGATAGAGGAGTAAAGAGGGTACACCACCATAACCCCAGAGGAAAACGGTTCAAGAGAAGACCTAGGCTTAGATGGATGGATGACGTAGAAAAAGATCTACAACTGGGCATCCAATATTGGAGAAGAAAGGCGTTGACAAAGACTGAGTGGAAGGAGGTCGTGAGGCAGGCCTTATGCCCTACATGGGCTGTAGCGCCACAGGGATTGATGGATGGATGTAGATTGTGTTTCAGAAATTAGAAACTGTCTAAAATTGTAAAAGGTTGATATCTGAGAAATTAAAACTAACACATACATACACACACATTTAAAATGGTCTAATCTCAGTCATTTTAATTGACGTTTTAACAGTAAGTTAGTTGTCCATTCTTCTAGGGGCAAGCATTAAGATGAGGTCCCGTTTTTTACCATTAACGGTTATAGCTGAGAACCATAACAAAATGTAGCTTATTTGTACCTGTATCTTTATTAAAGGATTATATATTGGTTTTTATTTTTTTACATTTTGAGAGCTATTGCCAGCCGCTTGATTTGTCTTTTCATTCATGAAACTAGCAAATGCATTAATTTAATTACGGTATATTCGATCGATCTAAAATTTTGATACAATGAATTGTTAGGTGACACGAGTCAATGTGAAATATTTCAGCTTGATAGCATCACGGGAAGTGGGTCATTTTTTACTTTTGTTTTTCCGCACGACCGCGAACCAACGACAGACAGAGAGAGAGAGAGAGAGAGAGAGAGAGAGAGAGAGAGAGAGAGAGAGAGAGAGAGAGAGAGATGAGAGAGAGAGAGAGAGAGAGAGAGAGAGAGAGAGAGAGAGAGAGAGAGAGAGATGAGAGAGAGAGAGAAAGAGAGATAGACAGAGAGACAAGACGGTGAAGCTTATATAAGAGATTTTAAAATAGATTTAAAGGAAGTTATTTATAAAATTAAAATATTCATTATCTCTAGATGTAATGCTTGTGGGCAAAGGGAAACAATTCATGAAAATTTCGTCAACAGTCTAAGTTAGCTAAGTAAATCATAACAAGTTGTTAATTATAATATATTTTTTTATTCTGTTAATTTTTATTCTCAGTCTGTACT
Source organism: Ampullaceana balthica (assembly GCA_944989445.1). Taxonomy (NCBI): domain Eukaryota; kingdom Metazoa; phylum Mollusca; class Gastropoda; family Lymnaeidae; genus Ampullaceana; species Ampullaceana balthica. The sequence goes on along the minus strand of CALYLW010000152.1, from coordinate 102,205 downwards.
GTTTTGTTGTATTGCATAGCCTAGTTAACATGTTCTTGTGGAAAATACTAAAAGTGTGAAAATGATGTTTACAGTATAGAAACGGCTGGTTTCAAGCACACAAGAGTGCTAGGCGCTAAAAAGATTGCTCGAATTTTGTACATCACTAAACATTACCCTGACCTGTAGCACCCGACCCTTGCTCACTTCAGCAATCTTGTCCCTCAATTATCTGAAGCGCCTTTGTGCTGATTCCACAGCATATTTTTGCACATCCATTAAAATGTAATATCCAGTTGTAGTTTCACGTATACTCATACTGCAAGGGATACCAACTCTTCCATTACGTACATTCAGAAGTCTATACTGACAGTATGATTGAACGCGAGAAGTTGTGATGTCTTCGATAGACGGTATACTCATCCAGCGCCAGAGGACACAACAAAAGTTACTCGATTTCCTTGCAAACTGTAGCAATATGTTCACTGCAAATTAGTCTTTTCATTGCACAACTGAACTTACTGAAATAATGATACTTCAAATTGGCTTTCCTGTGATAAAAGTCATTTGGTGCTCCCATCACGCTTTGATATAGTTGAACTAAACATTTATTTGTGCGCTATTTTGTAACATGTGCAAGTTGCTGATTAATTTTATTTAGCAAACTCTTACATGTAAAGATTTATTTTGGTTTGTAAACCTGTTTTTGTGGACTCTTTCCAGAAAACATTGAATATGTTTTGTTTCAGTGTGACGCAGAAGACTGTAAATGTTCAGAATAGCAACATTATCTCTCGATATTTCGCAATTAGTTTTCAGGTCTTTTATTTCCAAAGCGGAGCATTTAACCCTCATTTATTAAATAAAATGGACTTTAGTTGACACCCGGATGCATCTACAGGTGGGAAAGGCTAGTTTGTGTAAGGGTGACGTCAGAGCGTAGACGAAGCTAACACAAGGCGAGGAAGAACTTTGAATGGTACAAAATATACAAACATTGTAATAAACAACAAAACCTATATAATTTTAAAATAAAAATAGTACATTTTAAGGTCATTGCATCCAAGACATCTTCTCAGTTGTATAAGTACCCTAGATATTTAAACATAGTATTTACATATGCGTTGTATTAAACGTTAAATTGAGAAAATTCACATTTTGGGACCATCTCCAGATTTCAAGCCTTAGTTTCATGACCACTGCACTAAATTATTTATAACAAAAAATAACTAAAATAATATAGCAGTTCCCTGCCCCAAGGCAATCACTGAATATTCACATCATATTTTATTATTCCATTTGGACATTTTAATTGCGATTTTATGAAATCATTGCCAACAACCATATTAAATCATATTTTAATAAGTGAAATATTTTACATTTAATGTTCAGTTCATTTCAACATATCACTTTTATGTTTGAAACATCAGCCCTTTCCTTTTTACAAAAAGCATTTATCACAGAATCAATGTATACTGAAATTGTCACAGGGGTGTAATGTAGTCATGTTTTGGACTATAGGTTGAATATCTAACAGCAGCACCATCAGACCCAGCCATTACATTCCTTCCATGTGGTATTGGTGGAAGTGGTGGTAACGGTCTCTGTCGATCATGGACGATATTGTCAATCTCATCCATGTTTTCACCCTCCAATGTCAGATTTGCAAAATTTGCACCATCCATTTTTTCATTGCTTGTATCATCTTCATTATTCTCGCCTGCGGTAAGATTACCTTTATTATCATAAACTTTATACAAAGGATTCTGAATGTCCATTTCTTGGGTCTCATCTCTCTTTTCATACTCATTGTCTCTTCCCAGTTCTGCAGAGTCTCCTGATGAGGGTTCGTTGATGACAACCAAGTAACCAAAAGAACCTGCACTGATGTCATCCCCTGACTTGGAATACTCAACCATTTCTTTGCTCCCCTTGTCACTGGGGTAAGGGTTGTCTGGAATGTCATCGTAGTCATTAGCTTGTGGGAGGGTTTCATAGTCATCATCGAGAATGTGACCCAGGGATGTCATAGGGGCTTGGCTTGGATGGATGTCTTTTTCTACGTCTTATAAAGAATTTAGAAAAAAATCAAAATTTCATATAATAAGGGTATAGGACATAAAAAATAGGCGAGAACATTTGCCAAACTAGTAGATCATCATTTAAAGAACTTCACTTTTTGTATCCGATGTGTTGAAGAATTTAGTTAACAGGTTCCAGAATTTGTTAGTATTATTGCTTTTTTATTTTTCAAGCTCTTTTCAAATTTAAATATTTAAAAGGCACACCTTACCAATTTCTCACACACTTCTTAGAGATAAATATAACATTTTATTAAATTAATGGTTTACTCCAATTGTGCAGCCCAGCGCAAGAGGGATATTTTCCCCCCTAATATTTGTTTTTTTTTCGTTCGTGGCTGTATGCATGCAACTGAGGGTGTCTAAGAAAAGTAGGTACACAAAAATGGGAAAAAATTTGAGCTTTTTCTTGGCAACATTAAAGGATGCCCCCTAAATAAATTAATTAAAAGTTCAAGCTGATTTAAAATAATGGCTATGTAATCAAAAGATTTAAAATAATATTAAGATGATTTTTAGTTGATTTCCAATTATCAATAGTGTAAGCCATAAATAGGACGCAATAATCTTCTGTATAGAAGGAGCGTCTGTAACAGATAGGATAATATGCTTCAAAAAGTAAAACTTACTTTACGAAAATTATTACTGTTGTCACGGTAACAATAATGATTAATCCTGATGCTCCACAGACAACACCAATTATCAGATTGGTGTAGTTAACCCCTGAATTAGTTTCAAAATACGTAGGTATACTTTGTGTTAAAATATTATATATAACATAAAGAGAACTACAGGGTGGGCAAATAAAAGAGAGAGCATCTCGTAGCATATGAGTTATTTGAAAATATAATTTAATTAATTATAACTAGCTGATTTAGTGACGGGTGAAGACTTCCTGAAAGACAGTTGTCAAAATGGGGTGGGTTTGGGCACGTGTGAGTGAATGAAAACAAGGAACTCTGGAGAGACCCGCGGCGTATCACCCGTAAAAAATGACGGAAGTGTTCAGCTGAAATCTATTTATTTTGAAAAAATGCACTTTTTTAGGGCGCCTACGGCGCCCACCTTTTTCAAAATTTCCAAATAACTTGTCTTTGTTTGATCAATACGAAATATTAAACTTCCAGAAATGTACACAAAGTATTTTATAACTTTTTACATTGTTCCCTTTTTACAAAATTAAAATATCAGCGAAAACAATGACGTCATATTTTTTTTTACATCGCATATTTAATTTGCACACCTTTTGATGCATTGGTGCAGTAATTTGGTGCGCTGCTTTCTAAAATTAGTATCTGTTGAACATACTTGCAGCTTGGTGTCTCGCAGGGTCCGACCACGAAGATAAATCAGATAATTATATATATAGATTCTTCAAGGATATGTTTTTTGCTAAATATTTATCTAATCATAAATTATATGTAAGTAAGTAAACCAGTAAACTATTTAAACTAGTATGGGTTTCGTTAAACTAAATTTGATGTGATTAAATCACATTCTACGAGATGTTCTCACTTTTATTGGCCCACCCTGTAGAACGTATTATTGCTTAATGTGTTATTTTTTTATTTTTACTTTATTTGATTGCTACAGAAGATTTAAACCTCATTGAGAAAGACGATATCAACGTTAGAACTTCACTATGAAGCTACCATGTGATATTTTAGTTGTATTGAAATTTTAAATTATAATTTCATCTTTCAAATATCCTACCTGGAGGGCCCTGTGAAGATGGATTACACTGTGGTGTGCTGTCATTTATGCAATGTGTAAACAAATATGAACCATAACCTAAGGTTTTCTTGCCTTTAGGAAAAAGAAGCATATTATGTATACAGACAAAGAACCTTATGTTAATTCAATAATAATAGTGCTAATAAACACATTTTTTTTAAAACAAGAAACTTATCTCTTAGATAAAACACAATGAATAAAAGTTGTTTAATTATTACTCTATAGATCTGTAGATTATTCCAGGAAAACTATGAATGTGTTATTCCCACTACTAATGGTAATGTCATTTAATTTGCAAGTAAAGTTAGCTTCTAATGTATTAAAAATATGAGACCTTTTTTTGTATGTGTATGTTTTAAAACATAGCCCCTAATTTCCAAACAAATGAGTATTTATAATGCCTTAGAATAAATAAATTTATTTGAATCAAAGGCTACATTAAATATCTTACATACATATTAACTGAAGTCAATGTTATAATGCAACTTTATTCTTAAGCTTTTTGATTCAACAGAATTCATATATCACCCCTTGAAACAACTTAGTTTACCCCTTAAAGATTATTTTTACTTACAAAGTTAAACACATATTAAGCCAAACCAAAAAAAAAGGTTTTGTCATTTCTTTACATTGCTTAACTTTTTATTATTGAACAAATTGCAATTAAAATAGCTGTGAAACCTTCTTAGGTGTTTTTTTTTACAAATCTTATAGCAAAATAAATAAATAAATAAGGCATACACTCAGGGCATGGAACACAGGAATTCATCTTTGTTTGGTTCTGATAAGTCCCAGGACTGCATAAAACACATGAGCCATTTGATGCCATGTAAGAGCCAGCTGGGCAGTCAACTAATAAAACAATTTTAAAATATTACATTACATGTAGTTAAAAATATAAATGTAGAAAAATAATATTTAAAATTATCACAATAAAGAGTTCTGTTTCTTTAAAGATAGTAAGAAAGGTATTTGTCATTTAATCTTAATTACATGATGCATTTATTCTCTCTCATCTGAATAAGTGACATTCGAATATGTCTTTAAAAAATAAATTTGGGAAATGATGTGTAATAAATGTAAATAAATGATCCCAAAAATCGTTAAATAACCTGACATCAACATAAATAACTTGTACTTCTTTTTCACCTTCCAATTTTAAATAATAAACCAGTTAGCTGTAGTTTACCTTCCTACTACACTATAACATTTACCACAAAAGACATTGACCAAGCCAGCCCCATCTGGACAAATTGCTGTTATAATTGCTGCAGTGGCTACACCAATATGCTGATTCTGGCCTAAGGTGACGTTGAGGATTGCTCTGGTATTGTTCACCAGTTGAAGAATATATTCTGCTCTAAGAATTTCTAAATTCCTATCAGATTCTGTAAAGAGTAAAATTGTTAAAGAAAATCTTTTTAAGTTAAAGAAACATTTTAAAAGTATATAGCATTAAAAAGAAATTTGGGGCTATTAAACAGACACCTCAAGAAGTAGTAAACTGTCTAAGAAAAGACATCTTTTAAAAAAACAACTTTTTTTGACAGCTAAAATGTTTTTGTATTACCTCAACCACACAGTGCTTGTAATCCACAAACTATTATTTATAACGAGCAACAAAGCCCGTCCAAGGACGTTCCGCCACCGCTCAGTGGCATGTTGTTGTAACTCCCCTCCAACAGCCGTCTCGACAGGCATTACATGTGCATCACGTCAAAAATACTATTCATTATAGTTAAAATAAATAACTCGTAAAAACTGAGCTATTGACTATAAACCCAATGCGCATAACTCAAAATAAAGTCTTGGAAGAAATACTGCACTACAAATAACTCGCTTTGAACGTCAGCGTAAACGTGTTCAATATGATTTGCTGTAGGAGTCATATGTGTTAGAAGGACCAATCGCTATAGATGACCGGACAGAACGGACAGAAAATTGCCTTTTATTATATAGGATAGTGATTAAAAAGTCTAGAAATAACCTAAAAAAATCAATAGTGTCGAGAAATACTCTTGAATCAAAAACAAACAATAGTGATAGCAATACGAGAACTTTCCTCGTAATAAAATTAACTGACAAATCATAGAATCAAGAAACACACTTGATATTTGCAAGAATCCTATTAGAGCCCACTCCCCTTGTTATGCCATGACATAATTTGTTCACACTTTTGAACTTTGTTAATATTATATAATCCTATGTTAGTTCTCAGATGTATTACAGTATTATTTAAAGATTCTATTAAGCATAGGTATTTGAAATTTTAGCTGTTATAGCAACAATCCAACTGATCAACCAACTTGTTGCCAGAAAATAGAATATTTCAATGTTCCTCAGTATGAGATGCCATATCAGAATAGTTTTCAAATAGGAACTGGTAACTTCAGTTTCGAAAATCGTTAGGATATTTTATATATGAATTAAATGTGAAGGTTATTTCTTTACATACTAGGGCCAGCAATTAAAATAATTAGGGCAGCGGAAATTAATGATTAATTAATCAATTAATCCTTAAAAATTTTAATTGATTAAAATTTAATTAAAATTTAAGAAAATATTTCTAAAAAAATTTTTTTCCAATTTATTAATAATTTATATTTTTTTTTACTTGCATACTTTTCCCTCGTATTATTAGTATTTATTTAGATGTACATACGTAAATAAAAAGTATTTTCTTCCTTATTTCTTGCAAAGCAGAAGGAATTTGCTGTGTTACGTCACAAAATTTGTAAGCCAATGGAATTACCGGGACATAACCGATTTTGCAAAATAATGAATCGCAACTTACAGCATCTATATATGGGTTATAAAATTATAATTAACCGAAATTAATCGATTAAAATTTCTCACGATTATCAAACAAAACTTTTTTAATCAGTATCAGCCCTCAAAATAATATATATATTTATCAAATGTATGAAATTTTAGTTGAATTTAAAATTGTACTAAGTAAAACTGGAGTCCAAGGCCAAATACACTGGCAATTTTGTTTACTTGAAGGTCATAATTTCTCCCACAAGCTAAGCAATTATTATTTTTAACTGTTACTAGATTATTTACCTGATAGTGTACTGAGGTACTTTGGAATGACAGGTATCAAGTTTATATTAGTTTCAACAGTTATTGATCCAATGATTGGGCTTGATGTTCCTAATAAAAAAACACAAATGATTTTTTTAAAATGGAAAACTTATATTAACGTTAAATATAATATTATTATGAAATAGTCAATGAAATACCAGAACTTACCAACCAATACATTAGTTGTATTTTCATAGTATTGACAAGATGAGCAGGTTATGGTGACATTTAAGGCACAAGAGTTGGTTCTGACACAATCCAACTGTTGATTAAGATTAGCAGTCAGAGCTTCAATAAGTTGATCTGTCATTGATTTACTAACATTCTCATACTGAAATGTAAGCTTCAGTATCACTTTTGAGGGTCTCTTTGTTTCTGAAAAATAATTAAATTAAATTTTCTTGAATCATATTTTTAATGCAAATTGTTGACAATAAAAGTCTTTTTTAAAAAAATAAAAAAATAAATCTTTGTCATCAATAAAAGCATGCTTTAAATAAAAAATTAATGGCACAAATTGTTTCTTATAATGTTAAGGTTGTTACATTGCAATCTCAAAGTTTAAATTTGGTTATTTTTCATGTTAATCTATGTCAAAATGGAGATTCTTATTATTTTTTTACTTTATACCAAGAATCGTTTTAATGTTAAAATTAAATTGGTACCTTTTCCAATTTAAGCTTTGTTGATATTTTAACTTACTAAATAGTTGGCCTTAATATCTTCTTTTATTTTAAAATAACTTGATGACTTAATGACTAACCTGAACAGTCTGGTAAGAAAGTTTCAGGATTTTCCTCAGTTTGGTGAGACCATTTATAGCTGGATAAAAGTCCACATCGGAAAATGTTTACAGTATCCGGCATGATAGTCAGGCCAGGTCGACATTGAATGTTGCAGGTTTCGACCGTTCCTTCTGCGTTGTCTGTACATGTTAATAACGCATGACCTGGTCTGGTTGCAAGCCTTTGACAAGCTACTCAGAACAATGTGAAATTTTAACCTGAATATTTTGTATTAGAAGGTTTTTTCTTTAGAGTTTAAATAATTAAGCAACTTTATAAGGCAAAAATTACTGCACAGTTTGTTCTAAATAATAAAAACAGTTGTGAAATACCTACCCGGACAAGCTACAGTGTTGCACTGCATGCTACCTGTAGCCAGACTGACATCACAGTCTGCTCCACCACTGCTTGCTGGGGGACTGTCACAGACACGCCTTCTTGTTGCCACGCCTCCCCCACAGGTTACACTGCATTTTGACCACTCAGACCATCCACCATAGCGCCCATCCACTTTTGCATAACAAAAATGTAATAAAACTTTCTTACATTATTTGTGTTATGCAGATATACTATGGTACAAGCAGGCTGATAATACAATTAGTATTATCATGTTAATTCATAACAAGATTTGAGATAAAATTAAATAATTTTAGCAAACATTGTACGTGTAATAGATTAAAAATTGTTTAAGAATAAACGAAACCTGGGCATTTGTATCCAAAACATCTTTGGTTGTCCACATCTGATCCTAGGCAGTTTCCACCATCTGACTTGGGTTTGTTACATTGGCGTTGTCTTGACCTCTGACCTAGTCCACAGGACACTGAACAAGCTGACCACATTCCCCAGGTGCTCCAATTACCAAAAACTGCCAACAAAACAAAACAAAAAAAATGACATATAATTCTTTAATTTTTAAAAACAATCTTTACCAAAATTTTTTTAAATATCAAATTAAATATTATCTGCTATACTATTGTAATTTATAAGAATAAAATTCAAGATCTGTATTAAGTTCTAGTTCTATTAACCTGGCTTTCGTTCATTAAGATAATGTTTTGTAAAGTTTATAATATGACTTTTCTCCTCTATACCTATGTAATTCATTTTTGCCCTACTTACCAACTGTATGATTACAAAATAAACCACTATAGCCATCAGCACACACACATGTGTAGTTCATGAAGGCAGCATTGCTGACACATGTAGCTCCATTAGCACAAACGTGACCTAAGCAATAATTTGCTTGAATGTCACATCTATCCCCTGACCAATGGGCATCACAAACACATCTGGCTCTGCCTGGCTCATCAAAACACACACCATGTTGACCACATGGGTCACCAACACAGTCATCTACCACTGGAAACACAATTTCGTGGGTTTCTTTATGGTACTTTATAATTTAAAAATTTGTGTAATTTTTTTTTACATAATAATTTAAAATTCTGCTACACATCCTATATAATAATCCTATATAATAAAAGGCTATGTTCTGTCCCGTCATCTATAGCGATTGGTCTCTCAAACACACATGACTCCTACAGCCAATCATATCAAGTTTACGCGGACGTTCAAAACGAGTTATTTTTGGTGCAGTATTTCTTCCAAGACTTTATTTTGAGTTATGCGCGTTGGGATTTATAGTCAAAAGCTCTGTTTTTATGAGTTAATAAAGTAATGGGGGTGAGACTATGAGTTATTTATTTTAACTATAATGAATAGTATTTTTGACATGATGCACATGTATGCTGGTCTAGACGGCTGTTGGAGGGGAGTCACAATATGCCTCTGAATGGTGGCGTGACGTCCATGGACGTCCATGGACGGGCTTGGTTGCTCGTAAATATTCACAACAAACATTTTGCTGCATTTTTTTCTTATGCCATAAACTTAAATGACTCTTCTTTGACCAAACAAGGCAATGCAAATAGACCTGTTATGCTCTTAAAGTCTTATGATTAAATCACTTTTTAATTCAAAATTTGCAGTATTGAGTTACTCCTATAGTAAATCACTGCATAAATAAAAACAGTGTAAAGCCATCAATATTTTTCAACTGCAAATGGTTAAACATTGAAATATTGCAGTTCATATTGTACGCCTCCTATGACTAACAAAAGTTGACTCCATTGTACATCATAACACTTTTTAGGGTTAATTGAAATTTGAAACACTTTTTTTATTACTCGAGTAATAATTTAAACTCTATTTTACAATCTGAGTAATGTTATGATGCAATGCACTGAACATTATTTGTTAATGTAATTTATATTACCGTCACAAGTACTAGGTCTTTCCATGGTTGGTTCTATCACAAGAGCCACAAGAACATTATTCTCAACCTTTTTTTGGCAAGTTGTTGTAAATTCTCTCACATCTGCTTCTAATAAATAATTAGGAGTCAGCTGAACACCACTTAAGACAATCTCTGGAACAAGGAAAAGGAAAATCATAAAATGAGGCAAAAAAAAATTCAGTTTGCTCCAATAATTTACAATCAAAGCCTTTCAAATAAAAATCTTGTCTTCAGCTGTACCAAAATGAATAGTAAAAGGAAACATGCTAAAGATATTTATAAAAACAAGCGTTAGCAAAATTCCTTAGTTTTCAACACAGTGGGTCTGTTTACTAAGCAATCAATTATAGTCACAGCATTTGAAGGAATTACATTTGAAACATTTATCTCTAAAGGGGCTGTGATCGTCTATGCATTCCCTTCACAAAATTGCCAGTGTGGATGGACGCAGGAGGAAGTCTTTTGGTGTGCGCTCTTTTGAATCAGTGGCACCAAAATTGTGGATCAGTCTTCCAAATTTTTTAAAATAATGTTAAAACAAAGATCAAATTGAAGAAAAATTTGAAGAATTTTCTAAATTTTATAGAGTTTTTAAAAATAAATGGGCAAAAAGGATGTTAGCCTAGCATGGATAGTATTAGTGCTTTATTATAGAATAAAGCATCAATCATTCATAGGAGAAAGCATTCATTCATTATAGGGGTGTACTGGGATTTGGCTCAAGCTCCTGCTAATCTGAAATTTGGCCATTTTTAGAAATCTGGCTCCGGCTGGATTTCAAAAATTTGAATCTGGTATACCCTTAATTCATTCATGAATTAGGGCAGATTATGCACTTATTTAATATCTATTTTTAACACAATTTTTCTTTCTTTTAGAATAAATTGTAGACAAGTGTGGCATATACTCACTATTTGTAATAAAGTTGATTGCATTGCCCTCAAATTTCAAAATGAAAGTCTTTTTCCACAGTTCCGAGACCCAGAGACCTTTCACATTGTCTTTAGGTTCTCCATTGATGTACATAGTCACATTTTCATTTAGAAAAGTCAGAGCTACATGATACCATTTTCTTTGTAGCAAAAATATATTAAAAAGAAACTTATACAAGAAGCTAAATAGATCATTTCTCAGGCCTTAACATTTTCATTTATTTTTTTCATCAGTTAGAAAAGCCTCCGCCAGAATTATATTTTTTGCTTCTTTACTATGTTTCCTTTAAATAATTTTGTATGCTAAAATGTTTCATCTTTATATTTAGTAATCAGTGTTTAGAGTTGTAGACAGTTAATTTGAACTTTTGACAAATATTATATGACGTAGATACAGAAATATAAAATAACTTTTACAAATTCTATTAACAAGTCCATTCATTTTAACAAATCAGATTATTTAAAATATTATTACACTTTTAAAATTCCAACGAAATTGCTTAGTAATTATCATATTAGTATAATGTACTAAATCACATATGCCATTTATTGACAACACACTGTTTTTCCAACATATTGGTTTATTTTCTCTATACCATACCTTATTGGTGTCTTGTCTGTGGTTTCCACTGGAAGAATATATACGCCAACGGCATCAAGGCTGAGGAAAGCAGATCCAATCATTGGTTTGAGGGAGAATTTTAAAATCGTGTTGGGAACCAATGACCTGACATATATCCATGTCAACATGGTTAGTGAGTTTGGTTTGAATTCATACATGGCAATAAAAGGATAGCTCATGTTAAGTATTATTGGCAAGTCAAAGGCTAGAGAGGAAAAGAAAAAAAAATTAGCATTAGGATTTTATTGATCACATCATAGAAAATTCTGCATCAACATTTTTTAATAAAATCATAACCAAAAGAAACAAATATTCTCTAATGAATCATGACTTACACAACCATAATTTGGTTTATATGCAAATAAAAAAAACTCTAATATCTATAATTTTATTTCAAGGCTGAAAAGGTGCTTGAAGGCAAGGATACTATCAAATATTTAAATATTTTTTTATCTAAGGAAATAATGAAAAATATATTATGATTAAACTGGACACATACCTTCACATTCATCTTCCTTTTCTGCTCCTCTGATAACAGTGGACATGCCATAGGGGCAGATATCACAGGATGTATTACCGAAATTTGATTGGTAGGTTCCCTTGAGGCATGGCTGACAGGGTTGTCTTCCATTAGTTGAGTTTTGTCCAGGATGGCAAAGATCTAATAAAAATGAATTAATTATGTCATACTTTAGAAATTACACCAGTACATTTAAATTTGTTGGCAATATTTTAAGCTTTGTAAGGCATTTGAAAATGTATATAATTATCTGAAAGCTTTACATTGTTATTGTGAATTCGGTTATGGACCTAACATGTTTAAAGAAATCTATACATAACATAATACTATTTAATAATAAACGTAACTTTTTATCTAAGTATCAAAAATAAGATTCTTTGAGGAATTGAATATATTAAAAATAATTTTTATTTACCTTGACAATATGGCCCAAAGCTCCCTGGCCATGTCCATTGTGCCACATCACTATTGCTCGATACCCATACACATGTTATGTTCTTAGCACCCATCACAGATGATCCATTAATACAAGAGGCTTCACATACAGCACCCACCATGTAGCCATCAGAGCAATTATAATGTATATTTTTTTCAATGTTATCAACACCATTGGGATTCTTGCACAAATAATCTAAAATTGAATGTTCAAAGCTTTGTCAATTTAAAAAAAAATAATAATGGGTTTGGACTGGAAATATTCTGCAATGCAAGAACTTTAACGAGTTAATTCTACTAGCAAACATTTAAATTTGTGTTTATTTTTTTAATCTAAATATTTTTTTAAGTGTGTAATTTTTATTTTAAAAAATATATAACATTTGTTATTTCTTTCAAATGAAAGTTGAATGTCAATTATTATTTTATAAAGGTGTTCAATCATCTCAAAATATTTGAAACAATATTTTAAAATGTCTTCATTCTTTCTACAAACACATTGTTCACTGCATTATATGTCTTAGATGGGTGTTGTTCATTACCCAAGCAATAAGTACAACTGAAAACATATATGTATATAATTATTATCTTATGATACCCTTATAATTTTTGTGCAATTTAAAATCAACATGAGTCATCCAAACAAAAATATTCCAAAATGTATTTCTGCTTTTTTTAAAGAAATACATACCTCATTCTTAAAAACCAACATATAAACCACAAATTTCATCCTCTTGACCAGTTATATTGTCCCCTTGTATTCATGTTATTTCTTTTACTAGTTACACAAATGGATTTTAATAGCCTTAATTGACAAGAGTGTTTAATACTTGTCATGTTTTACTATTTCTTACATTGCACAGTAACATTAAACTGACAAGTTGCATTATTGCCACTTGAATCAGTGGCTGTGATTGTTACAACTGTTTTGCCAACAGGAAAAGCTGAAGATGGGGATGGTACTCCAGTGAAAGTGATCCTGTCACCAGAATTATCTTCTGCTATTGGCATCGTATAATTGATGTAAGTTGGTCTACCCAGACCAGTGGCATAACGCTCCAAATCATCAGGGCAACCTTTTGGAAAAACTGGTGCAGTAATGTCTGTTGAAAAAATAATGTAAGTATGCCTTACATGAATAATTTTAAGAATTAAATGATTACTAATATTTTTTTTTAAATATAATTAAAACCATCCAAATATTTGTACACATTGTATAATCATGGCATCGCTTCAGCCTTTCTTTTGCCAATCATGAACATTACTATTTCAATATATTCTTAACCTTTTATGACATCCACCTTGCTGCCTTCAAATTTGTAACAGATAACATTAATCTCAATTTAAAAAATTAGTTTTAAAAATCTGATTTTAAACCACATGTTAGTTCTACAATGTCTAAGTTCGCTTGATGATGTTATCTTTCATTGTTTTGTTTTTATCTCATGGTCGCTGTACTTCAAATCAGTTATTGACTTCCTGATATTAACTATTCACAGCCATTCTCAGATTGGCCATAAATTTTGAGAATTTAAGCTGAAATTTAAAAAAAACAAAAAAACTATGCAAGACCTTTAAATGTTTTTCGCCCATTTCCTGTGATGCAATCAAAATATTTTTAAAAATATAGTTACAATTGTTAGAATAATGTCTTGCATTAAAAAATGTTAAGAGTAGTTAACATAATGGGAACTAATACATTTCAGTAGACAGTTGTTCTGTATGTTTAAAGTATACAGGACTATCCTAGCAAACTAATAAATATTTTCTTCACAGATTCCTAATCAATACAAAAACTTTCTGATTAAGAAAGTTATCGCTTTTTCTGAAAATAATACCTAAGCTACACAACAATATACCAGACAATAAAAGAACAGATAAACTAGTAAATGTGTTGGGTCTAATATACAGAGAGAAAAAAACTACATCCCTCAACACTTCAAAATAAATTATCAGAGGAAACAAATATCAACAACAAATGGTTGGAGAATGTTTTTTTCAGATGCTTTTCTCATACTTTAAGCAACTTATAAACTAACTCAAAAGATATGAATAGATCATTAGCTCTACATTGTATACAAAACACATATAACCTAATTGCCTACTTAACATCTTAAAAGCAGAAAAAAACATCTCTCTGCCCTACCGCAAACATCCAAATGAAACATTAGTGAAGTATTTTTCCCTGCCTAGCATTTCAAGACTTATGCCTGATCTACTTACAAAAAATACCAGACTACAAATATCCTATTTAACAGAGAATAGAGTTGGTAAATTTTCTACAATGAATGCAGATTAAAGGGCAAAAGCCAAAGTGGCCAGTTGATCATGATGTATTGTTGCTTTCAGTCATTATTAGTAAATACCCTTCTTACCTCTTTGCTTTTTTCCTATCTTGATAATTGTTTTATTTTTAACCTTTTCATTCTTTATATTTAATATCAATGAGTATAATAAATTGTGCCATCTTACTTTTATGCTGGTAATTTTTTTAATTTTTACCCAGTAATTATGAAGCTTTCAGGTGAATAATAATAGCAGCTAATAATTGTCATTTCCTAATTTCAAGAAGCTTTTCATACCTAAACAAGATCCAGATTTAGACCATGTCATGTCCGAGTTACACGTGATACTAATGGGAAGTTGAGTTTCAAAACCTGGGTCACACTGAAGATTGCAAATGGCATTAATTTGTTGCCCATTTTCACAAATGTAGTGACCGCGTGAAGGTGGAAGTGGAGTGGGGCACTTTGCTGAGATTAGAGCAAAATATTTGATATTAAAGTAAAAACAATAACTGGTAATAAAAACTATACACATCAGCTAAAGTACTTAATTTTTTTTTAATGATTTAAAACAAACAACAGTTTTACCAATAAACAGAATCTGGAAATTTTTTTAAAAGATTTTCAAATTAAGTTAAAATATGTTAATTAAATTTTATTAAATATTTCTATTTGTTATTGAATATTGATTTTGTTTCACAAATAATGTTTGCATATAGCCCACCAACTATTTAAACAAGACAATCTTTTCCATTTCTTTTCATATGCCCAGAGTGCTCTGAGCTGACTTTGGTACCATTATTTAATACATCTCACAGTGGAAAATCTTACGTATACAAATGGTGTTATTGCTGCTCCATGAGTTATTGCCTTGACACGTCACCAGTGAATCTCCCTGGAGCTCAAAGTTGACAGAACATGTAATGCTACAAACAGATCCAAACAATGTACCATCTGAGCAGGAAACTACAGAGTTTTCTGGTGTATGAACCGGTGGGCAGCTCTGTACTGCATACATCACACAAAGAGATTACAGAATTGTTAAATTTTAAATATTTGTGAAAATTATGCATACTTAAAATTTTTAAAAATATTCATAATATTTCATTTTAGAAAAAAAAACTTCAAGTGTAAAGTACCTACTCAGACAGCGGCCAGAAGATGACCATGCTTTGTTAGATTGACACTTGATCATTTCCACTCCACTCACGGCATAACCCATGTCACAGGAGACAAAACAAGATGAATCAAAGGAGTAATCCAAACTGCTACAAACAAACACACCATGCTCCAAAGTTGATGGTGCTCCACAAGAGACAGCTGTACAAGAAAAAATATGTGCATTTTTTTTTGTGGTAGAAAAAACTTGATCTCATTGCTCAACACACTAAGATGTCTTTGGGGCATTGTATTTATGTCTGTTGCATCCCTAATGGAGAATGTTGGATAGTTATTTCAGCAAAACTATATTTAATGTCTAAAAGAAATATTTATTGTTCTAAAATGAAATTACTACATTAAATGTACAATAGTAAGTTCGAAAGGGTTCATGATTCAACGTATTCACCCCTTCCCCCTTGCCCACACTTGTCTGCATGAGGTTTAGTACTTTAACCCCCCCCACACACACACACACCACGCCAATGGCTACATGCATCCATCTATGACACTATAAAGAGTGAAATTCCAGTATTTATACTACAATGTACATATAATAGAGCTAAAGTGAGTCACTAGATGAGCCTGATAGATAAAATAAAATTAGTAATGTTGCAAGATCCTTGTCTCTCTTCTTTCCCGACTTAGGATGTCATTTATTAAACCACATGTAATACCACACAATTACATACATATCTCAGATTATACACATGGCAGGATAAGTTGAACTTAATCTTCAAAATAGACAAAATAATTTCTAGCTATTTCAAAACTATTTTCATTGTCTTATTACCAAAGACCTAAGGGACTCTCACCTTTACAACTTGGTTTGAGATTACTCCAGGTTTCATTTTTCAAACACTCGGCAACAGCTGATCCCACCAGCTCGAAGCCTACTATACAGGTATATGAGCATTTACTACCATAAATGTTGGAGTTCTGCAGCTGGTCACATGACACCGCCCCATTGTAGAGATAAGTCAATTCAAATGGACATCTTAAAACTGGTTTGACCAAAGAAAATAGTTAGGCTTATTATACTTACATTTTGTGTAGTGCAAGAATCATATCCTTAATATTTTTAACTATTTCATTTTCTATTCGTGATATCTTTGTATGGGACTTTGTTCTCAATTTTCTGTTGTCACATTTGACTAAAAATGGCTTTTTATTGAATGATTTTGTCGAAAATAGTTTAAATGTTATTTCTTGTTGTCGGCCAAAGCTTTTTTCATAAAGACTATTAAATTATCACAATGTCAAAACTTTGATTTAAAAATTTAATAAATATAATAAAATGGGTACGCTATATTACATTTTTATTTTTTTTAAATCATTGAAATAGTTAAATATAAGAATATATTATAATTTCAATCAGCATTGGCAGTTATATATGTTTTGTTATGAATTTTGCTGATTAATTGATTCATCAAATATTTTTATGCTCTCATTATTAGGTAATTTCAATTCCGTTCCATAGTGAAAAGGGAGACGAATTTATGTCAATATAAATCAGTCATCAGGATTATCGGACATATCAAGCCTTGAAAGTCTACTATTGTTTTTTTCTTCTACAATTCTTAAAACAATAAAGAAAATTAATAAAAAGAACCATCAATTGATAACAAATACTAACCAATGACAGTGAAGTTTACGGAACAAACGGCACTTTGTCCCTTTGAATCAAAGGCCACAAAGCCCACAACATGACTTCCAACTGAGTGGTCGGAACCCGGGTCTTGCCCCTGAATTTGGATTGTTCTGTAAGATTCAACAATAATCACAACCTCCCCCGGCATTAAAACAAATCAATTTTAATATGTCTTTAAATTTCTTTAATTTTAAATTCGATTTAAGATATAACTTTTTTAAAAACTAAGCAAGCTTACAAATTACAATTTCAACATTGAATGATCACATTGTATATATAATAATATTAGCGTCTATTAATCAAATCAGTAAGTATAGTGAAAATTATTTATGATACTAAATTTGCTAATAAATTATTTACGGAATAACACCATCCTCCTCATCATAAGCCTTCGCCTTTTCCCAAGATATCTTCGCAGTGACCTTTCCCTTGTCGGCGTAGTAAGTATCGCCAATTATGGGGCAGGTTATTAAAGGAGGTGAGTCTGATAGGAAAAATCACACAAACACATTAAATACTACGATTGTATAATTTAAACAATAATACTACAGAATAAAGAGGAAGATTTCATGTTCCAATAGACCTAATAAAATTCTCACAAATATGGTTTAAGCTCCGGGTGTTCAAGATTTTACGACTTCTACACATTGGAACAATAATCTCACTCTTAGAGCTTCCTTTCTACAGCATGCACATTAACAGCCACCCACCCCTAGAGTTTCCTTGCTAAAGTATTCGCGTAAACAGGCCCCGCCACCGTTAACCTCGTTCATTTTAGATCAAAATAGGAGGCAGTTAATATTCTATAAATGATTAAGTGTGATAGTGTGCACCCCCACAGTGCACACACACACAGCGCCGCACCATGTGCATCGCACCGAGATGCACTAGGTGGTATGTTATAAGAAAGGATGTAGAGAAAAGTGACAGTTGAAATATGCAAAGGACAGGGTGAACGTGGTAATGAAAGACAGCTGTTGCATTGTTTAAAATAGACACTGTTATAAAGAGTTTGTAACTGCTTCAGTCCCTAATTTGTAAACCTGTTTCAAAGTTAAGCCTACACACGGCTACAGATTTTGGCGCTGCGAGCAGGGTTTTAAATGTGAGGATAGCGGTTAAAACAACAGTATCAAGACAATAAATATAGAATGGAACAACAAGCAGAGCAAGTACAATTTATTCGTCTGCCGAAGTTCACGGGTGACAGCGGGGCAGAGCAATGCGTAATGTAGGTCCGACTCCTTTTACAGTTTCAGCCCATGTCCCCAGCTGTAGCGGTCACATGGATCCTGGGTGCATAAGAGGGGCGTGCCCGTCTTGATGTACTGGATCGTACGCCTGAGGAAATCAACACCCCAGAAAAACTGCTGCGCATCATAGTGCAGAACTGTGGTGAACAGCGGGATGCCACCACCCTTACCGCTGCCTTCTACCGACGGCAACGGGGCCTGGCAGAGACAGTAGATGACTACGCTGCGGCATTGTGCAATCTGTACCAACTGGCGAACTCGGCCCGACCAGACATCCTGGCGGACGACATGCTGAGAGATGTCTTTATTCAAAGTCTTCAGCCAGCCGCTCTACATCGTGACGTAAGAGCATGTGTCAGATTTCACGCTGGTATCTCTTACGAAGATGTCCGGAAGGAGGCCCAGCGATGGATGAGGGAGGACCTCACCAATGTTGCCGCCACTGCCCAGCTCCTAGCAGCACCGGCACCCGACCTAACTCAGCTGACGAGTCAACTACTTGCGTACATAGATCAGCATGGTGCAGATCTCTGGGGAATGTTCCAGCCATCTACAAAACAAACCAGAGATAATCCTGATTCCAGGCAAGCTGATTCTCCATCATCACCCAGAAATCACAAGCGGAAATTCCGTCACCAAACAACAATATGTCCTTGGTGTAATAGAAAAGGCCACGTCGAGGTTGACTGCCGTGCCAAAATGAAGTACGTCTCCCACCACAATGGTACACATCAATTCGTCACAACCCCAGGTTTACCTGGTAACAAGGGAAAAGAGGCTCGAGGGTCTGAGAGGTTCACTCCAGCCCAACAAATCGCAACGTCACGCTCCATGAAAACGTCCCCGTGTTCACAGCACAAAGAAAACAGGGACATAAGGACCAGCTGTGACATCGATTATCAGCAACACACTGCAAAGAAGCAGCGTTGTGTGGCGAAAACCTTGTCACCTCGCCCACTGAGGGACAGTAACAACATGGTCTGTGGGTCGAATGAGATGTCGTCTCGTCAATGGAGGGCCAGTAAAAACATTGATCGCCGAGGCAAATTCACATAATGGCCCGTCAAGCGCGGTAATACCTTTAACCATATTAAATCTAAAAGTGGAGATCGAGTTCCAGATACCCCACTACACAGCAAGGCGATATACCATAAAGATCATGTCTGTCAGCGGCAATTTCTTTTAGCAGACAGACGCAAATCACAATGTGTGCCCATGACGTCAGATGTCTCCAGTAAAGTATTTAAAGAGAGCAAACAAACAAAACATTCTCTCAAAGGTCATGTCCATCCTATGACAGAATAATGCAGGCCTGAGAAGCACCACTCAAAGTCCAAGACAACCGTCGAAAGC
Organism: Ampullaceana balthica; assembly: GCA_944989445.1. Classification (NCBI taxonomy): domain Eukaryota; kingdom Metazoa; phylum Mollusca; class Gastropoda; family Lymnaeidae; genus Ampullaceana; species Ampullaceana balthica. Next base: position 82,031 of record CALYLW010000152.1, on the reverse strand, counting down.
TATACACAGACAGAGAGCATGTGTTCAGAGAGCCTGTCACGGCCGAACGGAGTCAAGGCAGGGAGGACCTGTGTCACGTATCCATAGGTCAAACGGGTGTGCTCATAAAACACCATGACCACACGCCCAAGCACACGCAGACTCATCACTTCAGCAACAAGCCAGCAGGCACGGCGCCCACAGAATACCTCGGCCATGACAGGGATCACGCAAGAGCTGGACAGGTCACGGCCGGGATAAGGCAACCTCCGCAAGCCAGGCCAAGAAGGTCCCTTATGCTGCAGTCCTGAAACCGTGACGATGAGGATACAGGGTGATGCAGAAACAAGCATACCACTCGGCTAAACATTTACAATGAACAATGTCGATAACACCCAAAAGGGTCCTTACTATTGACCGTTGTTGATTGTATGTTTAAGTATGACAATTATGTTCTTGCTCAACAATTAACTTTAGTTAGCATTTATTATATGAATGTGATAGTCTACACACCCACTGCGCGCCGCACCATGTGCTCCGCACTATAGGTCATTTGTATATTACACCAGCGAGGGCGCTGGGATTCAACGGCCTGGGGTGAATGTGCACCGCACCGAGATGCACTAGGTGGTATGATAGAAGAAAGGGTGTAGAGAAAAGTGACAGTTGGATGTGCAAAGGAAGAGTGAACGTGGTAATGAAAGACAGCTGTTCCATTGTTTAAAATCAACACTGTTATAAAGAGTTTGTAGCTGCATTAGTCCCACATTTGTAAACCCGTTTCAAAGTTAAGCCTCCACACGGCTATATAAGAGTTTTTTTTTAAAGCACTGATGCATTTTTTTTAGCTGTAGTGCCACCAGAGTTATAGTAAGGATCATATAATATATATTTACGCTCAATTATGTAGCCTAACGCTAAGGGATATCACTCTGCTTTTTTTTAAAAAAATGTGTGTTGTAAGCAGTGCTGATTGACTCAAATAGTTATTTTTTGGTGCATTAATTTGGTGCGCTGCTTTCTAAAATTAGTTTAAAAATCGTGTGGTGATTAGTACTGTAAAAATTATTATATAAATACTTTGTTTAATTTTCAGGAATATTTCGTATTTATCATACAAGGATAAGTTACTTGGGCTTTTGACCAAAAAAAAAGTGGGTGCCCTAGGCGCCCTACAACCTCTATTTTAAATTACTTTGTGTACATTTAAGGTAGTTTAATATTACGTATCTATCATACAAGGAAAAGTTTGTTGGGCTTTTGAAAAAAGTGAGCGCCGTAGGCGCCCTAAATAAAATTGGGCGCCGCAGCACAACCTATATTTTATACATACTTTGTGTACATTTCAGGAATATTTCGTATTTATCATACAAGGATAAGTTACTTGGGCTTTTGACATAAAATTTTTTTTAAAATAAAATTAAAAAAAAACTATTATAAAATACTTTGTGTACATTTAAGAAAGTTTAATATTACGTATTTATCATACAAGGACAAGTTAGCTGGGCTTTTGAAAAAGGTGGGCGCCATAGGCGCCCTTAAAAATAAGGGGGCGCCGCAGGCGCCACGGCGCCGCAGCACAAACTAGTATATAATATATGGCGCCCGGGGACGAACTATCAAGTGAGAACTCCCCAACTCACCCCACACTCTACCTTTAATCAGATTTGTATGTAACATTAATTCATTAATATTTGAAGATAGCAAATGTTTGAACAAACGCGGTGGTCGAGTGGCAGTGCACTGGACTGTCGTACGGGTTCGAATCCGTGTGAAGGCAAGGGTTTGTTCCCGGGGCCTAGGGCTTCCCTGAGTCACCCCACTCCGAATGGGTACCTAACACTACATGTAGTTAGGCGGCTGGGTAATGCGTGGAACCCACAAAGTCGTGGCCTGTGAATGCTGCATCACTTGCCAACAGATCATCTGTCATGGTCTGTGGACGCAACTATCTTCTGCATAGAAGGAGCGTCTGTATAGATAAGATAAGAAGATCTTTTAAACAACATCATAAAATATTCTCACTCTTTTATTATCATGAAATGTTACATTCCATATTGTTCACCGGAAACTGTTTTCTACTTTATATCTTGAAGTAGCCTGTTCGTTTTTTTTTGCTTTTTAAAAAAATCTCAGCGTTATAGAAAAACAGTGCAGGAACAATTGTCAGGGTAGTAAATGTGTTTCTTAAGCTATATATATTTATTTACTTCCTTCTAACGATATTCGAAACGGCACTTGATATTGGAGCAGGAACTATTCACACGCAACACCAGAATGGTGTACAGAGTTCTCAAACCTGAGACTCCAGACCATCCTAAATCTGTTATTGGCAGTTCGTTTGAGATGACCGCTCGCTTTATTCTTGAAACCCTTTGGCCGTCAGCGTTGGCAAAGTCTTCGATCCCTAAAAAAGAAAGGGGAAAAAAGATAGAAGTTATTTAGGTGGCTATATAATAAAGCCATTGCACGTCAAAGTTAGATAGAGCTCATAAATCAATGGATGACGTAAAAGATTTATTACAACTATACATGAGCAGTGCTCAATAAAAAATACATTATTTGTGAAAAATAACCCTGTTTTAATTGCGTAATAAAAGATCCGTTTACAACTTTGAAATGCCGTGATAATATATTTGGTATATATGGATATAGCGATGCTGGTTTACTTGATTTACATAGACGTTTCACTTTCTTGACTACTTTTTCATGACAGTCGACTTTTAAAGAATTACCTCATGAGCAGGTAATCTAAATTAACCTGACAAGACACAAGTAAATGCTTCCTTTCATTCGGGGGAAAGGCTTGGGTGAGTGCCATGAAGTTAATACATTTTCCCCTCCCCCCTCCCCAACTCTCCCAAAAATGCATGCAGCTATTAAAATTGCCAGCCTTTTCATAAGAAGACAACTGCTACCTTGGGCAACCCATCTTTTCGGCACTCCTCCATTTCAAGGTCAATACTAAATTAACATTCGTGAGTGCGACTTAATTAACTTTTTTATCCGGAACATGGACGTACCACTGAATATATAAAACCTTGACATTCCACCAACCCGGATATAGAATTGTGATACTGTCGGGTTAACAAAATAAGATGACGTTACAAAGTCCAGGACAAAGGTTTATGTGTTGGAGTTAAATAATGGAGCAGGATTGTTGCATTGTTTTATAAAAAATTATCGGAAGACACACGATACTTTAAGTGTTTACGAAGTGCATGTAATGGCGTTCAGGTGGAGAAGAATACTCCTGGAGACTGCATACTTGCGTTTTACAGTGGCGTAGCTAGAGCTCGAGCCACCAAGGGGGGACAGGGAGATCTTTGGCGCCCCCTTCTGTCCGTCTACGAAAGACGATAGCTTTATCTTTATTTTTTGCCGCTCTTGGTGTGGCTGATGAGACCAATCCTTGAGTGGCAGTCTCTTCTGCATGTCACATACTCGAATGCGGTGGGGCAGTGTTGCCTGGCCTTCCTCCTCGCTCTTCTTTCAACCGTATCTGCCCTGGTTTGTTCCTCGGCCTTTAGTAATCCTTCTTTCAGTATAGCCCGCCACGTTGAACTATCCTCTGCCAGGTTTTCTCAATTTTGTATGTCGATGTTGGCTGCTTTCATGTCTCTTCAGCATATATCTGTGTATTTGAGACGTGGCCGACCAAACGACCTTTTCCATGTCGCCAGCTCGCTGTATAGCACATCCTTAGGTATGCGACCAGTTTGCATTCTCTTGACGTGTCCAGGCCATCGGAAACGTCTTTGACTTAATATGGCAGGAATGCTGCTCATGATTGCTCGTGCCAGGACCTCCATGGTGGGGACTTTGAATGTATATGGTGCCATTTTAAGCGGGCCTACTGTGAAGGGATAATTGTGTTTACCAGTATACACTTTCTCCATCACAGCATTAAACCTTTCTAGCCTCACCGTTCAGATTAAATAGAAAATATATGTTCCAGAAACACTTAAATAATGTATTTAATCGTAATTTACTTTGTTAGATTATGAAACCTTTGGAGGACTAGTCTGAACAATTTTTATTTGAATCAGTTTTATTTAAAACAGCAACCACGAGGATGAAACCAAGACACTATATTTGAGATCATCAATGCTAACAAAGGGAACACTATACAGTCAGTAACGTCCTTGCCTCAATAGACGTATAGAGTTACCATGAGGAACAGAAATTGAAAACAATGTCAGTCATCTTTAAGCTTACCTGTGCCTTCCCATCGTCCCTTGCGACACGTGACCCAAGCGGATGCAGATGTGCTTGATTCTATCGCACAAACCGTCCCCTCCTGAACAAAGGACCACTCCTGGGCATAGGACCACTCACTCCATATACCAGTAGCATTATCAGCGGACTGGCATGTGTGGGAGTCTATGGTTGGTAGCAGCTGGCATCCCTGCTTCTGTTAGAAAACATTGTGGAAAAGGCGTCTTTAAATAATTTTGAGCAACATGTAATTCACTATTATAACAAATTGTTACAATTAACAATAATTATTGGTAATTCTTATTCTATATATATATATATATATATATATATATATATATATATATATATATATATATATATATATATATATATATATATATTATATGATGTCCCACTCGTCCCTTCTGTTCCCGAACCCTCCGTGCAAGGATCGGCCTCATCAGCCATCTGCGCACGCACAGACAACCCTCGGACGACTAGATTTGTCCTCGTCGTATCGACGGACGAACGAATATATATATATATATATATATATATATATATATATATATATATATATATATATATATATATATATAATTATTTTTTTTACATTGGATTTTTTGATAAGGTGGGGCAAGAGGAGCTGATGTTTTCAAACAAGTAGTTGAAGTTACAGGCCACTGTTAAGGCTCGGTGTAATCATTGCGGTAATTGTCATTGTTACTGCATTAAAATATTCAGCTTTCAAAATAAGAGGATCATATAAAATCTGAAAGTTTCTTTTTATTTTAAAACTCCGACTGATGTTGAACAAAAATCGTTTGCCTACATCTAAATCGAATGGTTTTCAAAGCTTTCGTTTCAACAACGAAATGAGTTCGCAATTTTGGCCATTCAAAACTATAATTATTCCTAGGAAATGAAAACCGACTATTATTAAATGAAACAAAAAATTATAAAAAATACTTACTTGTGATGTGGAGGCCGGTTTAATTTTTCTTTACGTTTATTAATGAATGAAATGTAAATCTTGCAATGCATAGCTTTGGAAAATTCTCCAATAATTCCAAGACATGTATCTCTCTCGAGTCTCAAAATTTCTTTTTAATTTTTTTTTATTTTTCATTTGTCTTTTTTTTAATAGTCTTTTTACACTAAAGTTTAGGATACAGACAAACAATTATTTCTTCGTATTCGTTTTTTTTTCATGAATAATCTTTTGGACTGGGAAGGCCGATCCCGTAGTACAGGCAAAGTATGAGAACTGTTTAGTTACAAGTTACAGTCTTATATTAGCAGAATTAGCTGCTAGCAATCATTTTATTTAAGGGACGTTGGCTGGATAGGGCCCCAGTTTGAATTGCAGCCAGGGGCCCCGTACAGTCTTAATCCGTTCTTGGTTTGTTTGAACACTTGCTTGATTGCTTGTCGAAAAAACGTTGAATCGATTTTAACCCATTTCCTCGTAAGCTAGCGAGCTGAAATTTTGCAGGCAGTTTTGTGCCGATGATAAAAACGATGTATCAAAATTTCAGATCGATCGCATATACTGTAACTAAATTATTGAATTTTTAGATTATTTCATTTATCTCTATGAATCATGTTAAATTGTTTTGCTATAGTGTCGCGGTGTGTATTATATTATATTAAACAACCTTTCCTGTCGCGCAATAAGGTGTGTATTTTATTGACAATACTTTTTATAAACATATTCCTGATCGGTGCGCATTATATAAACATGTTTTACGACACATAACTACAATTTTGTAATTTTTGGATTGTCGTGCGCTCCGTATTATAATGAACATTCTTTTATTTATGTCTCGTACATAAAGGATTTATAGTCAAAAACTTGTTTTTTCATGGTATTTTAAATTGAAAATGAGCTCAATGGGAACATTTCTTGAGCACATTTAAAAGATAATTCAATCTTTAAAATACACCAACAAATATATAAAAAATATGTAAAATCAAGGTAAGGTTAGAAATACAAATGTACGGTATACTTCTATACACACACACGGAGGGTTCTGGGTAAAGCTACGTCATTATCTGCCATATTATCAGCCAACCGCCAAATGGGGTCACGACCCAGAGTTTGGGAACACCCGTTTGGCGGTTTAGGATTAGTTCATTTTCCCCTACACCCGAGAGGTAATTGAAACCATTGAAAACAAGCATGGGTAACAACGCCCTACATTCTGCAATAAATTTTTTAAATAAAGAAGTGTTTATTACTGTTGTTTAGTCATTACACAAAATGTGTGTTTATTGCGCTGTCATGTTGTGTATCTAAATGCCATGCTGTAACACAATTAAAGAAAACATGAAAAAAATCTGCCTAGCACAAGGGTTCGGCAACCTACTGCTCGCGAGCCGCATGTGTCTCTTTCGATTTCAAGATGCGGCTCTCCAGTTCCATGGGCAAATATTTATAATTATTTAATTTTATTCTCAAAACTCATGTTATTGGCTCTATAAACACTGGGAGATTTTGTAAGTTGTAACTTTTGGCTCTTTCATCTCAAAAGGTCGCCGACCCCTGGCCTAGCACCTACATCAACAAACTACGCATGGGCTAAACTAAAAGCACAGCTGGATAGTTTTATTTAAAAACTAAAAAAATATTTTTAAAAACCTGCTTTAACTAACTTTTTCCTCTCTTCAATGTCCATTCTGAGAGTAACCGTGTCAGAGTGTAAACGTGTCAGATAAACATGCCAAACACCTTGATCAATCAGACACTCAAAACAGAACTATTGAAATTGGGCAAAAAAATAAAATATCTTATCCTCCAATGGATCCCTGGACATGTGGAACTTGAAGGATCTCTTTGACAAAAACTGGAGGCAGACAAAACCAGGCAGACCCATCTCTACACCACGAAGAAATCAAGGCTATTCTCAAAAGAAGTGAATCTGAAAGATGGTCCGAGCTCAAAGAAAACCACCCAAAAAGTGATGCATGCTTCAAACTCCCCCCGCCAATCACAAAACATCATTTTCAGGCTAAGGGTGGGTCACAACAAACTTAGGCAGCACATGTTCTGCAAACTTCGAATTGGAAAAAGCGAAATGTTCCCCTGCGGGACAGCTGCGGAAAATGCGGAAGATGTTCTCCAAAACTGCCCCCTGTACCATCATATCCGGAAAGACATATGGCCACAGGAAGCTACCCTCGATGACAAACTCTATGGTGGACTGGAAAAACTGAAAGACACAGCGCAGTTCATCACAAATATAGGACTTGCTGTCTAAAATCATCTTTTAAAAGATTTGAGAACGAAGAAGAAGAAGAAGATAAAGGTGGAGAAAAATTTATACCGATTTCTTTAACCTAAGTTTTAATAAAACCTATAACATTATTTACGACTTGAACTTGAGCTATCCCTTAACCCGTCATTGGGTCGTTGGGGCACCATTGTGAACTGCTCACTATCTCACGCCATTTGTCCCGGTCCTGTGCTGCCCTTTGAGAGTCGCTGAATGACAGGCCGGTCCACTCTTTGATATCGTCCTCCCATCTCTTCTTTTGTCTGCCTCTTTTCCTTCCTCCCTGGACTGTGCCTTGCAATATAGTTTTTGCGAGACCTCCAGTTCTTGTCACGTATCCGTACCATCGTAATTTCCTCTTCTTAATTGAGGTGAGAAGGTCCTCGTAGGGGCAAATGACAGTACTTATTGTGTTGCGGACCGCTTCGTTTGTGATGTGCGCTGTGTAGGAGATGTTCAATATCTTTCTGAAACATCTCATCTCTAACGCATTGATTCTTCTTTGGAGGTCTGCAGTGAGCGTCCAAGCCTCACAACCATACAACAATACCGACATTGCCAGAGAGCGCATTAGTCGGATCTTTGATCTCTGATCTCAGGCAGAGCTTCTTGCTTTGCCAGATGTGCTTTAGTTTACTCAGTGCTGTCATTGTTTGGGCCACTCTGGCAAGAATTTCTGGCCTTGAACCTTCGTCGGATATTATGGCCTAGATATTTGAAGGTGGAGACCTCTTCGAGTTTTTGCCCGTTTATCCGAATCTCGCTTGTGAATTTACTATTAGCCATGACCTTGGTCTTTTCTGCAATTGATTTCCATGCCATACTCCTTTGCTGTTTTCTCTAGCTTTGCAAGTAATTCTTTTAGTTCGTCCTCGCTACCAGCTAGGCCGCCAATGTCATCGGCGAAGCGTAGGTTGGTTATACTTCTCCCTCCGATGCTGACTGTTCCGACATGGTCTTCTAGCACATCTGTCATAATTCTTTCAAGGAATAGATTGAAGAGGATGGGGGAAAGTAAGCATCCTTGTCTGACACAAACAGTGGTCTTGAACCAATCTCCAAGCTTGCTGTTGAAGAGTACTGCGCTGGTTGCTCTGTTGTATAGGTTCTTGATCACTTCAATGAGGTTTGCATTAATGTTGAATTTGTGCATAGTTGCCCACAGTGCCGCATGCCACACTGTGTCGAACGCTTTTTTAAAGTCTATAAAGACATGATATTTACGACTATCAACTTTTAAAACATGGTTAGCGACTTGTGAAAATCCTGTAGCTAACAACAAGCAACTGTTATAGCAGCTTGATTTTTTACACAAAAATCACAAATTAAAGAATGAAATTCATTAGCTGTCTACTCTACGACCACTCAACAAAAAAAAATCGTGCAGTTATTGATAAGGTTCTAACTCGCATTCAGTCCCGCTGTAAATCCAGCCACCGGTGCAAGCTAAGTACGCGGCCTTGAATTTTTCTGTCAATACATTTTAACACGGCATAGATCTGATCCTGCTCATTGAACCGTGGCATATTTTCTGGTTCGGGTCTTCAGCGATATATATAATACTGACTAGTATTTCAGCTTGTATACTATGACTATATACTCAAGGTAATGGAGAAAATATAAGTCTTCTTAATTTCTCCTAATATAAATAAACTCATGGTGGTTGAAACACGAATCAGCTTTACAAATCTCTGGATATCATTTTATTACAATGCAACATATTACACCCAGCTACTGCTCTAATATTGCAATTATTGTTAAGAACACCAGCGGCCTATGAAAGAGGAAGTAAGTTGTGCAAAATGTATTTACTGAACAGGAAAAATCGATTGCTTTTTAATTTTTGTAAAGCCTCTGACTACACGATAAATTCAGGAATCAATTTCTAATTTCTAAAAAGAAATGAATCAGAATACCAAAAAGGGTGGCTAAATTTATTATTTTTATTTTTAAAATTCTAAAGGAATCAGAAATCATCAGATTGCTCTTATTTCACGGATTTGTATTTCTTATATCAGTTTTTTTACAAATAGGTGACTACAAAGCTTTCCAGATTCATTACTGGAGAATATTCAAAACTTACAAGAATAACACCATTAGTTAAATCCTTAAACCTTGAAACACTAGAGGATAGAAGAACCAAACGTAAAGTAGTAATAATATATAAAACAATTAATTCTAATTTAGAAATACAACACAAAGATAACTTAAAACAACCCTTAGATAGACATAAGGATAAAAACACCTTTCTTATTCCGTATACAAGAACAAACACATACAAATTCCCGTTCTTCCCGTTCGGAATTTGGGCGTGGAATGGGTTGCCTGAAGAAACCAGGAAAACCAACACTTTATCAACATTTAAAACTCTTGTACGAATGCGGGACTAGACAAAAACCATAGATAAGCTTAGGACGCAATAATCTTCTGTGTAGAAGGAGCGTCTGTAACAGATAAGATAAGATGAGATATCGTGATATTCACTGGGCCGTTTCTATAAAACTTGAGATCCATTTAGCTGATTCTACAGGCAAATTAAATAGCAATTAATAAAGGAATGGCTGGTATTTTCAACGCTAACATTTTTCACACATTAACATTTATACCAGAGATATTCTTCAACGATAATATTGTTTTTGTGACGTCACTATCGTTGCCACCATCTGGGAAGAAACTTAAAACAAATCGTTAAACAACGCATTTAACCTCTTTCTGAGGTTTTTTTTCTTCTTCCTAAGGCAGAAACTCGTTAGTCACACAATTACTGTTGATTATCATAATGTTTAGACATCGAAAAGATAACTTGTGTCTAAAGATTACATTTTTAATTTCGGTTAATCGTTATTGGTTTTTCTTATATGATTAACCATCTGCGCACGTCCACCGAGCAGCTCTGCGATGTTTCACGGTACATCAATACAAGGCAACTCTCCTTAGCCTATACTGGGTTCCTTTCTTAGAACATAAAACACACACTTCAAGCATTGAAAAGTATAATAAAATACAAGAGTAAACATAAACAGTGGATGAGCTTCGGACCTATAATCTTCTGTATAGAACAAACGTCTGTAATATATAAGATAAGTTAAATTTGCATAGAGCGCTAATTTAAAAAAAAATTAAACTTGTTTTGCACAAATTTTATCTTTAAGATATCAATAAAAATTAAAAATAAGACACCGTTCACATTGCTAAGTATTTCAAAATCCACGCTACAATTTTTACCCCATCAAAACTTTTTTTTTCCAAGTTACACTAAAATTTATGAAAATGTTTCATTTAATTATTATAATGGTGCATGGTATGTTTGGGTTTTGAGAAGAATTGGGAAAATATATATATGAGAGTTTTGAGCTTACCTGCTTAGACATTTTGTGTGAAATATTTTGTGTTGATTGAACCACAACGACGTTTGAATACCATGAGAAAAGGGTCATTATGTTAAGGTATGTCAACACAGTCATCCTCGACTGGGTAACTGAAACTATATTTTATTATAAGTAAAGCTCCAAAAAATAGTGGGTCTTTTTATTTATGAACACACGCCAAACTGTCTTGGATAGCTCAGACACACGAAGATCGACTTCCTAACTCAGGACACGTTTTCGGTAATTGTTCCCTTGCTTTTACTAAGAATGTTTAGAATCCGACAGAATGCTTCCTCACTGTTGTGGTTATGAGGAGTAAATAAATGTCTATTGTGTCTCATTGCTTTGAGGTAACGACAAAAACTTTTCGTTTCTGTTACTTTTATTTCTTTTCCTAACGTGATTTATTAAACAAAATCATTTTTTTCCTTCAAATTTATAGCTGGAATCATATCTATGTTCACGGTCGGGAACACAGAACGAAGGTATCCTCCTTGCTAATGTTTCCAGCAGAGAAAAGTCAGTATATACCGGTAATAAAAGACTCGGCGCCGCTCCGTTCGAACACTGTAAGAGGATATAAGCTTCCTATTACCTTCCTAGACACCTTTCGTCAGACTTCATAGTGGATCTCAAACTGTCTGTCATTAGTTTAATCAATGAAATTATTAACATATACATCGTATAGATTCTTCCTTAATAAATATTAAGGAAATATGTAATTGTTCTATACTCGACGTTTAGCGCCTAGTGAGTTTTTTTCTTTTTCATTTTTCTGATATAAGTATAAGTGTATCCAATGAGTGTTTTGTTTGAGAACTATATACAGTGTATACTTAGCAGACGAGAAAGGTTGTTTAAAAAAATCCCATGGGGTTTTCCCTTAGTATAAATGACATAATATATTAAGCAATATAAAACTCAATTTCCATCATCGTTGGGACAAAATGTCAACATCACGGACACATTTTACTTTATTTAGTGTTGAATCTTCGATTCAGGACATAATAATACATTTTGGTTAACAGTGTTTTGATCCCCTCAAAATTGACAGCCATTAAGTAATTAAATAACAGTGAGGGCGGGCGTCATGTTAAACACAGGACTTTGACGAGTTTATCAATACTTCAGGTCTTTGCCTTAAAACACTTGTCCATTAAAGCAATAACAGTGGATTATCATTTATCCCTAAGTGGTCTTCACTGCCACAGTGGTCAATTCTGTTTAGTGGTCCTCTCTGTCCCAGAGGTCCTTTCTGTAACTGTGGTCCTTTACCTCTCAGTGTTCCTTCTGTCCAAGTGATACTTTCTGCCTCAGTGATCATATATCTCAGTGATTCTTTCTGTCTCTGTGGGCCTTTATGCCTCAGTGGACCTTTCTGTCTCTGTGGGCCTTTATGCCTCAGAGGTCCTTTCTGTCTCTGTGGGCCTTTATGCCTCAGAGGTCCTTTCTGTCTCTGTGGGCCTTTATGCCTCAGAGGTCCTTTCTGTCTCTGTGGGCCTTTATGCCTCAGAGGCCCTTTCTGTCTCTGTGGGCCTTTATGCCTCAGAGGTCCTTTCTGTCTCTGTGGGCCTTTATGCCTCAGAGGTCATTTCTGTCTCTGTGGGCCTTTATGCCTCAGAGGTCCTTTCTGTCTCTGTGGGCCTTTATGCCTCAGGGGTCCTTTCTGTCTCTGTGGGCCTTTATGCCTCAGAGGTCCTTTCTGTCTCTGTGGGCCTTTATGCCTCAGAGGTCCTTTCTGTCTCTGTGGGCCTTTATGCCTCAGTGGTCCTTTCTGTCTCTGTGGGCCTTTATGCCTCAGAGGTCCTTTCTGTCTCTGTGGGCCTTTATGCCTCAGAGGTCCTTTCTGTCTCTGTGGGCCTTTATGCCTCAGAGGTCCTTTCTGTCTCTGTGGGCCTTTATTCCTCAGAGGTCCTTTCTGTCTCTGTGGGCCTTTATGCCTCAGAGGTCCTTTCTGTCTCTGTGAGCCTTTATGCCTCAGAGGTCCTTTCTGTCTCTGTGGGCCTTTATGCCTCAGTGGTCCTTTCTGTCTCTGTGGGCCTTTATGCCTCAGAGGTCCTTTCTGTCTCTGTGGGCCTTTATGCCTCAGAGGTCCTTTCTGTCTCTGTGGGCCTTTATGCCTCAGAGGTCCTTTCTGTCTCTGTGGGCCTTTATGCCTCAGAGGTCCTTTCTGTCTCTGTGGGCCTTTATGCCTCAGAGGTCCTTTCTGTCTCTGTGGGCCTTTATGCCTCAGAGGTCCTTTCTGTCTCTGTGGGCCTTTATGCCTCAGAGGTCCTTTCTGTCTGTGGGCCTTTATGCCTCAGAGGTCCTTTCTGTCTCTGTGGGCCTTTATGCCTCAGAGGTCCTTTCTGTCTCTGTGGGCCTTTATGCCTCAGAGGTCCTTTCTGTCTCTGTGGGCCTTTATGCCTCAGAGGTCCTTTCTGTCTCTGTGGGCCTTTATGCCTCAGAGGTCCTTTCTGTCTCTGTGGGCCTTTATGCTCAGAGGTCCTTTCTGCCTCTGTGGGACTTTCTGCCTCAGTGGTCCTATCTATATCAGTGATCCTTTCTGCCTCAGTGGTCCTTTCTGCCTCAGTGGTCCTTTCTGCCTCAGTGATCCTTTCTGCCCCAATGGTCCTTTCTGCCTCAGTGGTCCTTTCTGCCTCAGTGGTCCTTTCTGCCTCAGTGATCCTTTCTGCCTCAGTGATCCTTTCTGTCTCAGTGGTCCTATCTATCTCATTGATCCTTTCTGCCTCAGTGGTCCTTTCTGCCTCAGTGGTCCTTTCTGCCTCAGTGATCCTTTCTGCCTCAATGGTCCTTTCTGCCTCAGTGGTCCTTTCTGCCTCAGTGGTCCTTTCTGCCTCAGTGATCCTTTCTGCCTCAGTGATCCTTTCTGCCTCAGTGGTCCTTTCTGCCTCAATGGTCCTTTCTGTCTCTGTGGGCCTTTATGCCTCATTGGTCCTTTCTGCCTCAGTGGTCCTTTCTACCTCAGTGGTCCTTTCTGTCTCATTGATCCTTTCTACCTCAGTGGTCCTTTCTGTCTCAGTGGTCCTTTTTACCTCAGTGGTCCTTTCTGTCTCAGTGATCCTTTCTGTCTCAGTGATCCTTTCTGTCTCAGTGATCCTTTCTACCTCAGTGGTCCTTTCTGTCTCAGTGATCCTTTCTACCTCAGTGATCCTTTCTGCCTCAGTGATCCTTTCTGCCTCAATGGTCTTTTCTGCCTCAATGGTCCTTTCTGTCTCTGTGGGCCTTTATGCCTCAGAGGTCCTTTCTGCCTCTGTGGGACTTTCTGCCTCAGTGGTCCTATCTATCTCAGTGATCCTTTCTGCCTCATTGTCCCTTTCTGCCTCAGTGATCCTTTCTGCCTCATTGGTCCTTTCTGTCTCAGTGAGCCTTTCTGCCTCAGTGGTCCTTTCTGCCTCATTGGTCCTTTCTTTCTCAGTGATCCTTTCTGCCTCATTGGTTCTTTCTTTCTCAGTGATCCTTTCTGTCTCAGTGATCCTTTCTGTCTCTGTGGTCCTTTCTGTCTCTGTGGTCCTTTCTGCCTCAGTGGTCCTTTCTGTCTCTGTGGGCCTTTCTGCCTCATTGGTCCTTTCTGCCTCATTGGTCATTTCTGCCTCAATGGTCCTTTCTACCTCAGTGGTCCTTTCTGTCTCAGTGATCCTTTCTACCTCAGTGGTCCTTTCTGTCTCAGTGGTCCTTTCTACCTCAGTGGTCCTTTCTGTCTCAGTGATCCTTTCTGTCTCAGTGATCCTTTCTGTCTCAGTGATCCTTTCTACCTCAGTGGTCCTTTCTGTCTCAGTGATCCTTTCTACCTCAGTGGTCCTTTCTGTCTCAGTGATCCTTTCTGCCTCAGTGGTCCTTTCTCTCTCTGTGGGCCTTTCTGCCTCATTGGTCCTTTCTGCCTCATTGGTCCTTTCGGCCTCAGTGATCCTTTCTACCTCAGTGATCCTTTCTACCTCAGTGGTCCTTTCTGTCTCTGTGGTCCTTTCTGCCTCAGTGGTCCTTTCTGCCTCATTGGTCCTTTCTGCCTCATTGGTCCTTTCTGCCTCAGTGGTCCTTTCTACCTCAGTGGTCCTTTCTGCCTCAGTGGTCCTTTCTGCCTCAGTGGTCCTTTCTGCCTCATTGGTCCTTTCTGCCTCATTGGTCCTTTCTGCCTCAGTGGTCCTTTCTACCTCAGTGGTCCTTTCTGTCTCAGTGATCCTTTCTACCTCAGTGGTCCTTTCTGTCTCAGTGATCCTTTCTACCTCAGTGATCCTTTCTGTCTCAGTGATCCTTTCTACCTCAGTGGTCCTTTCTGTCTCAGTGATCCTTTCTACCTCAGTGATCCTTTCTGTCTCAGTGATCCTTTCTACCTCATTGGTCCTTTTTGTCTCTGTGGTTACGGTTATTTCTGTTTCAAATGGTCCTCTGCTTCAGTGGTTCTCTTTCTTTGTTGTCATCTCAGTCTCAACGGTCCTCTCATCTTTGCCCCTTTGTTCAAACCGTAGTGGTTCTCAGATCGTTTTCAAACTCAAACCCGGTGATGTCTTTCAATGAAAACAAACATTGATGGTCTCTCTTCACATTCATCAGTTCGGCTATGAGGGACAGGGATGGAGATTTTAAAATAACCGTATACAAGTACCGGTACCTTAACCAACAACTCAAACAAATCAAAGGAACAAAACAGTGTATGTCTAGCGTGTTTGCTCAGCTTTACACCTATTTATACCTAAAGGATTCCCAACGATGGACTGGTAGAACTTTACATCGCGCAGTTTTTATTCAAACTTGTTTGGCTAATTTTAGATTTGAGAAAACCATGATATACGAATTTCACACAAATTAACAAAACTGCATTTCGTTTTGACAGCAGACCTTAAATTGCAAGATTGAAAAAGTCCGATTTTCAGATTTACTGAAGTTGCTGCCAATGTTTTGTAAGTCTTTATATAATTGATGTGTAAAATTATTTGAACATAACTGTTCCAACTCCAGTTTTTTTAATTTATGGATAAGCGTAGTAAAACCTTTTTTTTTGTTTAATTTTTGTTTTACCTGTTGCAGACGCTCCTTCTATACAGTAGATTATTGCGTCCTACGCTTATCTATGGTTTGTTTCTAGTCCTGCATGTTTCTTGAAACATTCAATAAAGTTTAAAAAAATAATTTAAATTTTATACAACTGTTACTGCAATTATTGTAAACAATTGTTACTGTAATTATTTTAAACAATTCGTACTTTTATTATTTTAAACCAATGTTGCTGTCATTATTTTTAACAATTGTTACTGTAATTTTTTTTTCATGGAAAAAATACAAAGTCTTAAACAGTCAATTTTTCCATATGAAGCTTGTTTCATGTCTTAAGACAAAATAAATCTGGCGTTTCTATATTCCACCTGGACCGAAGTTCGTTTTAATCACCCATGAGGACAACTTTCTCAAAGGTCCTCACGTTCTCAAAAAATCAAGGACTTTGGCATTTGACTGACAGAGGCGTACACGAGTCATGAAACGCTCACTGTAAAAAATCTTACCGTAAAAAAAACAGTTAAATCTCGTGGTGTACTAGCTGCCATTAACATACCGCCTTTTAACGGTAACCACAGCGATAACTTATCGTTTTTGGCTTACCGTTATTTTACGACGGAATGTCGTAAACTCTTAGGATACCGTTAACGTTAAGTTAACGTTATTTTTTTTAAAAAAAACGATAACCACCCCCTCCCAATTTTAGGGCAGCCCCCCACCCTCATTAATACAGCCCTTGTTTTAACGTTATATACTAATAAGCAATACAAACTGGACGCAAATAAAAGAGATAAGTATTTTAAAAATTAATACATTTTTTATTAAGTCCATTCAGGTCATAACAGTATCAACATTCATCTTTGTGTACATTCAAAGTCTGAGAGATCTCTTATTAGGCTTGCAACTTTTCTGCTAACGCCTTCTTCTGTTGATTTTCCTTTACTGGGTGTGCTGCTGCCATTTTCTTTTATCTTGCATCCACCTAATTGAAAAAGAAAGGAATAACAGGTTTATTAAATTCTGTAACTGAAAAGACGTTTAAAGGAAAGCTTAAAATGTAAAAACACACAATACATTGATAGCAGTTAGTGTTTTTAAAAATTACATGTTCAACCAGAGCATTTCAAAGCATCCAAGGTTGAATACAAAACCAGTCATTGTCATAAAAATGTGTAAATTAAAAAAAAAGAAAAAAAGAAAAAAATTAAAACCATTTCATAATAAAAAATATAAAAAATTAATTTTTTTATATATAGATCTATAGATAATTCATTTTTTTTTAATTTTTTTTTAATTCAAATTTTTTTTTACACAAAAGTTGAAGGTTTTCTTAAAATGGGCAAGAAAAATTTGATACATTAAAAGTTATAACAAAACTTTAAAAAATATTTTGAAATAATTGGTGAAAAAACTTAGTTATTTCAGCTGCCAAGAGAAAGCTGCTTCTCAGAAAACAGCTTTGCTATAAGTTTCTTGTAGGCTGAATAAAAGGGCACACGTAGATGGGTTAATGAATACTAAATCTCCTTGGCTAAGATTTCAACAAAGAAGTATAATAATAATAACATGACTAGAAGAAAACGATTTAGAAGACAAAGTAGAAAAAAGAAAACACAAAATTTAGTTTATTAACGTTTAAAGCCCCATAAGGTTTTCGGTAAACTTCCGCCTCAATCCCGTAAGGATTTCCCTTTAATTGCGATCAAGTGGTTATGCAATTTTAAAAAATGTCTCAAGCTTGTCTTTTAAAACATTTCTTGCCCAACCCACCCCCCCCCCACAAACCCGCACCCCCACATCAGATCAATTACACAGCTTGAGTTTACCAGATTATTGTTTAGGCTACGGTCTAAGCTAAGAAATGACGATTTATTTATTATGCATGTTTCAATATACTCTGAACAAAGATTGCCTTATTATAAAAAAAACCACTAGCCCCTTTATTAAAAAGTTCTTGTGTCTAAAAAATGAAACAAAGAACATTGTGGTGCGTTAATGAACTTCACATAAACAATATAATAGCCAAAGTCACAGGTTGGAGTATGTGTCCGTAACGCTATGACGTCATTTTTTGAGATTATATTTAAATATGTATAGATACAAGTACAAGGCGCGCATCAGGAGGTGTGCAAAACTCTAAAAATGCTAACATATTTTTTTTAAAGGTATATTACATCATAGTTTTAGCTTATATTTTAATTTTGGAAAAGAGAGCGATGTAAAAAAAGAATTTGAGGATTTATACTTATAAAATAGGCCTACTTTGTGTAGGCCTACATTTCAGGAAGTTTAATATTTCGTATTTATCAAACAAGGATAAGTTACTTGGGCTTTTTTACCAAAAAAGTGGGCTCCTTAGGCGCCCTACAATCCAAGTGAGTGCCGTAGGTGCCCTAAGGCCCTAGTCCTAGTTGAGCAAGAAGATGCTTTAAAAGTTCTTGAATATATATATATACATGTATATCGAGGGCAACCCACGCATTCTTTAAAGTTTTTTTAAAGTGTAGTAAGAAATTTTGTTTTCCTTTTAGTTTCTACTTGAAAAGTTTCTAAAAATATAAATTCATTATATAAAAAGCACCTTTTTTAAAAAAAAGTTTGTTTGTCTATTAAAGCAGTGCTTCTCAAAGTGCCGGTCCGTGGACCATGCGCCGCCGGTTGGAAGAAATTATTTTAAAAAATAGTACGGAAAAATGGTCAGTGCAGGAAAATAGTGCACCGGTCCCTGGTGCAATGGAAAAATTCCTGCCGGTCCGCCATACTAAAAAGTTTGAGAAGCACTGTAGTAAAGGCCTCAGTGTCATTTTGTAAGGCACAAAACTTAGTGAATTATGTCAATCCTTAAAATTACTGTTTGCCTCCCTTGTATACATCTCCCAGTTTTTTAATATTTTTTTTGTTGTTGTTTTTTTAAAAGTACGAGCAGATTTAAATTGAATTTTTTATAACTTTATATCAGAACATTTTTCGGATAGTGTGGGACAGTTTAGGTTGTTCAGATTAAGATGAGAAACATGTTGAATAAATGTTTAACCAATTATGGCTTTAAAATTAATGTACGTAACAATTTGAAAAATTAAGGGTTTTGCTGTTGAAAACAAGAAAAGCTTCGGATTCAATGATACGTTACTGCCAGACCCTCCCTGGTGTGTAATGATGTATATTACAAGATAAGTGAAAGGTCATTTAGTTCAATCACAAATGACTAGTGGACAGAGACTCAATTGTCGGTTCGACCAAGTGGACAGATACACGTGTTTCAAGAGAAGAACTCAGATATCAAAGGGGCAGAAACACAAGAACAACCAGCCCAAAGAATTATATTAAAAAATGCCCAGAGACTGGTGTATTGTGGGGGCATTGACACAACTGTCGATTGGAAATAGACGACATCGCACAGACATTAGCATAGTATAGAATTAACGGAATCAGAGGCGTCACTAAGGTTGGTGTCACCCGGGGCGGTAGCATATGGTGTCACACCTCACGACTTAACCCATAGAAATCCTCCGAGTTTTCCAGTGCCAAATAATGGGAACATACAGAATTTTACATTTTGGTGTCACCCGGGGAGACACGCCCCCACCGCACACCCCCTATTGACGCCACTGAACGGAATCCTTTCTTTTAATGTCATAATAGCGTCTAGAGAAAAGACAGAAAAAACATGCTATTAATACCAAAAATAATAAGGCTCTCTATCGATCACAACCATTGAACTATAATAGATTCAGAGGCTTTCTCTCTACCGCTCAATAGTATCGTTCGTGTATTTAGCCACGCCCGTTAACCTATCAGCACTCAGCACTATATTTGTATAATAAAGCGGATTCCATGCACGCCCCACCCTTGTTTTGTGGGTCTGAAATCATTGACTTGATCACGTGTGACCTGTGAGTAGTAAAAATATCGCACCTAGAGCTATTGTTTTTAAAGTGTAAGTACAAAACTAGGTGCGTGATTGGCAAACAACGTCACGGCCTTTAATCTTAGTCATGTGGCACATGCAGACGAGGGATTAACTCCCTTGGTTCACCTAGAGATGACAAAAGATATTAAGACGGCAGTCATCTTCCTCTTCCTCTACACACTGAGGACCCACGATCACCGCTTGGTAACTCAGTTATTTGATGTAACACAAAGGTTTGAACATTATCTTTAAAACCTTGGCCACCTTTTAGTTTGTTTTTGTTAGTGGATTAGTCAAGTAATAGACTTATTTACTGCAGAAAAGGATTAGTCAAGTAATAGTCTTATTTACTGCAGAAAAAGGATTAGTCAAGTAATAGTCTTATTTACTGCAGAAAAAGGAAAACATGTAAGCAAGGCATGAGTTAGCCTGGCAGGACGTAACAAGATATCAATCTAATTAATAACTAATTTATAAGCCTGATTGCAGTCTCATCCTCATTATGTTCACTTATTTACTGTAGGGGGGACAGAATGAGCCGCAAGTTTTTAGTCATTAGTTGTTAAGTACACATGATTCCATAGCATTATTATTATTATAGTTTGTTCTGTTCTAACCAACATCAGTTCCTTATTTTTTTTAAAAACTTATTTTATAATCTATCCTTTTTTTTAAAAAAAGTTCATATATTTACTATTAAGCAACTGAAGTCGTTCAGTTCCCAACTCAATAAGTAGATAGTTGCATTCACTTTGATGGAGTCACAATTCGGAAAGGAATAAAAGAGTTGAGAATTTAGGTCAACGTTTAAAAACTGCTGTAATGAATAGCTCTAATGTGAACTTACATTTTATATTGACTTAAAATTTTATACCGAATGCATGTTGTTGTTGTTTTTTAATCAACCGTACATGCACACAAGTCAGTCCGTGATTAAGGGGCCCGGAAGCAAATGCAAACCCCACTCACTCTCTCCAAGCCACCCACAAATGAATATGCGACACGAAAATATAAAATTTATTTATTTTCAAAGCAATTAGTTGCGTATTGACACCCACCTTTTTTCAACTTACACACACAACCAACAAAAAATGATCAAAGTGAACAATAGCCTACACGCCAACAAAGGTTACGCTTAACATTGACGCAAGTTGGTATGCAGTAACAGGATGTCATTAAAAGTAAGACCCGCTTACCTTTACTCGTGTAAGAACTTTCCCATTTATAGCCAGGACGTAAGTTTTACAAATCTGTGTGACTCACACCTGCGAAATAATTTATCTCTCTTATACTGTTCCATTCATAGACATTTTTTTTTCCATTTAACTTTGGTTTTAAAATATTAGAGCTGTAGTCTAAAAATTTTAATTGGATTTAGAAGAAAAAAAAGGCACCACAAAATTAAATTTAAAAAGTCTTCCAGAAACTGATGTATTGCCCGCATTTCATTTCAGTTTTATGTGGATATTGAAATTAAGTGTGGTTTGTTTATGTAAAGCCACAATAACACTATTTTTTGTGGCATCTAATAAACAAGTCATACCAGTTGCTTACATCTTGAATTGATACTGGCTTAGCATAAAATAAGGTTATACTGAATGCTTTTGATCGGATGAATTCAATATGAAAATTTGACATAATTAACATGTCTAGTTTATTAAAAACGAATTTAAGATTTCAAGAGATTAATACAAGTAACTTGCAGTCAGTAAGTAGTATAACAAAAAAAAGTGAGGAGGGGTGGGGGGGTTGATCCGCCCCGGGCACGCAGTCACGCAGGACTTATTTTCTTTACATTCAAAAAGGGTCAACAATTTTTATTACTGCTGGTATTTTCTTAGATATCATGGTAACCTCCCCAAGGCTACGCCACTGAATCGGGTGGTTTGTTTTAAATTTCCATTAAGCCTATCAATAAAAAGGAATTTTCAATAATTCAATACTTTGTGAGTTACACACTTGAGACTTGTCTAGGTGTATTATTGGTTTATTTATTTAGTGTCACTAAATCGTTGGGTCGATAATTGCTTCATTCACCTGATTAATCCATGCTGATTGATCTGTCAATCAAATGGCATGGGATACTGAGAACTCTGTATCTACATTGTCATGGAAACTATTTCTTAAGCTGTAAACCTTTAAAAAATTGTGCAGCAGTTTTTCACCAAGATAATGTTTTTGTTTATAGTTAACATACGAGTCTATTGATAAATTCATATATGTATTTACCCTAAAGCTGTATTAAACTTAAACCTTTAAACAATTGTGCAACAGTTTTTCACCAAGATAACTTTTATTATAGTTAACATACGAGTCTGTTGATACATTCATATATTTATTTACCCAAAAGTATTTTAGCATCACTTAGAGAGTGGTCCGACCTGCCATCAGAGAGACCGTGAAACATTTTGTAAATGGTAATGTGGGTAAAACAAGCCCGTCAAATTAAACTCGTTTACTATATTATGAGTCATGGGTTTAAAATATATGGGCTTACTCAATGTTAGCTTACATTATAAAAAGATATTCCTGAGCTTTCAGATTTTGAAATAACTTTTTATACGAATTTCAGTACAGGATTTGGCATGAAGTAAGTTACAGGTTTTTTTATGGCTTAGCGCCCACTATAAATAACATTGTGGCTAAAAGTTCGTGGATCAAGACATTTTCATAGAATACCATGTTTCCCGAGATAAATCTCTGTACCACATTTCAGCTGTTTAGATGAAATAATAGACAACTTGTATATTGATAATATGGTTATTGTTTTTATTAAATAAATGAATATTTAAAAAGTAGAATTTATTTTAAAAAAACAGTAAAAAATTGTGCATTTATAAACTTTCTTTAATATTTTATTTGTTGAAATTTATTCCGAAAATTTAACTAGCTAAGTCCAGCAGTAGGTACACTCCCGTCACTTTACCGAAACAATGTAAATAAAAAATCCGAGTATATTAGAAATGAATTAATAGATGGAAAATGTTCTGAATCCTTTTTTTTAAAAACTCGGTGCCATTTTAAGAACATGTATGTCCTGTAAATTAAATTTTACAAATTGTTTGAACGTAAAAACTTTATTTTAATCAGAGTATTCAGAGGCCCTGTAAAATTTAAGGCCCCCTTTCTTAGAGTTAGAGCCTAGTTTGCCACTGCGATAAAACAACTTTGTATTTAAATTCTACATAAAAAACTAATATAATGGATTATATTATCAATTTAAATTTATAAGGCCTAAATGTTTACACTGAATTGTTCCAAATCATTTCTCTTGATCCACCACTGAAAAGACTATACTAAGCCTGTCCAAGTTAAACAACACGCCTCGTTGATAGCCTTCAAGAAAGACTTGATTTGTATGTACAGCCACCAGGTGACTGCTAATCGGATTGCATACCTGCAGGTTGGTCGATATCTCCAACCACCAAACCAAGCCAGGTGTATTATGGCAATCATCTGCCGTAGCAATCACAGCTTGTCCGGTCATATAGAAAATATTTATTTGATGTCTATATGTTAAAAAGAAAAGTTTTACTGAATTAAGCTTTCATTGATACGTAAATCCACATTACATTTCTAAAGTGAATTGGCGTGCAAACAGTCAAATAAGTTGTTTTTATATTTTTCGGAGGGCTGAATAGAGGAAATATAGAAGAATGTGTGTGTTTTGTCGCAGCGAAATTTTATTTCACGCAAATTCTATGAAAGGGTCTCCACATTTACTCTATACCAGGGGTCGGGAAACTTTTTGACTGTGAGAGCCATAAACACGACATATTTAGAGAAGTAACTCTGTGAGAGCCATAAACACGACATATTTAGAGAAGTAACTCTGTGAGAGCCATAAACACGACATATTTAGAGAAGTAACTCTGTGAGAGCCATAAACACGACATATTTAGAGAAGTAACTCTGTGAGAGCCATAAACACGACATATTTAGAGAAGTAACTCTGAGAGAGCCATAAACACACATATTTAGAGAAGTAACTCTGTGAGAGCCATAAACACGACATATTTAGAGAAGTAACTCTGAGAGAGCCATAAACACGACATATTTAGAGAAGTAACTCTGAGAGAGCCATAAACACGACATATTTAGAGAAGTAACTCTGTGAGAGCCATAAACACGACATATTTAGAGAAGTAACTCTGTGAGAGCCATAAACACGACATATTTAGAGAAGTAACTCTGTGAGAGCCATAAACACGACATATTTAGAGAAGTAACTCTGAGAGAGCCATAAACACGACATATTTAGAGAAGTAACTCTGAGAGAGCCATAAACACGACATATTTAGAGAAGTAACTCTGTGAGAGCCATAAACACGACATATTTAGAGAAGTAACTCTGTGAGAGCCATAAACACCACATATTTAGAGAAGTAACTCTGTGAGAGCCATAAACACGACATATTTAGAGAAGTAACTCTGTGAGAGCCATAAACACGACATATTTAGAGAAGTAACTCTGAGAGAGCCATAAACACGACATATTTAGAGAAGTAACTCTGTGAGAGCCATAAACACGACATATTTAGAGAAGTAACTCTGTGAGAGCCATAAACACGACATATTTAGAGAAGTAACTCTGAGAGAGCCATAAACACGACATATTTAGAGAAGTAACTCTGAGAGAGCCATAAACACGACATATTTAGAGAAGTAACTCTGTGAGAGCCATAAACACGACATATTTAGAGAAGTAACTCTGTGAGAGCCATAAACACGACATATTTAGAGAAGTAACTCTGAGAGAGCCATAAACACGACATATTTAGAGAAGTAACTCTGTGAGAGCCATAAACACGACATATTTAGAGAAGTAACTCTGAGAGAGCCATAAACACGACATATTTAGAGAAGTAACTCTGTGAGAGCCATAAACACGACATATTTAGAGAAGTAACTCTGTGAGAGCCATAAACACGACATATTTAGAGAAGTAACTCTGAGAGAGCCATAAACACGACATATTTAGAGAAGTAACTCTGTGAGAGCCATAAACACGACATATTTAGAGAAGTAACTCTGAGAGAGCCATAAACACGACATATTTAGAGAAGTAACTCTGTGAGAGCCATAAACACGACATATTTAGAGAAGTAACTCTGAGAGAGCCATAAACACGACATATTTAGAGAAGTAACTCTGTGAGAGCCATAAACACGACATATTTAGAGAAGTAACTCTGTGAGAGCCATAAACACGACATATTTAGAGAAGTAACTCTGAGAGAGCCATAAACACGACATATTTAGAGAAGTAACTCTGTGAGAGCCATAAACACGACATATTTAGAGAAGTAACTCTGAGAGAGCCATAAACACGACATATTTAGAGAAGTAACTCTGAGAGAGCCATAAACACGACATATTTAGAGAAGTAACTCTGAGAGAGCCATAAACACGACATATTTAGAGAAGTAACTCTGAGAGAGCCATAAACACGACATATTTAGAGAAGTAACTCTGAGAGAGCCATAAACACGACATATTTAGAGAAGTAACTCTGAGAGAGCCATAAACACGACATATTTAGAGAAGTAACTCTGAGAGAGCCATAAACACGACATATTTAGAGAAGTAACTCTGAGAGAGCCATAAACACGACATATTTAGAGAAGTAACTCTGAGAGAGCCATAAACACGACATATTTAGAGAAGTAACTCTGAGAGAGCCATAAACACGACATATTTAGAGAAGTAACTCTGAGAGAGCCATAAACACGACATATTTAGAGAAGTAACTCTGTGAGAGCCATAAACACGACATATTTAGAGAAGTAACTCTGTGAGAGCCATAAACACGACATATTTAGAGAAGTAACTCTGATGAGAGCCATAAACACGACATATTTAGAGAAGTAACTCTGTGAGAGCCATAAACACGACATATTTAGAGAAGTAACTCTGAGAGAGCCATAAACACGACATATTTAGAGAAGTAACTCTGTGAGAGCCATAAACACGACATATTTAGAGAAGTAACTCTGGAGAGCCATAAACACGACATATTTAGAGAAGTAACTCTGTGAGAGCCATAAACACGACATATTTAGAGAAGTAACTCTGAGAGAGCCTACGACATATTTAGAGAAGTAACTCTGTGAGAGCCATAAACACGACATATTTAGAGAAGTAACTCTGTGAGAGCCATAAACACGACATATTTAGAGAAGTAACTCTGTGAGAGCCATAAACACGACATATTTAGAGAAGTAACTCTGTGAGAGCCATAAACACGACATATTTAGAGAAGTAACTCTGTGAGAGCCATAAACACGACATATTTAGAGAAGTAACTCTGTGAGAGCCATAAACACGACATATTTAGAGAAGTAACTCTGTGAGAGCCATAAACACGACATATTTAGAGAAGTAACTCTGTGAGAGCCATAAACACGACATATTTAGAGAAGTAACTCTGAGAGAGCCATAAACACGACATATTTAGAGAAGTAACTCTGTGAGAGCCATAAACACGACATATTTAGAGAAGTAACTCTGTGAGAGCCATAAACACGACATATTTAGAGAAGTAACTCTGAGAGAGCCATAAACACGACATATTTAGAGAAGTAACTCTGAGAGAGCCATAAACACGACATATTTAGAGAAGTAACTCTGTGAGAGCCATAAACACGACATATTTAGAGAAGTAACTCTGTGAGAGCCATAAACACGACATATTTAGAGAAGTAACTCTGAGAGAGCCATAAACACGACATATTTAGAGAAGTAACTCTGTGAGAGCCATAAACACGACATATTTAGAGAAGTAACTCTGTGAGAGCCATAAACACGACATATTTAGAGAAGTAACTCTGTGAGAGCCATAAACACGACATATTTAGAGAAGTAACTCTGAGAGAGCCATAAACACGACATATTTAGAGAAGTAACTCTGAGAGAGCCATAAACACGACATATTTAGAGAAGTAACTCTGTGAGAGCCATAAACACGACATATTTAGAGAAGTAACTCTGAGAGAGCCATAAACACGACATATTTAGAGAAGTAACTCTGTGAGAGCCATAAACACGACATATTTAGAGAAGTAACTCTGAGAGAGCCATAAACACGACATATTTAGAGAAGTAACTCTGAGAGAGCCATAAACACGACATATTTAGAGAAGTAACTCTGAGAGAGCCATAAACACGACATATTTAGAGAAGTAACTCTGAGAGAGCCATAAACACGACATATTTAGAGAAGTAACTCTGAGAGAGCCATAAACACGACATATTTAGAGAAGTAACTCTGAGAGAGCCATAAACACGACATATTTAGAGAAGTAACTCTGAGAGAGCCATAAACACGACATATTTAGAGAAGTAACTCTGAGAGAGCCATAAACACGACATATTTAGAGAAGTAACTCTGTGAGAGCCATAAACACGACATATTTAGAGAAGTAACTCTGAGAGAGCCATAAACACGACATATTTAGAGAAGTAACTCTGAGAGAGCCATAAACACGACATATTTAGAGAAGTAACTCTGTGAGAGCCATAAACACGACATATTTAGAGAAGTAACTCTGAGAGAGCCATAAACACGACATATTTAGAGAAGTAACTCTGAGAGAGCCATAAACACGACATATTTAGAGAAGTAACTCTGAGAGAGCCATAAACACGACATATTTAGAGAAGTAACTCTGAGAGAGCCATAAACACGACATATTTAGAGAAGTAACTCTGTGAGAGCCATAAACACGACATATTTAGAGAAGTAACTCTGAGAGAGCCATAAACACGACATATTTAGAGAAGTAACTCTGTGAGAGCCATAAACACGACATATTTAGAGAAGTAACTCTGTGAGAGCCATAAACACGACATATTTAGAGAAGTAACTCTGTGAGAGCCATAAACACGACATATTTAGAGAAGTAACTCTGAGAGAGCCATAAACACGACATATTTAGAGAAGTAACTCTGAGAGAGCCATAAACACGACATATTTAGAGAAGTAACTCTGAGAGAGCCATAAACACGACATATTTAGAGAAGTAACTCTGAGAGAGCCATAAACACGACATATTTAGAGAAGTAACTCTGAGAGAGCCATAAACACGACATATTTAGAGAAGTAACTCTGAGAGAGCCATAAACACGACATATTTAGAGAAGTAACTCTGAGAGAGCCATAAACACGACATATTTAGAGAAGTAACTCTGTGAGAGCCATAAACACGACATATTTAGAGAAGTAACTCTGAGAGAGCCATAAACACGACATATTTAGAGAAGTAACTCTGGAGAGCCATAAACACGACATATTTAGAGAAGTAACTCTGAGAGAGCCATAAACACGACATATTTAGAGAAGTAACTCTGTGAGAGCCATAAACACGACATATTTAGAGAAGTAACTCTGAGAGAGCCATAAACACGACATATTTAGAGAAGTAACTCTGTGAGAGCCATAAACACGACATATTTAGAGAAGTAACTCTGAGAGAGCCATAAACACGACATATTTAGAGAAGTAACTCTGTGAGAGCCATAAACACGACATATTTAGAGAAGTAACTCTGTGAGAGCCATAAACACGACATATTTAGAGAAGTAACTCTGAGAGAGCCATAAACACGACATATTTAGAGAAGTAACTCTGAGAGAGCCATAAACACGACATATTTAGAGAAGTAACTCTGAGAGAGCCATAAACACGACATATTTAGAGAAGTAACTCTGAGAGAGCCATAAACACGACATATTTAGAGAAGTAACTCTGAGAGAGCCATAAACACGACATATTTAGAGAAGTAACTCTGAGAGAGCCATAAACACGACATATTTAGAGAAGTAACTCTGAGAGAGCCATAAACACGACATATTTAGAGAAGTAACTCTGAGAGAGCCATAAACACGACATATTTAGAGAAGTAACTCTGAGAGAGCCATAAACACGACATATTTAGAGAAGTAACTCTGAGAGAGCCATAAACACGACATATTTAGAGAAGTAACTCTGAGAGAGCCATAAACACGACATATTTAGAGAAGTAACTCTGAGAGAGCCATAAACACGACATATTTAGAGAAGTAACTCTGTGAGAGCCATAAACACGACATATTTAGAGAAGTAACTCTGTGAGAGCCATAAACACGACATATTTAGAGAAGTAACTCTGTGAGAGCCATAAACACGACATATTTAGAGAAGTAACTCTGTGAGAGCCATAAACACGACATATTTAGAGAAGTAACTCTGTGAGAGCCATAAACACGACATATTTAGAGAAGTAACTCTGTGAGAGCCATAAACACGACATATTTAGAGAAGTAACTCTGTGAGAGCCATAAACACGACATATTTAGAGAAGTAACTCTGAGAGAGCCATAAACACGACATATTTAGAGAAGTAACTCTGAGAGAGCCATAAACACGACATATTTAGAGAAGTAACTCTGAGAGAGCCATAAACACGACATATTTAGAGAAGTAACTCTGAGAGAGCCATAAACACGACATATTTAGAGAAGTAACTCTGAGAGAGCCATAAACACGACATATTTAGAGAAGTAACTCTGAGAGAGCCATAAACACGACATATTTAGAGAAGTAACTCTGAGAGAGCCATAAACACGACATATTTAGAGAAGTAACTCTGAGAGAGCCATAAACACGACATATTTAGAGAAGTAACTCTGAGAGAGCCATAAACACGACATATTTAGAGAAGTAACTCTGAGAGAGCCATAAACACGACATATTTAGAGAAGTAACTCTGAGAGAGCCATAAACACGACATATTTAGAGAAGTAACTCTGAGAGAGCCATAAACACGACATATTTAGAGAAGTAACTCTGAGAGAGCCATAAACACGACATATTTAGAGAAGTAACTCTGTGAGAGCCATAAACACGACATATTTAGAGAAGTAACTCTGTGAGAGCCATAAACACGACATATTTAGAGAAGTAACTCTGTGAGAGCCATAAACACGACATATTTAGAGAAGTAACTCTGTGAGAGCCATAAACACGACATATTTAGAGAAGTAACTCTGTGAGAGCCATAAACACGACATATTTAGAGAAGTAACTC